>JAWWMK010000032.1:2920539-2996727 GCA_035047105.1 Galeopsomyia nigrocyanea | reverse complement strand
TATATATACAATGTGCGAAGATTTGCATAGAGGCATATGGCATGCGCGCACACACGGCCTTGCGCCAACGTCGTTCTCTGCATGACGCTCTCGCGGTCACTCTCCTCTCCTCTCTCTCTTTCTCTCAAACCGCAATGACTGTCTGAAAGGAGGCTACTTAGCAAACGTGCCCCATCTCTCTCTCTCTTTCTCCCTCTCTCTCTCGTTATATATTGTGAACAGCAAATTGTTTTTTTTTTCTTTTTTCGCACGAGATGCGAACGAACATTTACATACAACGAATGCCAACTGGCGCGACCGGTGTTTTCTTTTGAAAGAGACTATTTGCGAAGGGCAGTGTGTATGGCAATCATGTCGCGAATTAACAATAACGTGCGAATTATGTTTTCAATGATTATATCGAGGCGCGACTGCGTTCGCTCGCGTAACAGCTTGCGCGAGTTTCGGGCTTTTGTGTGTATTATACTTATACATATAACAACGGCGGTTGCCGCAAACGTAATAGGGAAATCTATGCTATGCCGATTCGAAACGGTTATTATGACACTCGAACTCGCGCAGTGGTTTTTTTCTTCTTCTATACTTAATGGCGATAATTAATCCACAAACTTGCCTTTTGAAATCGCGGGGGAAATTGATAAATTAAACTTGTGTTTGTTAGTCACGGCTGCGTGGTGAATATTCCATTCTTGCGCGCGCGGGTTGAGTAATTAGTGCAAACAGGCAGTTTTTTTTTTCGAGGAGCGATAAGTATACATAGAAATTTCTTTCACGGTTGCGTAAACCCAAACCGAAAAATTTGTACTCTCGCGTGAATCAGCACTTGAAATCTGGACAGGCTTCCTATCTCTCGACGCACCACATATATGTATAGTATATATATATAAAGATAGTGCAAAGTACACACATATATATATACAGAGAGAATGAGCAACAAGTATGGCTAATGCGGCGTACATTGCGTCGTCGCGTGTCTGACTTTACTCCCGTCGCTCATCAGATTTTCAGCTCTCTCGTATAATTATCATTTTCAAGAGTTCACGTTCACTTTGTTTTTAACGATGCACACAGCTAATTATTATCCACGTAACGAGTATAAAGTTCTCGATGTTTTTTCTTTTCAAAAATGTATATATGGCTTTTTGATTCGATGAATGTATATTCAAACAAGAGGAGTCGATGATTTATGCAAATTACAGGTCGCTCTTATATGCCTATATACATGAAGAATTCCTTTGATGTCACGATGGTAGAAAATGCCTTTTTTCAGTTCGCCGAGACCAATCTCGCGAACAATAAACTGCCAATGACGCTGCAATCGCGCCTATATAGCTTTGTATATAAGGGTCTCTCCCCCCATTCCCCGCCGTCCTATTTGCCGTGTTGTCCACGCAGGTAACGCGCGAATCAAATGACGTCAGAAACAGAGATCGCGTTTTTTTTATAGCTGATCGACGTATGTATGCTAAAGGCCCTTTCGACAGAACTTTTGCCGAAAAGTTAACGCGACCCCGAGAGAGAGATGAAAGACACTTCGTAATTACAATGCGCAGAGGATGAAAAGCTCACTTTGAATTCGAAATGATTTTCAAAAGCGCACACACAATATTTTCAAAAACGATCGAGGCTTCATATACGTCGTTACGTAATTGAACTTATAATTGAACATGACATATGACCGTGTAATAACTTCATATTATTTTTTCCGCAGCGAATAATTTCAATTTAAGTACACATACACACATATATACGTGATCCAAGGCCAATTAAAACTGTACATTAATCACCATACCGCGATGATCATGCAAAGCAGAGAACGCTCGCGAGCTCGCAACCTATTTTTAAAAGCCCATAAAAATTCTATAAAAAAAAAGGAAGAACTTGGCCACAGTTTGCATGTCGATTACGCGCGCAAAAAAAAAGTGAAGCGTATATACCAATCTCTCTATCAGCCCTTCCTTTTTTCTCGCGTTAAATTAATCGTGAAAGCTGTTATTACGAATACACATCGCGGGGCCGCGCGATCCTTCTTTTTTTTTTTATTTTACATAATTAGCCGCGAGCGAGTACTTTAAATATCGAACAAAACGGGAGGAAAGAGAAATTAAACGCGCACACTGTATGTTGTGTTCCACATTCGCTGTATATACGTTTGCAGGTGTAATTAAGGTGTGTGGGGCGAAATAAGAAGGAAGAGGGGGTCAAGGAGGGGAGATACTACGGGGGTTTCTTAATGTAATTTTAATAACTGGATAAATAAACATAAGCGCGAACGCGAAAGAAGGCGTAATTTGAATCCGGATGTTGTGCGCGAGCGCGGGGCTTTCGATGAGCGCTTTTGATAAAAAAAAAAAAAAACTTTGTGCGCTCGCGGAATGCCTCTCTTTCTCTCTTGTCTTCCATCCGTCTCATATATATATATATGCGTGCGCATCCTTTCGTTTTCCGAAGCGCGCGCTCTTTGCACTTTTATCGCGTGCAACAGCAACATGTGTAGGTATATACTGTGTGTGAGAGCGACGTTATAATTTTCGCCGCCAAACGTACTTATAATGCAGCTTGATATTATTCTTTTCTTTTTCGACGAAAAAAATCATGACGCGGAACTAAGGTCCTTCTCGATAAGATATGCATAATTTTTCTTTTTAATATGAATTAGATTGATCAGTACGTAAATCGTGGCTTTATAGACTTGTTTTCGATGTATGCTGCTCTCCTTTTAATATTCATTTTTATTTTTCGCGTTAATTAGTCGTATATGCTAAAATATTTTGATGAGTCGGCAGATACATATCCGAGGAATTTTCAAGATCGTTGCATGCGCCGAGAATGTTACTAAAACAAACACGCAATCGCGCAGAAACTGCAGCATTATTAAGTATACACACATTTGGTCGTAAAAATTATTCGCATCGAAGAATTTCGTTAAACTCGCGGGATATATATAAGAGGTTGAAACAATTTGACTCATTTGAATGCGAAGAATTCGTCGAACAAGGCGGAAATTCGTGAAATATGCATAATAATTGTGATGGGTGGGGGGAAATGCGATCGCGCCTGAAATTTAGTGCGTGCGCGCGAAAGTGCGTAAGTTGGCAGATTATAATAATTTTAGCCGACGTTTCTGCAACGCTGCACATTTATAAACGTGTGTGTGTGTGTGTGTATGTGTATGTGTATTGCGATGAAGACGCGATCTCTTTTTTTTTTTTCGCGACAATACTTTACTACTATACATGCGAGAGTGCTTCGGCAAGTTCCGGGTTAAACAAATATAGGCTTGGTCAAAACCATGTCACGTACAACGTTCCCCGAACTGTATACGCCTCGTTACACTTATTTGTGAGCGTCACGATTCCCTTGACTTCCTCTCTATTAGCTGTCTCTCTTACTATACATATGTATACTGCATGAGTGCGAGTTCACTGGTTTTTTTTTTTGTCAATTGACCTGCGATTTTCGATTATGCGGTTACACTATATTCGCGGCGCGACGGCAAAACGCCACACGTTCGAGCGTTATTTCACTCTTTCACCGAAGTCAATTATAACGCGTGCATGTACCTGCGGCTTCTTAGAAACAGATAAATACAGCGGTATTTAAAATAAATAGAATGCACATATATAAAATTGACATGCGCGCACGCTTTTACATAAATAAGGCACTTCGCACGAAGTACTAGTGAAGTTAATTACTTTTAGACGAGGCACTTCAAACAAAAAAAAAAAATTATATACGCTTGGTAGGCCAACGTCACCTAACGATGCAAAAAGTAAACACGAAACTTCCACGAGGCTCAGCTTTTTTTTTTACAACACGATATCTCGAGAGAAAAGAATTGCAGATTTCGCGTGTGTGATGATGAGAAGAAGATGCATCGCACACACATATATACATATAACCGTCGTGATTTGACAAGAGAAGCAGAAACATTAGATGCTTCTCTAATCCATGCCGTGTGTTTCCGTTTCCTCTCTGCCTACAAGAGCGTGCGCGCGCATGCAAATATACGCGACACCAAAAAAAAAGAAGAAGAAAAGCTCGAGTATATCGAGTTTATTATCACTTCCTGCTTGATCTTTCACGACGATAGCATTGAAAGAATCTGTTTTCGTACTTTTATTATTTTTCGCAACTTTTGCGTATGCACTACAACGAGTTGTGTGTGTGTGTGCGCGCTAATGATAATTACCGTCGTAAATTCGCCGCTCGCGTTATTAATACTAATAACGCGCCGCCGGTGTATGCGCGCGCTTTACCGGCTGCTTTTTTTTTTCCTCTCTCTGTTCGAAAGCCTGCGGACCTCTTTGTGCTCTCCGCGAAAAAAGGGGGCATATAACTTTGTTGTAATGTAAACGTGTACGGCAGCGGTGGCGGCGGCGTATTTTAAGGGAGGGGAAGAAAAAGTTGCGTTTAACGACGCGTTGAATGAGTCTTTTCCTTTTTCGAACGAGTGGTGTTGAAGAAGCTATCAAAATATATATTCTTTTGCTTTGTCGCGATGTAAAATGTGCAAATTGACAAGCTCTGCTTTTAAAAAAAAATCCGTTATTTTCATATGCGAAGTGTGTTTTAATTGTAAACAACGGAGTATCGTTAACTCGATCGTTAATGAAAATAGAGAGAGAGAGAGAGAGTCGGACAGAAAACACACAGTTTTTTGACGCCTGTCATTTTCAACGGCACGACGAGACAGTCCATTAGGTGATCGAGGCCACAGGCTACCGGTAATGGAAGCATTAGTAAGATTTTCCGGCTCGTTAATCTCGCCAGAAAAATACGTTCTCTCTCTCTCTTGCGCGCGCGAGATGTTTGCTTTACAACGTACCATTAAACTTATTGAACTCTCCCGCAAGCAGCAGCAGCGGAGATCATAATCGGCCAATTATGCTAATTAAAAACATAGAAAAACGGCGCTACTGAGCAAAACTGTCGATTTCGTTCTCAACGTGTATATGTATACACGTATAGCCTTGCGTTTCTTGACGATATAATAAACTGTGCAAACGGTTATTCAAGTACGACCTCTAAAAATAAATAATTTTTTTTTCCCCGTTTCTCTTTCTCTCGTGGGATTTGAATATCGCGCGCTCGCGCTGATTCTGGCTTTTGAAGTTTGCGATAATGCGCTTTGCTGATTAATAGCATTGACAGTGCCGACGGATGACTAAACCATCGCTTGATTACAGATCGATAGAGAATTGAGTATGTGTTGTGTATTGAACTTGCGTTTTATTGCGATTTATTGCTCGGGGGGAAACCCTCATGTCGAATTCAATATTTTATTGCCTTCTTTTATACACACATACATACACGTACACGCGCGCGTTACTCGATGAACAACAAAGAGCGACATGATAAAAATTACACTTTGAATGAGAGAAAGCAACGCTCGAAAATAGAACGTCTTATTCAGCAGAAAAAATGAAAAATGAGGAGCAGAATTATACCGTAAGCAGATCTCTATAGTGAGTAGCAGCAGCAGCAGCGGCTACACGCAAATAAAAGGGGGAAAAAAATTTTCCTCTCGCACGCACAACTCGACAACGGGGGAGAAGGGTTGAACTATATTACATTAAGCTCGATGTTTACGGGAAAAGCTTTGTGGGGTAGAGAGAGCGAGAGAGCGAGAGAGATATTCAAAGCGAAATAGAAGGGTGGAAAATTCAGCGACGCGTGTCCTGTATATATATACGTGAACAATGGACCAAAAGGAAGCTTTGTGTATGACGAGTCGATATATATATATTCCAATTCCGGACGGGTATGTATATATAGTTTGTCGTTCGTGGAAATGATTTGTCGGGACAAAAAAAAGAGTGAGTGAGAGAGAGAGAGAGAGAGAGAGAGAGAGAGACGCGGAATCTCTCATTACGCATGCAATTTGGCCGAGCAGCGCGGCCTCTTTTGTACGGTAATGGGAAAAGCGCCTAGTCATTATATGCCGCGCGCATGGATGCGAGTTTTGCCGAGCTTCTCTCAATTCAAGTTTATAACAAATTGAAGCTCGTTCCCAGAATCTATCTTACGCGCGAGAGAGAGAGCTTTTATATAGAAAACGATTGATTATGTAAAAAAACGATTGTCGAGGACACTATATTGCAATAGAGTTTCTCGCTAAATGAAAATTATGTCGAGAAGAAGAAGAAAAAAAACAATATAACACGTAATCGCCGAGAATTAAAAAGTCACGGTGTTCGACGAAAGAATTTGTATTCGATGAAAGTATAACGAAGTTAAATTTTTTTTTTCTCTCCATCGAACGTTACATCAAAGAAAATAAAACTCGCGGCAGTCCGAGTGATTCCGTTGGGTGCCGTAGCAGCCGCACGTTGTCCGTTTTGATATGCTCTTTTTAAAGCCTCGACGTCGTCGTCGTCGCGAGAAAAAAAAAGTAAATTTCGGTCGACAGTGCTATATACTTTCCCGTAAAGGCGTAATTTATTCCGTTGCCCCGGTATACAATCCAACCACCGCCACCGCAGTGTCGCAATACTCTTCCGTATGTCCCCCCCCCCCCCCCGACGTTCACCTTCGTTTTATTTTCAACATTGCGGTTTAGCTTCTGTCCGATCTAATTTTCGTGAATGTTAAATTTCGCTCTTTCGTCACTTTTGCCCCCCGAGAAAGGTATACGTATATATCGATATAAATTTGTGTGAAAATTAAAGAAAACAATTATCGATTTTTAGTCGACAAAGAGACAAAACCGAAAATTTCGAAATTGAAATAACGAGAGCGTATATTTTAACACCCTCGTGCAAATGATGCAATCGTGCACTAAAATTGACTACTGTTCGAAAACACTGTATATAAGTGGCAATTTTACGAATAGACGAACAGCTAATTTGCATCGCCGTCGCCGAGGCATGTTAATTCGCCGCGAGTCTAGTCGCTTTAGCTCCAATTGCGCATTATACCCGTTTCGTTGAAAAACCCGCAACGACTTGGCGTAATGCAAACTGCCCGTTCCGCTTCTGATGTCCTATGCAATTGCACTCCACACACATACACACACACACACAGACAGATAGACAGACAGAACGATAAGATTGTGCAGCTACTACTACTGCGAGTAAATACACAAGCTCCAATTCAATTTTCGAAGTGACTTTCCTCATTTATTCCCGAAAATTGTTTTCCAAGTAACGCTCGCGCCACGGCAATTTGCCATTAACGACACTTCATATATATATAGTTTTTTTCGCGATATTGCGCGCTTTTACATTTCGACATTCTGTCCATAACTATTTTCACACTTAATTTCAAACACTCGCTCTCTCACTCGCGCATTATTCTCCTTCTTTTTTTTCCATTCGTCGTTACCGAGAAAACTGCAGCTGTTTATTGCATAATGATCCTAATGCATGCAATTTGAATAATAACGACGCGCGGCGCGCGGCTCAGACAGCATACTGTATAACTCGATAAAAATCGCAGCAGTTGTCTATTCTTTTCCTTCGCGTAAAACACATATCTCGCGGAGGCTTTATAATCATCATTGCGAAAAAAAAAACACGGCGACAATTGCAGAAGTGCATTCAATCAACACTCAAGGCGCGCATGCATATAATATGCCGAGAAAGTCCTTTTTTGCGTAACTGTAATTTCGGCCAATTTGGCGATGTTTTTTTTTTTATTCTCCCTGTTTTGGGCGGCAACCGTTGACTTTACTACCTCGGCAGCTCATCTCTCTCTCTCTCTCTCCCTCCGCTTTTGTACTTTCTTTCGGCCATTAGTTATAGCGGCCCCGACGCAATCCTTTCTTCTCGCTTCTTTGTCTAGAGCCGCGAGTTGCTCGCTCGCGGCCTTCCCATCTCTTTCTCGGCGTCCTTGTCGCGCGGGCACACACCATCACTAAAAGATCCCACACGCGAAAGCGAGACGTAATCTAAGCTCTCGCGGAGCAAAAGCAGACGAGTCAGCATGCAAAAATCTCTCTCGCTCGGGCGTGATATTATTACCGGGAGGTCGAAAACTGAGGCGTTGTCGAAAAAAAGGGGATCATCAATCTTAATGGACTTTTTTTTTCTTTTACCCCTCCTGATAATTTTCGCACTCGAAGCTAATTATCGCGGTACATCCTACTTTGTTTATTAGTCGTGTGGCTGGCTGTTGCTGCTGCTGCGTTTACGTAAGTTTTTATTTTCATTTCATTAAGCGGCCGCGACACTGCCATCGCCGTCGTCGTCGTCGTGGATAAATATTGTATTTCGGATTTTCTTGTATAACAGTTGGGAGAGAGACAGTAAAACTTCTCCGGCAAGTTGATTAGTCGTAAATAACAGCAAGCGGCGGCAATCGCACGTAGCCCAGCAATTCAATAGAAAGTTTGCATCCATTCGTTTTACGGTAATCAAACGTTCCTTTTTTTCTTCTTCTTCTATCTCTCGAGCACTTGACTGATCTGACGTAACAAATGAAACAAAAAAAAATAAATACTTTCTATCGTGAAACTTTCAACGACGACAAACAAAAAAAAAACGGATTCCGTGTGAGAGAGAACAAATTATTCAAACTTTCCGTTGTGTAGTAGTGTACGATACAAAAGAGAGAAGAGAGAAGAGAGATAAAGAAAAAAAAGGTATCCGATCAGAGAGAGAGAGACTCGTTTTTACCAATGACGAGCATTCTCCGCGTTCATTGGTTATTGTGTCGAATCATTGAGCGACCACCTAACCTGAAACTCGAGCGTATAGCCTCATTACATTTATATGTATCGTGCGTATATTCCATTGGTCAGCTCTCTCTCTCTCTCTTTCTCGTTCGTTTGCTTGCGAGGCAGCTTATTAAGTAAAAGTCACCGCAGCCCGCGACCGGATTAATGAATCGTGAACGCCCATCGACGCCGCTGCTGCTGCTGCTTCGTATAAGGTATAACCCAATATTTTACAAATTATTTTTCGATAATACATACACGTATATATATCTCGCTATTTGTAATTTTAGCTGATTTTTATCATTTGATTATTATACCCAACGCGTATAATATATATATGTGAATTTTCTTAATGAGCGACTTTATACGATTCGAAAAGGTTGGGGAATTATATCGTCGAGGGCATAATTAAAGAAGCTTGCATTTTGTATGAAAAAGCAAGTAAATCATTTTAATGAGCTTTCAAAATGATTAGACGTTTTTATGTATACGTATACTCTCTCGTGCGAGTAGATTGTAATAATAAATGATATTAATAATTGAGACGCTATATACGCACCGTGAAGAAGGTTAATTAAATACCGAAAGTTCGAGATGACGATAAAAGCGTGAAACAATATATAGTTACAATGTTGAAAGTCATCGATATCAATTACACTTTTCGAGTAGGATCTCTTTTTTTTTAATAAGCTCATCTACGTTTCTTCCCAGTCACACATAAAAACTTCTTCGATTTCGAACTACTTACGTATCATGCGAAATAAATCTTTTATACTTAAATCGTCGATGAAGAAGAAGAAGAAAAAAAAAAAGAGAAGAAGCTCGCGCGCACATGCAAACATCATAATTCACTGTTGCAACGGTGACTCGCGTTTGCATTTTCACATGCTAAAACTGAACTGCTGCACAGCAGTGATTAAGTGTGCTCGCGGTGCACGATCGATTAGCCCAGCTCGCGGCGGCATTGTTTGTCGTTAATTACGGCGGCGGCGGTGCATCTCTCGAAGATTCGGCGGCGACGACCGCCCGCCGATCTCTTCGATTTCTCCATATATGCAGCCGCTTTTGAGCTTATATTTATTCATCCTGGGGAGAGAGAGAGAGAGAACTTTGTTTTTGCCATCGATCGATCGATCGCTGATACGGCAAGTGCGCGTGTATAAATAATGAAATAAAGGTATATCCGATGGTCAATGAACTGTAATATTATCTCGTCGACGTCAACGGAGCTTGCGTCTTAATTATATTGTGTGTCGCTTCGTCGGGGCTAAGAATAGATTTTATTGAGTGTTCTTCGGACTTCTTTCTCTCTTACTCGCTAATAAAACTATTTATAAGTCTGCAAATATACTAGAGATAAAAAAAAGAAAGTTGAACCCAAAAATCCTTTTGTACCTATCTTTGTCAACTGTTTTTTTTTTTAATCCTCGAAAGAAGTGCTCGAACGTGTCGTCAATTACAAAAGAGTTCAAACCAATTCTTCGCGTGCCAATTAGGATTCACGTGATACTTATTCAGTATGGTAATTGATGTAAAACCTGCCAATTGTTTTTTTTTTCGCTCTTCAAGGTACGCGCACACCTGCGCGCGCATGAATAATTGAAGTTTCATCTCCGCTGCGTCGTACGCAGTAGCTCAAGTCTAATTTATCTACAGATATCATTGTTTTTTTTTTCGTACTTTCGTAAACTACAAAAAAAAAAGAATCGTGGCAATTAGCGATAAGATCAAGTTAACTGAATAGGAAAAACTAAACTCACCGATCTCGTTATCAAACTCAAAAAAACGCTACTCCGACTCGCTTGGCAGCGGTGAATAATAATCGAAAGTCAGCCAATGAATTATCCACCAATTACCAACGAACGGACGAAAAAAAAAAGAAGTTAGAAAGGTGTATAATATTACTCAACACTCGTCATGATCATCGTCTTCGCATCTCGTGGGCGCTATATGCGTGTGTCGCGTGTGTGCATGCGCGCTCGTTAAATATTTATCGTCGATCACGCGTGCGCGATTCTTTTATTTTGGTCCTCTCTCTCTTCTCTCTTTCGTGCGGACCATTAGCGATGCGACCCGCGGGCGCTGATTTCGTGGAAGAAATATTAGAATACGCGCAGATCATCGGTTGGATAAGACAACGATTTCTTTTCTTTTGCCGTGTGTATGTATTATATGTATACCTCATCCGAGAAAGAAAGAGAGAGAGAAGGTGCGAACGGTTCGCACCTCTAGCGCGACGACAGCTCGAATACCAGATGCAACTCTCGGGGATTATATTCTTATCTTACCTCGTCGATCTCTGCGTGACGAGTTGACCGCCGCCGCCGCACCTTCTCTCTCTCTCACTGTAAGATTTTTTTAACGAATTTTTGTTGAGAATCATTCTCGCACTTCCGGGGGAGGAGGAGCAGGAGTTTATTAGTGCAGGAGACGAATTATACAAAATGGTGCAAGGTGTATGATTATAGCCGTCTTTTTTTCTGAAAAGAATGGGAATAATTGTGACGAACGATCGGGAATTCTTCTAGGAATGTCGAGGTAATAGAGATTGGAACCCTGTGATTATGTAAATGCGAGTAATGAGTTTGGGGGGGGGGGGGGGGGTGTTATGAAGGTGTTGAAATTGCATTGATTTTCGATTTCCGCTCGCATTAATTGCTGCATTCTTTCTGCTTACAGATACATGCGAACCCATGACGGATCGACCATACGGTGAGTGTTAAATATTATCATACATATAACAAAGTAAAAATGCAGTATATATAGCTATTTTCTCCGCTTTGGCGTTATGTATCCCGGCAGCAGGTGCATGTGCACTTCGTTAACGGTCAATCGTATCTTTCGCGCCATATAGTTTTTTTTTTGCCCTATCAGCTTTTTCCTTCGCATGTGTCAAGTGTATATATAGCCATAGTTATCATAATCGATCCTATACTCGTCGGCAAAAGTGTCGCTGTAGCGATGAAGCAAAAAAAAAAAACGCTTATATCACCACGCGGCTGATATTATACCATGCCTTTTACCATATCCTTACAAGCGAGTAAGAATATTTCACGCTTGCAAAAAGAACTAGACGTTAGAATTATAATCTTGTGTCTTTTGCTTGATGATAACGGTGACGTGAATAATTTGAGCAGTGGATCCATGGTTGATGCATGGGTAATTAATTTGCTATTCAAGTGCTGTGATTTCTTTCCTACTCATGCTCGGTGTTCAAATTTGGACTGAAAAATATAAATTTATTTAAATTAGATTCTTTTTAAAAATCCCAATAATAATGAATTAACAATCAATTCAAGATAAAATAAAATTGAAAATTCAATTCACAATAAACCGAAAGAAAAACGCGCATCGAGTGAATGTAAAGCTATTGGATAAGCAAGATTGTAAAGATGTTAGCAAGTCCCTCCCTCATCCTTGAACACATGTGGGGGGTGCGGCGGCGGCAGGCAGCGTCGGCGACAATATCGAAAGTATCTCTCTGCCCGACGCGTGCAGGTTTAAAATAAACACGGCCTCCAGGCTGAGCTGTCACGGGAGGAATCAACAGGTCCGTTAAGAGAGTGTAAAGCGTTTTGAATCCACCCTCGACGACTTCAGGGGTGGTGTATAGGTACCTTACATGAATCCTTCAGCCTCGCGAATCTCCACGTCGTCTTTTTTTTTTCCTTCTCTGTCCTCCCCTCAATCCGTGCGTGTACAAAAAAAAAGATGCGAGTGGGGGAGTTCAACCCCTATAGCGGCTTCTTCTTCTTCTTCTCTTTTTTTTTATGTATCCTCAGTGCTACGAAGCGCCAAGACAGCCGATTAGGGCGTAGAAAGTGTGTTATATGTATGCGTGATCCCCTACGGAAAACTTAAAATAACATCGCTCCATCATTGCTATGTAGGCTACTTTCGTATTCCCTGTGACCTGCTGCTGATGTCTGCTGCTGTCCGTGTGAGATCAAAAAAGCGATTTGCGGCATTCCTCGCATTGTTACACTGTGTGTTGTTACGTTATAATAGCTATAGGGTGGGGTGAGTGTTAGAAAAGACAGGTTTTAATGATCACCCGATCTCCTTGGAGAGATGTAACCGTGCAAAGGAAAATTATGTTTCCGCTTGTACTTGTTCTTTTGCTCCGAATATGTCAAAAACGAAAGTAATTTTTTTTCGAATTCCCGATAATAATAAGTCCATCGTATTAATTACGAATTTCGCATGAAACCCACTTTGGCGAATTTGATTTCATCGGCTTTAAAATGCCGTAAAGAAACGAATTAATATTTAAAAAAAAAATAAGTGCCCTCTTATAATATCAATATTCATAAAACGAAAGTGCCTCGTTATAAAAATATACCTCCGTCGCTCTCTCGCGTATAAATATTATCAGGGCGCAACGGCAATTTGTAAATTAACGCGATAGCCAAAAAAAAAAATTCAATTTCTTTCTCGCGCGCTCGATATTTATAATACACCGAAAAATCTCTCGCAATTAATTAAACAAGCACAAAGAGGAAAGGTATATATACTATCTCGAGCGATGTGCACAATACCAAAAACATCAGCATATAACCATCAAAGACGTGTTGCACGGCTCGCGCGCTCGTAAACGCCAGCAGGTGCGCGCAAGCTCAGCGCAGGCCACCATAGGGCCAATTACAAAGTCTTGCGCGCGAGCTTATAAAAATGCCTCTCTCTCTCTCTCTTGCGTCCATAAAAGTCAAGTGAGCACGTGGCGCGAGCGCGAGTGTATTGAAAGGTTGAGCACCCCTTCGATGCTCATTACAGCGTGTCCCGCCCCCGGCGGCAGGTAATCAGCTGCCTCGGGTGGGAGAGAGACAGTGAGCGAGGGCGGTGTAGCTGACCTCGCCTGCGGCCCCAGCTTCTCTTTGTCTCACTCGCACTCCCGTGAGAGAAGGATCCGCGAGAGCAGTACGTTCTTCCTCCTCTCTTTTTCTTTTTTTTTTTTGCTCTTTCATTCATCCGAACATCGGCTTTGCTTTCTTTTCGGGTGTAGGTATATATACGCGAACCCATTCAACTATATACATATATACCTGCAAGAGAGCGAGCGGCTGTTTTGAATTTCTTCGTTTTTTTTTCCTCCACGCAAAAGATTAGTCAGTTTTAGTAGGGTTTGACGATATGGTAATGATATGCGTGTAATCGGCTATTGATGTATTTATGGGTGCTTTTGCTGGAATTGTTTTATTCGTGTATACGTAGTTAAAAAGTTCTCACGGTTGTTGTAAAGTTATTTAGAACAATTACCTACTTTCAAAATGAAAAGCTGTAAAAGCTGAAATTTTTATTAATGTCTGCAAGTATACGGATTATTATAACTTGAACTTTCTTTTTGCAGACAATTCCTTGTATATACTTCAAAAGCCCTCTATTGGCTACACAAGCAGTGCAATAAAAACGTAAACGATTTTATTTTTCAACGCAGCTCATACAATATACATTTCGTAATGAATTGGTTAAAATCACGCAAAAATTCATTTCAAAACTGCAAATCGTTCGCACTATCAAACTTTGGAAGCATCTGCAACTTCCGAAATAGCACTTTTTTATTTGCGGATGTGCGGAATAAAAATAAAAAATAAAATAAAAGGAAGAAAAAAGGACAAACGTCCGTAGTTAATTTTCGCGGGCTCATCGTCATTCAGAGTGGAGAGGTGCGATTAATCGCGCGTCGAGCGTTTTAGGCAGGAAGCGTGCCAGTATACGCACAGCCGTTGCAGGTGGCGATGCCGAGCTTAGGACGAATGCGAATAAGCGAGTCTCGTTATTTATGCAGGCGTGCGCGAAACAGGAAGAACGAGAGAGAAAGAGAGAAGAGAAAAGAAAAAGAAGCCGTGAGTATGTATACATATACATAGGTTTGGGCGAGATGTCCCGATGAACAATCAGTAGCGGTACCCTTAAGGCCCTTCAACGATTATCCCTTCCATCCATAGCGCGTGCGAGATATGCAGATAAGATCGTAACCACTGCTGCGAACAATGTATTTTTCGAACGTTTAAAATCAATTCTTGGTAATGATAGAAATTTTCTCTAAAAAAGGCTTTTTAAGTACATTGACTAAAGGGATATTGATTTTTTAAATTAATAACCATTTTCTGTTAGTTTTATAAACATACTAATCCACCTATTTACTTACCTCATGCAATCTTTGATTCATTGCCTCACCACCAGATGGATGTTAAACTTTATTTTGCATGAAAGAAACCTAAAATCGTCGGTAGACTGCCTGCGAGCTGCTTATATGCTCATCGATAAGCATGTGCATCGCTCCCGCGGCTTGTTGTTGTTCCGCCTCCGTTGTCGGAGGTACCACTGGCTGCGACGCGACCGTAGGGGTATCAGTAAAATCCAAAACCATCCGAAGAATTTGCATTGTCCCTCAACCACACACATCGCCGGGTCTTCTCAAAAGTGCTCTAGAAAAAGTGATAATGCCATTCAAGCCACGATCGCGCGCGCCCGCGATAACCGTTTCCAGCGAGATCTTTGCAAAAAAGAAAAAGAAAAAGAAAAAAGTTTTGCTGCATATCCGAGAAACGATATCAAGTCGTAGCAGTAGCCCATAGAGAACGCACTCGTCATCAGTAGGATTTCCCATAGTGCTTAGCATCGTTCTCGGAAGCAGCCATAAATTCTTTTCTTCCTCCCGGGAATCGAGATCTCTCTCTCTCTCTCTCTCTCTCCTCGCGCGCAACAGTATCTCATCTCGTCCGTTAGCCCATGCCAACCTGTATATACATATACAAACTACATCTTTAAAAAAAAACAGTCCGGATTCCTAGGCACAGCTCATTAGGAAAATTTGCTTTGCTGTCAGGGGAGGGAAGCTTAAAGATGCATCGAAAAACAACTTCATCCCCGCGTGTTATCGCGAGACACCGATCATCTGCGAGGGTGCCACGGATAATTCGGTCATTAGCGATGAGTGAAAGAACAGACGAGAGCAAAGAAAAAGCAGCAGCAGCGGCAGCAAAGGCAGCAGAGTTGCTTGCCGCAGGGCAAAAACAATTCCTTTCGGCGCGCGGCGTCTCGAATCTCGGAATCCCGAGCAGCAGCAGCAAGCGTCCCTTATTCGTCACTCAAGCGCGCGCGGCTGCAATAATTTTCTGCCGAGTTCCTACGCAAATTCGCCTCTCTCACTCTCTGATCTTCAGCGCTCTCTCGCTCACAGGTATATAGGGACAAACAAAAAAAAAAGCGAAGAAAGAAGTGGTACGCGTATACCACCTTTGGTGGGCATGCATTATATTGTCGAGGAGCGTCTTTGTCGTTTCGTGCATGCATAATATCTTTTGCCGCGTGATGCTGCTGCTGCTCACTCGCGGAATTTTCAATCGGGAAAAGTATATATTGATTTCCCTTCTGCTGCTTTTGTAATGCCCACAGCACACGAGCCTTGACTTTAATTACATTCAGCATGGCAAATAATAACGAATTCAATGGGACGCAGAACTTCAGCAGCAGCAATCAACGAGAACGGATATTGCTCGAGGCGATGTAGCGCCAATTTCGGCGTGTGCGCGCGTCTAATTTGAAAATCTGGCACAACTAAATCGTTACTTCTCTTTCTGCGACGACGAAGAAATATTCCGCTTGCGAGGTACACGAGCTGACGTCAAGATTCCTTCTTTCGCGGTTGTTGCAGCAGCAGCAGCGGCGAGATCATGAATGGATCGCGCCGCGGATCCGGCCGGAGGCCTATTATTTAGCATAGCCACTTTTTTTTTTCGACGAGTGCTTCTGCTGCTGCTGCCGCTGCTGGCGGCGTTGTCTTTGTGAACGTTCGCTGCTTCGAATGATGATGACGATGCACCCTTTCGCCCTACCTTATTTCTTTTCTGTGCCCTTTTTCTGTTTTTTTTTATACGCGACGAGAGATTCTCGGGCCTTGCCGTATGGCAATGTAAGTCAAGTCTTAATGGATGCTACTTCGCTCCAATCGCACGCTTCATTATTGTAATTTGACTACTATTAGCTCGCGCGCGAAAAAAGGCTGCTTGCTTACTTGCTTGCTTGCAGCAGCAGCAGCTCCACCTTCATTAACACCATCATCTCTTTGCTCATCTTCGTACTGTACTCCGTTGGGATAATTCACACGTCATTGACGTAATTAAATCATAATCCCTGCTGTACGCTCGCTTGATAAAAAAAAATGTTCTTCAGAACGTAACGAATTTGAAATGCAGCCTATACATATCCTTGAATGAAATCAAAGGAAAATTTGGGTCCATCAGAAAAAAAAAACTTCCTTATATAGTTCACCCGCGCTTCACATTGTATATAAAGAGAGCGATCACGCGGGGATCCCGCGTACACTTATGATTCACGTTCGATCGAGAGTAGAATGAATAGCGATCGGGAGAAGAAAGCATTTCCGTGCATCCTATAATTCGAGAGACCTGTGTGTCTGTGTGTATGTGTGCGAGAAGAGAAGAGCGCGCGATAAAAAGAAGCATCGTAAGTTGATCGTTGTATCTTGGGACCGAATCGAACGCCCGCTGATCGCCGCTGCTGCTGCTGCTGAGGGAGAGAGCAAGGAGAGCCGAACAATGACGACGCGACTTTATGGGTCCGGTAGTTGGGCCGTGCTCGCGCGCGCGCGCGCAACATTGTGCGTGGGACTGACCCCTTGCGACTCCTGAACCAGGTGCATTATTCTCTCTCTCTCCTCTTCTTCGATGTATCTACTGAGAGGCTCCTTATTTTCTAGATTTATTTTTCATAACATGTTTTTGTTTCCTGAAACAAAAAATTTTACATTAATATAGTTAGTTTTGCACTTTGCCAATGAATATTGAATTGCAAAGCTAAGATAGTTGAAAAGTATCAATCCCTCATCGCTATAGAGAATAGGATATCGATAACAGAGTCAGCGAACAGAAACACAGAGCTGACAAGCGCAACATCTCACTTTATACTCTTTCTTTCTCTCTCTTGCTCGCGGGGCGCGGGCATCCTTCTCGGCCTCTTACATCTTTATCGCCTGCTGATTGTGGTAGAGATCTGACTGCGGCTCCGTAGCTGCTTACCGGGACGCGCGCACAGCTCATAACCCACATCGCGCTACGGAACTATATGGGCGAAAGGAATACAAGCTCGTCTCTTTGCGCCTTGAAGGTCGTTACCGCAGAGAGCATCTCTCTCTCTCTCTCACTCGGTCTCTCAATACACACAAAAGCGCACGCGCACACACCTTTATTACGCCGAGGATCACGGGCTATTTACGACTTGCTGGAAGCGCCATCAAAAACTCTCGCTCGCGCACTCACGTGGGAACACCACGAACCAGATAGAAAGATCGAGAGAGACGAGAGAGAGAGAGAGAGAGAGAGAGAGAGAGAGAGAGAGAGAGAGAGAGAGAGAGAGAGAGAGAGAGAAGTCCATCCGCCCTCTCTCATCGGTTTTTTTTTGCTCTATACCCGTCACACCCGCGACGCTTATTAAATTCGAGACAAAAACTAGGAGGCAGCGCGAGCCGCGAATGGCCGTACTAACTGATTCCAGCACACCCGCCTCCTTTTTCTTCTTCTTCTTCTTGGGGGTTTTTTTGTTGTTGTTCAGCTGCGCAATTACTCACTTTCAAGCCGATAATTTCTCTCTCTCTCTTCGCGGACCACTGAACTTGACGATAGCAACGAGAAGAGGAGCAAAAAAAAAATATGCGAGAAAACCGACGACTCATCTGAATATTCTTGTTGCCAACCTGATTACGGATGGGAATGGTCTCATTAGCGAGTTTTTGCGCACTAACCACCGTTGCCTGCCTTTCTTTCGTGGTATACACCATGGTGACCTTACCTTCTGGTTGATTGTAATGATTATGTATACCGAACAATTTTATTTTGCGAAATATTCGGTGGCAGCCTTTACTTCTTATATTTGTGTAAATTCTGATGAAAATTATTAATTTTTGAATTCTTTTTTTTTTGTTTCAGGTAAGCCACTTTTTTTTTCAAATGATCTCTCGATGAATGATGGTGAGTTATATTAATACGATAGAAATTTTCTCACTTTCGTTTTTTTTTTAAACGTAAAAAAAAATCGATGGGGTTATAATCGATGGGGTTCTCACAACTCCTCCGATCCATTAGATTCATCAATCGAATGATATGATAATTTGTCGGCTCTACAAGGTGCCAAACCATCTGAAACCATAAGTTGTATGGTCCCTAATCATACAAGCTTGAAATTGAAACCTCAATGAGTAATAACATTCCAAGATTCTTCCCCCTTAAAGGATAATTAAAGGGCGCATTGTCAAAGCCCATATGCCGCGAGTAAAATCGACAAATTAGAATATTTCCCGCTGCTCTCAACATCAATCGCGATTCGACTTCCTCCGCGGTATAAGAAACCTTCTCGCTCTCTGGATCAATTATAATCTACAGGTATACCTGCAGCAAGAGAAACCGAAACGAAAACATTCGTAGAGAAGCATATATATATAAACGCCCACCAGCGAGTATATTATTCGTCGGCCACACATAAATCTGTGATGATGCGAGGCTCTATCATTATGCGCGAGCTGACGAGAGTCGAGCCGATATTTTAATGAATTCGTGGAACACACGCCAAAAACGTCCCGAAGAGAGAGAAAGAGAGAAGGCAAGTCGTCAAAAAGATATAATAATGACCAAAACGAGGACGACGACGACGACGCTCGTTTCCCGTTTTGCGCTCATTCCCTCCTCCTCTCCTTCCTCGCCCGACTTTGTCGAGCTTGATTTTAATGATAGTCGTTGTGCGCGCGCGCGAGTATTGTGTATAGCTCGGAGAGTTGCTGCACAGCGTTCTTGTGTATATATCTTCTTTCTTTTCGCGCGTTGCCGCCTTCTTTATTATACTTTTCTTTTATAGCTTTCTTTCTCCTCGGCAGCAGCGCTCTGTTTCACTGCCTGACAATTTTCTCTGAATGTAAATAATAATTAATTTACAGTGGGGATTTTCTTTATGAATTATTTATCCTTCGCAGCGTATATAGTTTTGTCGCTTTTACACGGTGAAAACAAAAAAAAACTTTCTGCTGTGCTTTTAGAACGCGAAGCAATATAAAATCTAGCGTTATAAAACTATCGTGTTTATCTCTCGAAAATAATAAGATCATCCACCGCGCTATGCGGTACGGCATGGTAAAAAAAAATAAGCTACTTCCACTTTTACAGCTGTAATTCAATTTCAAAGTAAAAACTGCCAATTAGAGCAATTAAGTCAAAAAAAAAAGAGAGAAGAAGAAGAGTATCGCCGATTAATGATTAATTAAGCCGGGGAGCTCCGACGAGAGAGAGAGAGAGAGAGAGAGAGAGAGAGAGAGCGCCGCCATAAAAATCTAACGAGCGAAGCTGCGTGTGGCGCAAAGTCTCTCTTCGTGTATGTGTGTAGCTTCTTCTTCTTCTTCTTCTTCTTCTTCTGGTTCTTCGCCAGAGCTGCGCATCCGCGCGTTCTATGCAAGTATGCACGCGGCCAAGTTGAATGATTAAAACCGCGCGCATCCGAGTCACACGCATACGTTGTAAATCTCGTCTCTTTGACTTTACGATTACGACTACCTATAGTCCCCGCTAGAAATTTTTCAAAGCGTATGTACAAGAGAATATATAAACATCAATTAGTCAATTATCGCGCGATAGAAATTCCAAGATTTTTTTCATTCGTTCCTCTTCTTTTTTTTCAATTTTTATCACGTATATTTCGCGTAAATTGATATAATGAGATGAAAAAGAAAAAAAAAAGAGTTATGGTGCAGAGTGCACGATATGCACACAGACGCACGAGGACGCCGCCGACGACGATGATGATAAATAGCCGGGGAGCCTTTTAATACGGCTGTGCGCGGTCAAATTGGGCGCAGACGCCTCGCGCACAAAAGAGGCAAGAATTAAGAAAAAAAAAGAGAGGGAGAAAGAGGCAAGAAGCCATGCGCGCATAAAAGGTCGGAAAGGTTGCTGCACAAGCAAAAGTCTTCCCATCGGAGCGGGGCTTGCATCTCAATATCTATATACAGCGTTAAAAACATCCTTTTCTTTCTCGCTCCGGACTATTATGTACCACCGCGATATTACTAAACCTCGATCTTAATTTCGATCGACGAGAGAGAAAGAGAGAGTGCATATAATATGTATTGAGATGTCGTGTACGTATATACATCGCTAATGCGCTCGTTTGCCTCGCCCTCGTGATATATAATGACTCCCTGATCTTCGCGTCTCCTCCTCCTCCTCCTCCTCCCTCCTATATCCCGAATAAACCGCAAAACGATTTTTGGCTTTACTCGTTTGCCCGATATTATTAAGTGCCGATCAACCGGCCGAGTTATTGTTATCCGCGACGATTCAATGATCCGCGATTTTCAATTCGCGTTGTTTAACACGATCGACATTCGATTACGAACATATTTTTTTTTCCTTTTTTTGTATGTGGATATGGTATTTTTTTTATTTCGAATCGCTCCAAAGCTTCGTGAAACTTTTGATGTGTTTCTTCGATAGTAATTTACTAGACTGCAATTATTATTAACATCTTTCGGCATTTATTTAATATTTATTTTAAATGCAAGCAAAGAGATTAACGTGTGCAAGAGTCCAAAGTATTTTCTACAATCATTCACGTTCTGTTAACATGCTTAACAATAATGTTTAATTTATTTATTGTGTAAACGCTCGTTTATTTACTCAAACTACAAGGGAAAGAGAGAGAAAGAAAGCGAAAGATTTTTCCAATTTTCATTCAAATCACGAAATGTATACATATATCCGTATTATACTTGAACGCACGAACGCGAAGATAGAAATGCAATTAACTGCATATGGAAAAGAAAAAAAAAAGAAAAAAAAATTGTGTATGCTGCGATAGTTCATAAAATTGCTCAATTAAAGTAATTATTTCATGTCAATAATAACGCACGCGGCTACGCGGAGGCGGCGTTGGCGGCTTTATACTACACACTCGTATATATACAAGAGCTATGTGCATAAATTCCTCGGCATGCTCTCTCGCAAACGGATGCTATCTCTCTAACAAAGCCATAGTATAACAGAGAATTCCAGCCGCGAATTAAGAGCAATAAAAGCCCCACAAGTATAACTTCACTTCTCCTCTCTCTTCTCTATATATCGCGCGGTCTTTGCATTGCAAATGTAGCTCGAATTTCGCGCGTCGTGATATATAATAAGGCGCGCGATGCTCAACTCGTATATATGATCCATCGTTCTTGCAGGACATCGGTCTATTTATCAAAGTGGCATCATTCGCGAGCGCGCGCGTACACATCAAGAGCTCGCTTTTGCCGCCCTCCCTCGGGCGTTTTTAATCTAATTTGTTTGGGGCTTTGTTAATCGCGATGTTAATTTGTCTCTCTTGCAGGGCAAAATAAACTACCGTGTATATATAATACAATCGTGCGCATGCGCGCGTCGTCGTCGTCGTATAGCCTGAAATTTGATTACCAACGATTTCGAGAGCTTTGCTTGATTGATGATGCCACGCTTTTCAAGCTCGTATATATATATATCTCTTGACAAAGGTCTTCGCTGATGAACTCGTCGGTCTTTTGTCCAAAACTGCTCTCCTCCGCGATTATTGCTCCATTATCTTTTTTAATTGATTCAGGAGGGGGAGCCCAGAGAGAGATCTTATACTTCGCGAGCGGGTTTACTTTCGCGTAATATAATTTTATCGCGATTCTTTTCTTTTATTTTGTTATTGTTGTTCCTTTGTCGTGCGAGAGGAACGCGACAGCGTAATGACGGACAGATGATAGGTTTGCGTATGTACGTGGAGATATCTGCTTAATTTCTTTATAATTGAGCCTCGACAATTCCACTCTCACTCACTCTCTTGCGTGATGACTTCATATTATACGTATAAAACTCGTTCTTGCATATATAATTAGCAATAGTATTCGAAAGCTCGATCAGTAATTGTCGGTGTCGTGGTAAAGTAGAATTTGCTTATACACTCACTCTCTCTCTCTCTCTCTCTCTCTCTCTCTCTCTCTCTTTCGAAGCGGGAGTTATGATCTCTCATCGAGCTTACAAATTATCCTACATGTCCCACGGTGAATCAAAGAGCGAGAGAGAGAGCGGTGCGGCCTTTCGGTCACGCACGCGAGAGTAAGAGAGAAAAGAGTTACCACCCGTGCTGATCGATGGATCAATAAAGTACCGGATAGGGAAGGGGAAGGGGAAGGGGGGACCAGCTCATATTAAGCAGCCTTATTTATCGGCGCCCTGGTCGCGGCCAATGCAACAAATTGATAAGCCAACATCAGAGCCACCGCCGCGTTTATAGCTAGAAAAAGCCACTGCGATGCCCCGAACGATATTTCCTTGCGCTGCACTCATTTCTCATTACGGAGAGAGGGAGAGAGGGAGAGGCCAGATTAAATAATTAGTTATCTTGCAGTTTCGAACCCTCCCTTCACTTTGTTTTTTTTTTCTTTTTTTTTTGTTTGTGCTAACGTGAACTCATTTTCTTACCGGCGATGTAGATGGGTTAATCCGGAGTAATAAGGTGAGTTCAATCCTATTAATTATATTGGACCTTTTTTTTTTCTTTTTATGACGGTCATTTTAAATAACTCTCGATGACATTCAACGAGCAAATCTCGAAAAATCAACAATTTATCATTCAAACACTCACCAATATCTCAACATCAGAAAAAAAAAACGTAAAATCCAGAATATCGATCAGATTAAGCCCACGCGCATATACAGCTGCGCAAAAACAAACACAACCAAGTTTTTCCTTTATCATTCGTTATCTGGTCAATGCAGCTTGCTGCTGCTGGATGCAGCAGGCGGCGCGTTGGTGGCGGCAAGGCTGCGCGTTCGTGAGAGGGTGCCATTAGCATAGTCGCGAGGAAGGTATATAGAGAAAGAGGTGCCCCCCCACGGATTCGTGCTCGAGCTATTATATTTGCGCGCGGCAAGCATAACCTCCCCCCCCCCCCTACATCCTCTTTTCTGATATATAAACCGACTCGCATTGATTTATACGTCGCGAGTATCATCTCAGCTTTAATTATAATACGATATTTATTCAGTTCATAACGGAGTCACGCTGGCTAATATGCTAATATTATCCCTCGGAAGCTATAGTATATATATACGTGTGTGCAGTACGCCTACGCTTATATACAGAAGTTTCTTTATTTGCATCGTTCTTTTTGGCTCAGCAGCAGCAGCAGCAGTAGCAGCAGCGGCGGGTAATACGCCGTGTGAGGTACAAGCACTTGCAACAGCATCTCTCTGCGGTGGTTCTCTGTTTGCGGAATGATTTGCGTATTTATGACGAGATAATATTTGCGTTTGATTGCGCCGTTTTATTGCTAATGAAGTGTATATACGCGAGTATCCCAACCGAAGCTACACGGCAATTTCCAATTATACTTATAGCGTGTACATTGTGTATAGATCTGATATCTTCTATGTGTAAAAGCACGCGAAAACGACTAAGTAATTTCTGCACATATATATATATACGAACTACATGAATATTCAGAAATGCAGCAGCTATATTCGCGCTTAATTTCAATTTTCAAAGTACATACAATTTGCACACGAAGAAGCACGCCACTGAACGAAACAGTGCGGTTTAACGATATCCTAAATAACATTCAAATGAACCTCGCGCGCTTGGCACACACACACACACGAACGCGCGCATAAAGATAATTGTATATATATGCCTTACCCATAAGTACATACAGAACTGCATGCCACACGCGTGCTATATACTCATTTGAATTTTCTCTTTCTCGCAGTAGTGAACGCAGTCATAACTGGTTCTCTTAAAAGGCGCACAAAAACGAGAAAAGACAATGTTGTGTCTTCCTACGCTTCTCGCTCTCGCTCGCTCGCTCCATTCTTATACAAATCACAAGCGGCGCTTGCAAGTTAAAGTATTACGGTAGCTGCTGTATACTTCGCGGTTCGGAGGTATATACATACATATACGCAAAAAAAAAAGCACAAACCCGGCGTCTTTGGTATCTAAGTACCTGTACTATTTTTGCCGGGAGTTCGTCTTTTGCATGGGAATCTCTCTATGCGGCGCTCATTGTCAGTCGCGGAGAAAATACTCCTGCGCGGCGTAGTAGTAGGGGGGGGGGGGGGCATATATAGCTTTGCAATTCCGATAAGATATTTATATTAGCCGCTCGCATAAGCATATTTGCTTATGGCTCCGAACGGACGGCTACGTGTGTATAGCAAACTATTGCCTTTGTGCTTCGATTATATACTAGTTCTAGCCAATATAACTTGGGATACACATTAAGTCGGGGATGCTATGTTGCAATGTAGTTTTTTGCTAAATACACGAGAATTGTGGTTCGGAATGAGAAATCTTTAATGATCTTGATGCATTTTTCATGATGTGTACGATGAATTTGATAACGAGTTGAGGTGCAAAAAACTGCAGTAATATGTAGTTTGTTAAACGTTGTATATCTAACTACTCGTTAAAGTAGCATTCAGAAATTGTAATTATAAAAGTGAAAAAAAAAAATTCCAAGCAAACGCGAGCACACTGTCAAAGCAATCCACTTATACAGCGCAATGAAAGATATACATTCATGTAAATATTATTCGTAAACTCGATTAAAGCTCGACGATTATAAAGCGCAAAAAAGAAAATCAAAAAGAAAAGTCATCGGCATATCGGGGACAAATAAATGATGGAGCTCCGCGTATATAGCTATATATATACAGCGCGAGCGCGAGCCATCATCATATTGAAGATGCAGCGCCAATCGGCGGGCGGCCGCGGAGAGTTGTAGCGCAAGTGGTTATACAAGCAAAAGAGAAGGTGGAGGAGGAGGACGATGAAGAGGCGTTCGAGCTTTGATTTATACCGCGCTCCTGCGCGAGAGTCGTCGTCGTCGTCGTCGTCGTCGTCGGTCGTCGCCGAGAGAAATTGAAGCCAAGAGAAGAAGCGCTATGGTACACCGCAAAAATCATCCACTCGGGTCATCTTTGTATTCTTAATGAAATAAGAGGCTTCGACCGCCTTGCAAACCTATATTTGCCTTTTATTGTCTCTTTGGCTTTCCAATCGTCGGCTTCTTTTTTTTTTTTTCATCTTTGATTTCTAAAATTCACGGATGAAAAAATTTCTTTCTGCGCGCAATAATCCAAGCGAAATACACGCGTAATTCACTGCAATTAAAGAGGCGTTAAAGAAATGAGTTTCGAACGAGGAAACTTGCAAATCATATAAAAGTGTATACGAGAATTAGAATTTCAGTTACTTTTTTTTTTTATTTCGTTGGGGCATGTTATTTATAGAGCGTTTAATAACAGAAGACGCGCATTAATATTGATAAAGAGCTGCGTATAATAATAATAGTAATAATAATAACGTGCGCGCGCAAGTCAGTTTTTATAATTTATTGTTCAATCCCTGATAATATGCTTTTCCGTATTTTCTTTATGGAACAAAAGCCATTTAAGCGATGATCGCGCAGCTTACAGACGCCTTGGCGCCGTATATAAAATCGACTTTAATCGTGATTAATATCCTCGGCTTCATAAGCGCATGTCGGTTAATTATCCACGCGCGCGCGCGTATCAGTTCATATACGTTAATTTTTACAAGACTAGACGATAGATGGACGTGTGGGAAAATACTGTACTCGCTCGTTTGATCTAGTAACTATTTTTCTATAAATCTCTTCTTGCTTGCATCTTAATTATCTACTCTTTAGATTGTCATAACTTTATTGTTTTACAGTTTACGCAAATAAATTTACAATCAACATGACTATTTAATTACATATATTTTAGCACAATGCTCATTGCCATTCTATAATAGTGGTATTAAGCAAACCGACGAAGCGTATATAAATACTTTCAAGCTCTATTAAGTATAAAAGTGCACGATAATGTCATACAGAGTCAACGCTCTCGAAATGAATGTGTTTTGATTTCTCCGAGAATTGCCGTGGGGCACGACGAGAGAACGAACGAGTAAAATGACTTTGGGTTAATGTGACAATGCGCGCGTCGCGGCAATTAGGGTGGCAAAAGCGATAACGGGGGTTAGACTCTCGGATTTCTCTTTGCCAAGGCCAAGCTAATGATCACCCGGGGCTAGTTTCGGGGCCTTCTTCTCATATTTCTTTCTCTCTGCGATCCGTCATTCCATGTCCTCATCTCCTTCCATCTCATTGCGTTCTCATTCGTTTCGAATTGTAAAATACCCTGGATTTTCCAATGTTTTACAAGCTATCCGCAAACGAAAAAAAAAGAGAGACATTGAAACGTTGGTCTGCTGTTTCTCTCTGTTTTCTGTGCTTTTCTCGTTTTGCGCCAATTTATTTCGCGACCTCGACGAGAGAGAGAGAGCTCTTTCAATTTTCTATTTATCCGTTCTCCCCCCCTTCTTCCTCGTTATCTGTCGGTTTCCGACAAAGGCAAGAGAGCCGCACTCGCCGCATTATCATTGTTACAACTTCATCTTGCACGTACATCATTGGGTAACAATGTATAACGAACGCCTTCTTCTTCTTCTTCGAGTGTATATACCTTCCTCCCCCTTCGTTTCTCCCTTTACAATTAGCTTGCGAGAACATTTTATGCCTCTTCGCGCGTGCGAGAGAGTAAGAGAGAGAGACTTGCTTTTATATACCCTGCAATCATGCCGCCCTGCATTAAAACTTTACAATCGCGAGACAAGCCAGATGTACACACACACGGATCTGTACTTCACACTTGAGTTTTATGCAGTGCGAGACTATATACGTATGGGTGATACGCTTTCGTGTATACGAGTGATTTACATGTGTAAGGGTAATTTTGTTTGTTCAGAACAGAAATACAATACACGCTACATCAACGGCTTGTACATTGTATTTATTTAAACAATTTACCATCAATGTACTTCGAAGTACCCTTTGATTTAATTGAGTTAAGTTTCGAGAAATCATTGTAAAAAGCGTTCGCAATGTTTTTTTTATCCCCTTTCCGTAACAGAGCGATTCAGATAATAAATACTTATCCAAATGATAATTCCAAGAGATTCAATTAAAGCAAGAACAAAGGGCTCGTCCGGCGTGTTGCATCTAAGAAAAAAATAAGAAGAAGAAGAAAAACGCGAAGACAGTAAAGTTGAAAATAACGAAACAACAAGGGCTCGCGTGCGTTTCGCTTCGCCTCGTGCCGTTTCTTCTCTACACAGCAGAGAACTTCACCTCATCTTTTCTTTTTCTTCACAATTTTTGCTGCGGCAAAAGAAGCCGCTCGGCGCGCCCCCGCCGCACACGTCCTGTTGACGCGCTCCGGCAATCATATACTTTTTTTCGTGATCCAGCACTTCCGGTTCGATCGCTCTTAACAAATCCAGATCACGAAACACCGCAATCCCTCTGTCTGCGAACCTAATCGTAAACACGTTTCGACTTCTCTCTCTCTCTTTTTTTTTTAATGAGCGTGACCTCGCCTTTTTTTTTTGTCCATTAAGCCTGCTGTTACCGCAAATGAGGAAACTTTTGCTGCGGGCGTAACCTGCCATTTTCTCCTTAGGAATAAATTGAATTAGCTCTCTCTCTCTCTCTCTCCCCTCTGAAATAATCTCGTTCGTTTTCTTTCGAAATGATTATATCGTAATGTTTCTGTGAAATGCCAATTGATGTACTGTCTTTTTTTTTCATCGTCGTCGTATTTTATCACCGCGCGTACTAAAATAATTTTTAGTAAAATTTACGAAATTCCCTTCTGGCCATATCACACACTCGAAAGCGAGAGGCATTCATCAACATAACCCTTTGGTTTTCTCATGCTGCAAGGCAAGGCAAGGCAAGCAACGTCTCAATAAGGTTCTGCAATGCGTCGAGTGTGATGCGCTCTCGCCGCTCGGCTCGCGAAGGGCTGGTAATATATGGGCCTTAAATCATATAACCGCTGCAAGCCCAACAGCAGCAGCAACAGCAGCAGCAGTAGTAGTAGTAGTAGTGGATGGTGGCTCCACCTAAACCGCCCCGCAAACATATCAATCAGTCTCTGTATGTGTATACGTTTGTGTATGTGTTGGAGCCTTTAAACTCCCTCTCACGCTTCTTCACACGCGTGCTTATATACCATACGAGTATTATACTCCAACTCTCGTTAATCAAGCGAGCATCGATACGAGAGAGAGAGAGAGAGAGGCCCTTAAAAATACAACTCTCGTGCTTCGGCTTATTACTCGCGACTCTCGCGCGGCACGCGGGGCAACCCCCCTTATTGTGTGTATATTATATATATATAGATTTTTATTTTGCCTTGCGACATGTGGCGATGGCGATTCGTGCGGAAACACTTTGCTGCTGGATCGAACACTGCTGGTTAAATCGTTAATCTTATACAACTTTTGTTCGCTGATAGCCGAACGCTGCCGATTACATTTATCAGATATTGCTCTATTAAGAATTTAATAGCGATCGTTCGATTGAAAGTATTTTTATATAAACGACATCCCAACTATTCGACTAATTGCCAGTAGCTATTTCTTTTTTGTAGATCTCAGCGTCGACGTATAGAATTTATTCAACTGGCGCTTTTCATTCCGCATTCGTGCGCGTAGTCGATCGCGCGCATCTTCTCCTACTTTTTTTTGTCACATACACGTCAACCGATCAAGGAAAAGCCGTCGAGTTCTCCGCTGTTCTTCCCATATAAACTGTCGCCGCGCGACATACGGTACAATCAAGGTTTGCAAAGAGACCAAAAAAAAAAAAACCGGGAGGGAAGAAGCGAAAGAATCTACTATCGCATAGCGGTGCAGCTGCAGCAGCAGTAGCAGTAGCAGCACTGAAAGAATCTTCCTTATGGGGGTGGCTGTTTTCCGCGAAACTCGCCTTGAGCGCGTGCGCGTCCATCACGCAACCGGTTCCTAATCTCGTTGTCCCTTCTTTTTCTCTATATCCGCGGGATTTTCTTTGCCGCGTCCGAGAGGCGATGGCCACGATCGCCGTAATGAGTGGTAATGGGATGGACGGTTTTGCCTCGAATTGCGTAACAGTAAACTTGCGCTTTTCCATCGAGTCTCTTGATCCTTTTTCCTCCTTTGCGCGGTGTGTACCTACTACGTCTCTTCGTTGCCTGCAGGGGGGATCTTTGTTGCGTTTGAGAAACGCGAACTTCTCTCTTTTTTTTCGATAATAAGCTTTCGCGATTAATGTTTCAATATCGATTGCGTGATCCAATTTTTTTTTCTATCGATAAACAAAGAAAGATTCGAGCGGAAGCAATGCAGGTAGTAATGGGTACGTAAGAGCGAGATATAATTAGCGGCGGAGATATTTTATATCTTAGACGGGTCGAGTCACGAAAGACTTATACGAGAGAGAGAGAGAACTGCGCTCGGCGATTGGCTCGTCTGGCTTTAAGTACCTTAATCTCGATGCGGAAAGCTTCGCACGCGAAAACTCAAGAGAGCTCACAGCACGAAGGTGGCAAAGGAGCGAGCCGAGCTTCCTTCTCCTCCTCCTCCCTTGACCCCGCGAACGCCGCGCGCAATGCATCCCGATGGTAATCCAAAGCGGAGAACTAATAGTCCATAAATCCTGTCATATTGCCATCGCGATAGAATAATTAGTTCTTCGCACGGTTCGATCATCATCTTCTTTTTTCGATTTTTTGCAAGTGCGCAAATGTGTCAAGCAGCTTTTGATATATGCTTAAAAAATATTAATTTTGTAGAAACGTAAAAGAGCGTTTCATTTCAGTATACATCAGAATCGTAAAAAAAAAAGAATTATCCTTGATTTAGAAACGGATTTATTGTACGAGAGCCAAGTGGTACACACCGAACAGTGCTGCAGCCTACCGGAAGTTTACCGCGACAAAAGCGCGCGTGTTCTCCGCGTGCTCGTACCGTGTGATAAAATAAGTAGAATAAACAGGTCCGCAAGTCGTCCAAAAAATCTCTCTCCTCCTTCTGAGCGCATGGTTTCCCTCCTCGCAAGCAAGCAAGCGAGCAAGCATACGTTCGCCAAAAGAGAAGTAGATAGGGAACGTCGTCACGTACACAACGTCGTCCGAGGGAAGGCAAACAATTCCACTGGAAATTCGGGAATTGCCACGACGATGAAGGCGGGTGGAGGAGGGGCCACTTGTTTGTTCGGGGGGGTTGTTGAGAGTGAGAGAAAAAAATGTTTCGAGCTGAAGGATTTCGAATGATAAAAAAAGAACTTGGTATTGTGCCCTATGTATGTATATGAATGGTCGAGGTCGCCCACGGTACGTTGCTTGTATGGCTTGTGTGTGCTTTGCGATTCGATACAAATTAAAAATTATATATTTTGTCGGTTCGATACTGTATACGGTTGTAAACAGAGATTTTTTTATTGCGAATCTGTAATCACACTTGCAACCGAAAATATTTTCTCAATTATATGCATATAAAACCTTACAACTTAACAATCGTACGATTATTTGTAAGCGACTAGCCTCTACATTGAATACGTTCGCAGTTTTAACGTCGCCGACTAGCGGCGAGTAGCAGTAAGTGAAAAGTAAAATGCTAAAGTGCAGGGTAAAAGGGCAGCACTCAGCAGCTCGCGCGCAGGGAGGCTGCTAGAGCTTAAAACGATTTTGATTCGCGCAAAGAAAGAGAGAATAAAGACGACCGGGTCGGCGGAAGGAAGAAGTAAGAAGAAGAAAAAAAGCGAGAGAGAGAGAGAGAGAGAGAGAGAGAGAGCAAGCGGCAATTTTCCGATTGTCCAATCTTGGTGGCAGAAAGGGAAGAAAGGTGGGTGAGGTTCTTGCCGCCGATTACGTAAATTTGGAGAGTGCAGAGCAGAGCAGAGCACGAGAGAGAGAGAGAGAGAGCCTCAATTTTCTCGAGGGCTTCCGGCCTGCCAGCAACAGCGTAGCTGTTATTTTCCGTCTGAGCTGCTATAACCGCGAATGCCTCGAATAATCGAGGTAAAAGTCCCTCGCGAAATTTTCCCTTTAAAATGCGGAATGGCCGCGAGAAAGAGAGCGAGAGAGAGAGAGAGAGAGAGAGAGAGAGAGAGAGAGAGAGAGAGAGCGCGCGGTCAATATGGCGCTGCTGAGGGTGAGCTTGGAAAAACCCTCTTCCATTCAGAGCCAACCTTACTTGCTCCATTCTTCCCGTTTTTTTTTTTGCTCTGTACTATATATATACGCGCGCACTACTCTTTCTCTTCTTTTGTCAAGCGTCCGACTTTCGCGGGATGGAATCCATTTAGTCTAATATCTACCGAGATATTATTTAATTTCCTTCTTTTACCCTGCCGCAGACGTATTGTCCGCGTAGGGAGGAATTGAGGGGACTGCATCAGAATATTATTTTACGTAAATGTTTGATTTCCAAGCTCAATCTTATGGTTTCATCATGCTGTATTTGTACATTTACATCATGTACTTTATTGCAAAATCAAAAGTTAATTAACTAATTTTTATCATTTTTTATGTTACAGGTAAGTCACGCAAACGTCTACTCTTATACGCATCGTATCGTAAGTTTCGTAACATATTAATTACCGTCAAATACGATTGCCATCTGTTGGAATCGTAATCAGATACGAAAAAAAAACTCTTAACAAGATCACACACACACGCGCACTTGTCACCGAAATAAAGCAATAAAAGTTAGCAACTCGTGTTAATATTTATCCTAAAATTACCAGTAATACCGAGGGAAAACAAAAGGAACAGAGAGAGAGAGAGAGAGAGAGAGAGAGAGAGAGAGAGAACAAAAAGGGTGGTCGTAGACCAAAAGAGAAAGAGGGCGGACGGACCTTTATTAGATTATCGAGCGCGCGTCTTGGCTCGGGCGCCACACACACTCTTTGAGTTTTCCAAGCAAAAAAAAAAGAAAGTCTAGCAGCGTATTGTCTCCACCCGCCACACGTGCCTCAACCCCCTACTTTGACTGCTCTCGTCCGAATCTATTTATTTACGCACTTTTAAAGGCGCTCTTTCAAAAAAAAGGCTCGTCCCCAAATTGGCTGGGAATTGATTTCGCCAATCGTGGCCCGCATCGACCGCTTCTTCTTCTTCTTTTTTTGCTCCTTCGAGGATGGCCATGTGGAGAGAAAATTGTCCTTGACTTACACTGGTGGCGAGCAGTTGCTCGTTCCGACGATAGATGCTGCACCCTCTTCGTGCGACATTGATGCTGAAAGTATTTTTAAAATTGTTAAAATGCATATTCTTATGAGATTTGATATTGACGTATACAGTTTGAAAAATAATGATTATCTCTATAATCATGATTTTTTGGCCTCGATGACGATTTTTTTTTACTATGCCTGCACGTTTTTTCACGCAATTCTCAACGTATTTTCAGAATGATAATCATATTTACGTGAAAGAAAAGCACGAGACAAAAAAAAAGAGACGCTGGTATATTCATTGAATTTTGATCGGCTAAACTGTCGTAACTTTACCTAAATGCCCTCAACAATAGACTTTTTTTCCTCCCATCAATATTCACCGTTTACCGCGTTACCAAGCATATTCCTGATCATCCACCTAATAACGCAACCTCGCTGTATATTCCATCAAAAAGGCTCAAACGATCTATCCACGCAAAAAAGAAAAAAACGCGCCTCCCCGAAACGTCAGAAAAAAAGGAGCTTCGAAAGCGCGAAAACGAAAAACGGCACAGTCATCGCGTGGTCGCCAGACGTTTGCGTATACACATCGATTCATTCTTTTTTTTTTTTTTTTTTGCTTTTTAGTGATCGAGCACTCGAGTGCCATTTCACGCATCACGCATGTATTTTTTTTTCGCTACGCTCGCGCGCGCGTGTGTGTGCAACGAGTTGCGTTAAAGAGAGAGAGAGACACGACGTAATGATCGCAAGAATAAGAGGAAGGGCAGCTGCGTTCTCGTATACCAGCGATTCATTGTGGATTCACCCCGTATAATGGATTTTCGTGTATAGTCACACCTCAGTAGTTCGGCAGTCAGTCAGTCAGAGAGGGATGGAGGCGCTCGCAGAAGAGAGAAATGAGGTCGCGGACGATTAAAGATTTTTGTGTGTTGTATAGTCGAGGGCGCGACTGATTGAGGGGATGCGATATAATGCTTTTATGTCGCGCGCGCGAGGAAATTATGAAAATTTTCGGTAAACTCGATTTTTGTCGCGTTAAAGTATGATTGATGATCTCGTTCGCCACCGACGTTTTTAGTCTCGATAAAAAGTGTGAAAATCTAACGAATTTCTTTTGTCGCACTCGTCAAACATATACTTATACGTCACGATTGCGTACGCGCGTCGATTAATTTCCCTTGAAACTTACAAAATAAACTTATTATACGTATTAACGTAAAATATTTGATTATAATTTTATACAGTTAAATTAATCGTCTCGTTAGTAAGAAAGTCAATGGAATCGATGACATATCTCGCGATTCGTGACGAAAACGTGATGGGTTTGCACACATACACACGGCAATCGTGCTCGTCGGGAAAGTGTCGTCGTTATGAGTCACGCGAGCGGCAGTTCGCGTGTGTGTACACGTAAGTATACGTGTTTGTGCACACGTTCTCCTTCGAATAGGAACGAAATCGAGGACGCTTAATAAATATACGTCGCTCTGCACTCTTATACACACTACTACCCACTACACACGACGACACGGCATTGATCAGCTGTTATTGTCGAATGTTAGGAAGTCGATGGTTAATTGCGCTTTAACTACTGGAATTTTCAAAGAGATCTATGGACAATGCTGCTGGATAACGCATTGTCACTTGTCATTGGGAATTGAGATTTATCTGTGGCGTTTGTGTATATCACGCAAATTTTTCCGTTTGTTTGTATGCGCGACGCTACTGCAATGCCAATGGGTTATATTCATTGTTTTTTTCTCACATGTAAACATCGCATTGATGCTATTTTTAGTTTACTTTATTTATCACTTTTTGCAATTAGATTTAATTGATCGAATGCGAAAAGTGACATAGTTGATCGGACGATTTTATGATCAAATTTATAGTATTGAAAAATTATACGAAAACACTTGTGAGAACAGATCACAAGATTATGTACGTCCAAGATTTTCGTTGATAAGTAAGCACATGAATTCTTTGTTACCGTGCGAAATTCAAAAAGTCTCGACAAAAGTCTCTCCTCTCCCACCAAAAAAAAAAAAATGAAATAAAAGAATAAGAAAAAAAAAACTCGATCCCACGCGGTCCAGCCAAGAAAATCAAAACAAAAAATTCAAAATAGGTCAACGAACGATACCTCTAATATACAGCGGATGGCCGCGGAAAATCCCCGAAAAAGAATGAAGAAAAAAAAAGAAGCATAAATCCCCGCGAGAGAAAAGCGAGGCTCTTATAATGTGTGCGCCTTTCTCCGCATCAAAGATATAGGCAAGTAAAGACATCGTCGTAGAGAAGACTTTTCCTCGCAATGGCAAGCAAGACGAAACTCGAGACCTGCGCGGTGCATATTGAATCGTCATAAAGCGAGAGCTGCCTCGGCGCTTCATTGTCCTGTCATTCACTCGTCATCCCCCGCGCCATGCCGCATACGCCGCTCCAGAAAAATAAACCACCCCTAATTCCCGTGTAGGCATGTATATAAGACCTGTGCGCTTCTCTTTTCTTTTCGTGCTTCTTGCACACACACACATACACACGCGAGATTCCCGAGATATTTTTATATGAGAGAGAGACTGTTGCGTCTTCGTCGGTGGGGATCCCGGATTACTTGGAGATCGCTGTAGCCTAGCGAACGCATTTTCCTTTCTTTCGGCGCCTCTCTGCTATATGGGATCAACGCACTCCTATGAGCTAAAGGGAACGTCTCTCTCTCTTTTTTTTTTCTTTCTCTCTTCTTTTTTTTCCCTACAAATTAGGATGTATCAAGGATATGTACGCTTCTATATCCAATGTTTTTTCTACGTGTCCTGTCTCTCTTGTACTGCTGGAGATTGTTTGTTTGTTGTCAAATTTGTTTTGGTCTACGTCAACAATTTGGATGAATCTGAACCAATGAACCGAAACACGTGAAGACTATTTTTTTTCACTTTCCTGTTTATTATACAATGATACAAATTGAGGAAGACGCTATTTCCACAAATCGATTCAATTGTTCTATAGTTCTGAATGAAATAGATAAGTGAGATGGGAAATGCAAACACTCGTTCTATTTCAAAATTTTGCATACTGAATAGAGACACTTGAACCATCTTACACAACGTTACATAATGCATGTCTTTGAAGTACGTAGCCGAAATGAATGAAAAGCGAAGAAAAGAAGAGATTTGATTCATAAAGAAAAGTGGAGAACCTGGAGAACACTCGAAATTCATTTTTTTCCCTTCATATTCAATATACGAAAGCACAAAGACCGCACGAATTATCAATCCCTCCTACGCAACGTAGAGAAGAAAAAAAAAAGGTGGACCACCGAACAACGAAGAAGAAGAAAAAAACCTTCCATTGAATGCGATCCAAATCATTGCTCGCAACTGGGCATTTTTATTTGCCGGAAAGGAGGAATAATAATTTCACCTTTCTTTTCACATTTCACTTGCTTTCCGAGAAACGCATGAAAAAAAAATCCCCGAGATAAAGAGAGAACCCCTTTTAAAATAGAACGCGAGCGTTAATTGTAGCTCGATCGGGAAGAAAAGGAAAGTGGTGCGCTCGGTGGTAAAGAGAGAAGAAGAGGACGAATGTAAAAAAAAAACACTTTCCAAGATCGGGGCAAACCCTCGCATGCACGGGGCTTACGTAACCTTCCCATGCGACCCAGAATTGGAAAATTTGTAAAGAGCCAAGCTACAGGCGGAATCGCGCTCCGAAAGACGTTTTTACCCGTTTTTTTTTCCTTTTTGTTCTGACGGAAAATAATACAGCCTTTTTTACATTATATTACGCCTGTCCTTTCAATCAGCTCCTTCGTTCTCTCTCGTTTTTTTTTTTATTCATTCGAACCCCCTGAATATGCAGGATGCTTCTATCGCCCCTTTTGCTCTTCCAGAATCATGAAATTTACCTGTAGGGGGGTTTAAAAAAAATAGCGCGCTTCGAATTTCACCCCGGAATAACGCTTTTTCACACAGTTTTTTCCAGCCGCGCGCGCGCACGGCGAGGAAGGGGCCATGCTGTGGGTTAGTTTTTTTTTTTCAAATCCTAGTTCGTAAGTTGCGTATATACGAAAATTCTCATAGCGCGCGCATGAAAATGTGCGACAGATACGACGTAGAGAAAGAGAAAGAAGATAACAAAGGAGGGTAAGCGTAATCTGCGAGTGACAGTGGTTTATCCTCGCGGGGATTCGTACACGCTGCTGCTGCTCGTGCGTATACATATTACGAAGAGAGAGAAAAAAAAACTAGGAGAGCGAAAACGATGATTTATCGCACTCTTGCATCGAATTGCGCGATTCATCGACTTTTGTGCTGCTCTTTTTTTGTTTATTTTAATACCTTCACGTCTGGGCTCGATGCATCTGTTTCATCATTTTCCAATAATTGATCAGATCATTTTTTTTTTCTCCAAACGATCACTATTTTTCAATTAAAAAGAAAATGTATCTATTTTCGATGTGAAAAACTGCCACGTGAAAAAGTATAGGTATACAGATCGAGCCCGCACGCGATGGTTTATTCGATCATAAACTTGCATCAAAGCCGATCAATCAGATATACAAACCAACACATTAGAAACGGCTCCCTATATTTCGTTTAACCAACTAAAACCACACGACGAAGTTTCGACTGATATTTATCTGTAATTCTAGATGACTGATCAACGCGACTCGTCGAAAAGAGCATTGCACGCAATATAAAAGCGTCATCCAATCGAGTATATATATCATTTCGTTCAAATCGAGAGCACGAATCGAACCACTACACTACAGTTTTATAATCATAGTCGGAATAATTGCCAATAGCATTGCTCATAAATCGCAATGTCTTTCTGCCAAAACGAAAAAAAAAAAAAGAAGAGTAGCGAAGTAGTAGTTTCTCTAAGACGATCCGAGACGAACGATAGCGACAGCAACAGCAGCAGCGGCAGCGGTAGAGTAGCTCATGGGGATCGTGAGGATCGATCGGTTGGTCGCGATAAAGCCATTAGGAAATCGTGGGAGAGCTTATTAGACGAAAAACTGAGAGTGAGAAAGGGTGCATCGATACCGCCACTGCGATAAGCCGCTATATTGTGGGTCGAATGCAAATAGACTCTCGTTTTACAGGAGTAATCTGCGGCCAAAAAGCTGCTGCTGCTGTCGCGTTATATAGAAGTGTAGAGACGCCGCGATGGTGTCGCGACGACGACGACGACGACAATCGTTGCCGTGGATCTTCTCTCGGGTCGAGTGAACGCGCAGGTGCTAAAAGACGAAATCGACGCTCGAGTTGTGTGTGTGTGTGTGTGTATGTTGTAACGCTTTCTAGATCAGTGAGAGTTTAAAACTGGCAAATTTCGCTTGCATTTGTGTTTTATAGTTTTTGTTTGACGTTTGACATTTGAAACGATATCGCTAAATTATCTGACTGTCATCCTGGAAAAAATATTGGACATTGAATTGTACGTCTCGTCATCGGCGATACTTCGAGATTAAGACGTTGCAGGTACACAGAGGAATTTTACGATATATAAGGATAGAAATTAAACTAAATATTCCATCATGCGTGCATATGAAAGTACACACACGCGCGCACGAGAGAGGGACACGAGGTATTATCAGCGTCTTCGTCGTCGTCTTCTCCGCGCCCATAATTCATCGTTTGATTTATTCGGCATTACTCACGACATATATAGCCGATAATGCTATTGACTTTGGAAGCAAAGCGTTAAAATAATAAAAAAAGAAAGAGCAGCGTCGAAGAAGAGGCGGCGAGTTGAAAATCGAGGTGCGACCTCCCTTATCTAAAAACCACGATTATCTTTTGTTTATCGAACGCATGAAATTTTTTTTTTTGAAAAGCTTTCACGAGAGAGCTGAGATGTCATAAAACGCAGACGTACGTACGTGTCGCGTGCTCGAGTTTTTTTTTCTTCGTCTTCTTCGTTTTTAACGAGCGCGATTTTTAACGACGCGTGGGGAACGTCACGCTAATTAGCCGTCACAAGCACATAGCATACATATATATAGGAAGGAACTCCGGGGACTTTGCACTCTCTCTCTCTCTCTCTCGCGATTGTCCGATTATGGCGCGCTGTTATATTGCCGCTCACTCTCTCGACGCGCCGCCGACGGATGTCACTCTGCAGAGTGTGAATGTGCATGCACTATGCAACGATGCAAATTTTCGCTTTCACGCGACGACATTGTTTTCATACGCGTACTATAATTTTTTCTTTTATATACTTTGATGTTGTTCGTTTTCATCGGTTTTTTTTATTTTTTTTTCATTCAGTTTCATCGACTTATCTCTTATCGATTTGTTATCTACATACATATATATTTCAAATATTTACATAATATTGAAACCTCTTTGACATTCGGGCATTACAGGTTTATCTGTGAAAACAAGTCTTAAATGCGACGACACTAATCTTTCTCGCTAAGGATAAGTTTATCGATTACGGACACCTTTTAAAACCAAGCTATATATATATATAATATCCGCTCTAAAACTTTGTTCTTAGACTAATGGAAACGGCTGACAATCATCAAAAGAGTTTTTAGTAACTCCCTCTTTTTTCTAAGAACTTTCCGTTCGCGATAACGTCTTCATGTATGTATGTATATATATAATATGTGGCGTGAAATCACGTATACGCAAATTGGTACTGCACGCAATTTGCCTATTATTATTTATTTCAGTGGAGAATTTTTTTATGCAAGCACACATATGCAAGCGCAGGAGAAACCTCGAGCGCGCGCGAGTCGCATAAATTTTTTGATAAGATCCGTTATATTGCCGTAATACACCTTCATTTTTTATGCGCGCGCGCGGATCCGCGATATACACCATACAGCATTGCTTGTCTGTGTATGTGTATGTATGTATGTATGTGTGTGAATATTTTCATTCGTAAATTGCGAGATTAATACGCGCCAGATAAGAATGAAGAAAAAAAAGAAAGAAATTTTCCTCGGCGCGCGGTTCCGATGTAAATGAGTTACTAAACGCTAACGTAATGCGCGCCGGCACATTACAATGCAATTCAATCTTCGTGCAAACGCATGCAATACAAATATAAAAATAATCCTCGTATATACGATTTTTTTGTTCAATCACTCTATATACGAGAAAGTAATAAATCGAGGACTCATTGGTCTGAAAGCTCGCGGCCCCGAAAGGCAAAAAAAAAAAAAGGTGAATGGCATATATGAAGCGTCGCGCATAATTTAGTCTGCGCTTCATGCAGAGCTCGCCTCTTGCTGCCGCGGCCGCCGCCGCCGCCGCGGAGGAAGACGGTCAATGCTACCAGTTTTTCCAAGTCGATTTCCCGTCTCGGTGCTACTGCTACTGCTGCTGCTTCCGCAGTTGCCATGGCAGCTGCACGGCATCGACCGCCCGCCGTTCTCTCTCTCTCTCTCTCTCTCTCTCTCTTTCTCCCTCGCGCTTTTTCCGCCCGCCGCCGCCGATGCAGCAGCAGCAGTAGCGTGTGCGCAGTATGTACCATCTCTTTGCTATTACGCATGCACGCGCCTGCCGAGAAGAGAGAGAGAGAGAGAGCTTTTTTTGCTTGCTGTCGCTCTTAAGTTTTAATGACTGCGACAGTTAATTCGCGTTTCTTTTTTTTTTGCGGTGGTGAGTTATACTGGCTATTGATTTTTCATTGGGAAGCTTTGAATATTCAAACGCGTAAAAAAAGTACGATAGGATGTGTATTAATGTAGGTTCACTATAGAGTTTATGAAATTATATACAGAAAAAGCTGTCTGATATTACGTAAAATCCATAACTCGATGCAAAAAAGTATTTCTCATAAAATTATACCTTGAATTTATTGGAAAAAGACAAAGTTTATCGAAATGGATCACGAGTACAAAAACATTTCAAGCAAATTTTCATAATTTAGACTTAAAAATTTTCGAATGTCTGCACAACAAAAAAAATAATGTATATATAGCAAAGCCGAGTACGTACCTTGAAAACGGTCGCTGCTCATCTGTGTCCTGGCGTGTCTCAAAGCCGACTCTTATATAGCTGTATATACCTATATCCTCGCCAGCACCTCCGCACGGCAGCGAGGTAAAACTGTAACAACAAAAGCTCACGACACGCAGCCAATGCAGCGAATTGCAAGACGCTATATATCCAATAAGGGTAGCTGTGCTCGCGCGCGTACAGTCGACCAATCGGAACGGCGCCTCACGTCGCGACGATTTCACCCCTCTATCGTCTTTTCTCTCTCTTCTCTCTCTCTCCTTTTTTTTTCACTGTCGAGAAGATACGCGTTTACTTGCAACCGTCATCTCGCGCCCAGCTTAATCGGAAAAATTTTCGCTCTCCCGTGTGTGTGTGTAGATATATATATACGCACTTTTACGCCCTGGCGAGTTTAACGTTCCGATTCAATGGAGAAATCAAACAGCTCATTGTTATACTTTGCACACACGCGGTAATTTTTTTTCGAATGCGATTACACACATAGGAAGTGCATCCACCTTTCACGTTTTCTCTTTTTTTTTCTCTTTAATCTATTATTTATATGTTATAATAATTAGGAAATATACGGATTATCGTCTAATTAAGTTGATTCATTTCCATTGCACCAGCTTTAATTAAATAAAAAATAAACTGGCGGTCTCTTTTCACTTTTCTGCATTGAATCGTACGTATGCGAGGCATGAATGAAATCAAAAGTTTCACGCCCGTGCGTAACCATTCGCAAATTTCAATTCCTACCGCGGCGCTTTTAACATATTATCGCACGCAGACGATCGTATTATAATCCTTTCGCAAAAGCGGCATAATTCACCGATAAAAACTTTCTCTGCCGAGCTGCTTGTTAATTATTAAACATCGCGAACGTGTGTTCTTCCGTCACCATACGTACACACGTACAATTTCGAGAAGATGCGCACTCCGCGAAAGGAAATGAAAAGACAGAAAAGAAGAATATTCACATACAAGGTTGTAAATTTGCAACAAAAAAAAAAGGGCTCGTGCGCAAGATAAAGATTAATTAGGTGTATGCGCGTATGGTAATTTCTGATTTGCCGAGTGATTCGACAGAAAAAGAGCTGCTGCTGCTATCCCACAGTCGGTCGGCGATGATTTTGATAATTTCGGTTAATGCGCGCGCGGCGATATGCCGATGAGCCGCGGTTATATGCATAAATGTATTATATGACGTCGGCGCTTTTTCTACGCTCGTGCATGTATATATACATACATATACATATGCCCACGATTGTATCTTTGCATGCGGATTGCGCGCGCGGGAATCAGCTCTAATTTCTCGATTATTCCTCCCCGCGCACCTTCATGAAAGTGTGAAAGACCGTAGCATGCTTTGTCTGCGCGCGAGATGCCTCATTAAAGATTGTTTATGGAGAAGATGTATGCGTACCTTTTTTTCTTCTTCTAGCTTTACAAAGCGATTCGTAAGTGCTACTTGTTAAGTTATCTCATGCTAATTTTTCGACTGCATTTGAATGGGGTATCTCATTGTTACGCTCTATCTCCGACTTATCTTTTTGTAATTTTTCATTCTCGGGGCTGTGATTAATTATCGAGAATTTACTGTACGAATTCGCGTTAGAGTAATTTTTTTTAGCTCGCGTCTGTGAAATATATATTCCAAGCATCACATCTTTTTTTTTTTGTTTCTCGAAAGCTCTTCCCGCGTAACCCATTTCAAAAAAAAAGGGTCGATTCAGAGAATACGAAAATTGACATGTGCCTAACAAGTTGGTAATCAGCATGAAAAAAAAAAAACAAGATCCAACGAGAAAGCGTGCAATAGGATATAACACACACACAAATCATGAAATGGAAAACGGAATCTGATTTTTTGGCTGCAGATGACAAAAGGGGTTGTGTGCGCGTGCGCGTCGCGCGCGAGCAACATTATTCCGAAAAAAAGGGTCCCTATATATACGCAAGCGCGCGCGTCTCGTCTGTCACACAGCGAGAAATGAAAAAGAATTGCGTAACGGCACACACTGCAGAGAGAGAGAGAGATCGAGCTTCCCCCCTTTTGTTGCACCGATTTCCGAAAAGCGTGCGTGTGTGTGTGGCAGCAAAGTCGCGCCGCTGCTGAACATACCTGGCAAAGCCGAGAGAGTATAGGGAGCTAAAAGTTTAAAATGTTTGAAGGAAGGGTGCCGACGTCAACTCTGCGGTCCTCGAATATAAGGGATCACCCCATACATACGACCCAAGAAAATAGAAAAAGGGAAGAGAGGAGGTGGGGATACACACGAATTACGCGCGTGCTTGCCCTTTGCTCTGGATTTTTCCTGCGGCTGCATTTTACGATTCTATCCGCTGCTGCTGCAGTTTTTCCGTGATTTTACGGATTTTAGAATTTTGGACTTTGTGCTAGCGCGTTATTTATTAGGTCAATCTTCAGTTGAATCGTTAGATCAGCATATATATTTCTTTATCTATCGGCAAACTAACCAGTATTTTTCGCGCGAACGAGATTATAATGGTTTTGATTGATAAATGATGATTGATGAGCATGTCATTATTATATAATTTATGGTCTTTCTAGAATCGTCACGATAAAATACAGCAACGCAAGTTTTTACTGTTTAATTTTTTTAATGCAAATATTGATAAGTTCTTTAAATTTTCACAATTTAGAATAAATTCGATGCGACACTGATCTATTCTAAATTTAAGTTTAGGGGATCAGCTCCAATTCAAAAGCATAGATATTTATCATAAACAGATATCAATAAGGAGTCTCGTGCATATACAATGTGTATATATATATCGTCTATAGAGTAAGCACGCGACCGACACAAATAAGGGTGGACTTTCTCTTTGGCAGGCTCCGAAGTAAGGAACGGACGCAGATGCTTACGCGAGACCAGCAGAGCGAATGCTTGGATAGATTGCGACGTGTGCCTGCCATTGTAATTTTAAAATCGCATTCGAACCCTTTTTTTAAACTCTCTCTTCTTTCACCCTTTTTTACCCTTCGTGACAGTCGCGCGTGCCGGTAACATGGCCTATGCTTCATTTTTTTGTATGGCCGAGTCTCAATCTGACTTGTAATGTCATCAAAATGTATTTTGAATAACTCAATATTCGATCAATTAATTTTTTTCATAAACAATTATAAGAGTGGAATAATTCGAAGGCACAATCGAAGAAAAAAAAATTAATTAGTTGACTGGACACTCTGTTATCTCGTGGAACTTTGATAACGAAAAAAAAAGTAATTGTAATTAACATGGAGGCACATGAAAATTTTAGTCAATTTCTCAACCCACTTTCGTTATCCGCGAGATGTGGCGCGTTGATACATCTAACTTCAATTATCGTCAGATTAAAGTGCCACGAGTGCAAATACGGCAATCGATTATTACACACATAAATAAAAAAAAATAAATAAATAAACCGCGCGGCTTCGATTGTCGGCTCAAATACTCGCGCGCGCGCTTACCTCGAGTCTCCGCAGCTCGCGAGCTTATTTTTAGAGAATATACAATTAGCTCGATAAGCGAACGATCTCGCGACGATTCGCCCGATAAACCTCTCGTAAGCGGGATATATTTGTTACAAAGTCGATGATGCCCACTCTTTTTTTTTATACGCTGATGAGTATCACTCGCGGGGAGGGGGGGGGGCTATAGATAAATTCGGTGTCATCAAATCTCGCGATGTCTCCGCCATCACACTCCGAGAGAAAAAAAAATACGTCCAACCCTTCGTAACCAATCACGTAAGAGTCAGCTACTTTGCATGCGCGCTCGTTCAACCCTAAAAAAAGCAGCAGCCATCCCCCTTCATGGAAAAGGGGTTTCTCTCCCTCTACTTTAAATTCAAGCTACTACTACTTTTTTTACAAAATGGCGTAGCACGCGGCATGCAGATTGGCTGCGCGAAGGTACAGGGGAGAGAGAGAGTTATTCTATGCGCCGCTCGCTCGTATATATACGGGGGTGGTGTAGGAGAAGGCGGCGTTGCGCCTGCGCGCGCGCCACCACCACCCCCCCGGGCAACGACCAAGGAAAAACCCTTCCGCGAGCACCAACCGACCTCGTCGATGAAATACGTATACACATACATACCTAAAGCTCGCTCTCTCACTCTCGTGCAGGTTATTCGCATCTTTTTCTCGCGGAAAATGGCGTCCATCACCTCTCGAGCTCGCTGCCGTGCCGTTTGGAAGGAAGGCTTTATTGATTCTTTCGCGCTGCTATACTGCTGCGGCCGCGGCGTGCTGCTTTTCTCGCGCTTTTGCTGGGATGAATGTTTTTTTATAAATTTTGTGTGCTTGAAATTGTAATTTTAGCGAGAATCATTTTTTTATTGTGCTTTTGAATAAAAAGTTCAGATGATTAATCTTTTGTTATTATTCTCGACGAAACTGTAGCTTTAAGGAACAGAAGATTCAACAACGATTTACATTTAAGAAAATATTTTCCAAGTCAACGTAGCGTCCAAGTAAAATTACTTGAGAAGCCGAGAGAGAGCTCTCGAGAAAAAGGGCAATATCGATCGAACGTCCGTGCGCGCGTAACGAGGGTAACCAAAGAGAATAGAAAAAAAAAAGCTTGCCTTCATTTAAACTCGGCAAACGATTGACCTATCCCATCTTATACGCGCTTGGAATTGCATAATTTTACACTCCAAATCGAATCATTCCTGCACAACAATCGTATATATAACCGTATGTCTCGCATAAAAGCAATATGTATACACTGAAGACGTTATATATAGCTATATTGAATTCCTTCAAATATCATATTATATATATACACGTGCTTACCGTTCACTCATCATCGCGGCATTATTAGCCATCATACCGTTAAGCCTCACGTCTGGCGCATAATAAGCCCCGTAATAACAGCTCTCGCGACTGTCACGCCGACTTATCGTTCGGCTTCCTTTTCTCTTTCTCTCTCTCTCTCTCTCTCTCTGTCTCGCCCTTTCATAGTTTAATATCCGATAAGCAAATGTTCGGCTCTCTTTTGCACTATTTCCGGAACACACACACTGCAGATAAATAGGCCTATCAATCAAACTCATAATCCCGTAGCACTGAATTTTCGACGCTTGTACGCGTGTGTGTATCGTTGTATTACTAAACACGCGTGCTTATGTTTTCAAAAGGAGTTTGTGTCTCGTTCGAAGGGTTCTTGTAAAGTCTCTCAATGGATCTCGTCTTGCGGTACTTTTCTTACCCTTATGGTCAACTCGTGTATATATGTATATACAAAGTTTCGTAACAAGCCAAAACCAAAAGATTATTTTTTTTCTTTCATCCATTTTCAAATTACCAAGGTGTCGTCAAAGCAACAAGGTCGCATCAAAGCTCCATCTATTTATTCGAGAGAGAAAAAAAGAATAATACAACGCGGACGGCGAAAGCGAAAGATCAAGCGGGCGCGATATGGAGAGCGAGAGAGAGAGAGAGAGAGAGAGAGAAAGAGAAAGAGAGATATAGGTGGCGGGCAATTTACTTATTGGTTAGATAGCCTGAGGGCGCGCCGCCGCAGCCTCTCTCTTTCTTTCGCTGCTGCTGCTGTCCTAAACAAGATTCAATTTGGACGGTCCACCTTCAAAGAGGAATCACCAGCCTTACTATCTCCCTCTCTCTCTTTCCACTATTAATCTTATATCGAGCGCTTTATCCACCACCACCACCCTGTTTTTTTTTCGTTGTTGTTGCTGGGCTTGTCCTATCGCGAACTCTGTCGCGATCGTGCGGGGTTTCAAGAGAGCAGACTGGAATTTTCAATTCGTTCGAGTACAGGGCGGCGGCGGCGGCTTGGGATTATACTTGGCTGCGCTCGCTAATACGTTTCTGCCACGCTTCGACTGCTCTCTCTCTCTCTCTCTGTCTCTCTCTCTCTCTCTCTCTCTCTCTCTCTCTCTCTCTCTCTCTCTCTTCCTTCGACTTTTTGATCGCGCACGAGAACACATTCGAAAAGCAAACGCGGAGCGGACTCTCTTTTTGAATGGGATATACTCGAGTCGCTTTTCTATATTTCATCGCGAGAAATTCCGGTTGTATTTTGCTGTTCAATAATTTACTCTGCACATTATTATCGAGAGTGTTTGACGTTGGCAAATTTCCAATACGGAAATTGAAAAAAAAAATCTAGAAATTGGGATCTATATATGAGAAAACAATTACCCTGATGCGATAGGTTACACGCACACTGTAAAAACACGTCAATCTCGATTGCATTACCTAGACCAATAAATTTTAAAGTCCATATCCGGCACGTGGCGGTCATACACGAGGGGGTCGAAAATTGAAAAAGCTCCGAGAGCAAGAATAATTAATTTTCCTTGGCGAGCCGCACATACACATATAATATAGTATAAGCAACTATAAGTAAACGCGTGCCAAAGAGACGAATAAGTAATGTAGCGGTGCGGTCCATTATGCCAAAAAATGCTGAAGGGTCAGACAGAAGAGAGAGAAACAGCAGCAGTAGTAGCAGCAGCAGCAAGGTTCCCCGGGGAGCCGTTAAAGTGAAATGCAAGGTGCGTCCATTCTTGGGAGAGCCAACGTAATCCGCTCTTTTTTCTTTCTCGCCTCTCGCTCTCCCTTCCCTTCGCTTATCTCGGCCTGTAGGTAAATCGTCGTTATCTGGACAGTGATAAACCCGAGAATGGAGTTCGCGCCGCTCTTGCCAAAGTAACAGAGAGAAAGAAAGAGAGAGAGAAAATGCAAAGAGACCGAGTGCTGGCCATTGGCCGAGCCCTCGAGTTTGGGGATGGGGAGCGAGAGAGAAAACGACGACGACGCGCCAGACGAATGGTCCTATTTATGCGAAGTGCCCTCGGAGAAAGCAGGGACAAGTGTTCGATTTTTCCGAAAATCGTAATAGTATGTGTGTATGTGTGGGGGGAAGAGAGAGAAAAAAAGCCTATTTTTCCGGTGGTAATGGTTTCTCCCTCTCTCTTCTTTCTTTTTTTTTTGCTGGTTATATTGATGATGCTGCATACATCTCGCTGCGTGAATACGTAATTAATGGCTCGTAAAAGTCTATTTGCATAACCTTCGCAACTGTTATTCATGCCACTTTGAAACCTAAGATTGTAAAATCGAACTATGTCGTACGTATTTTTTTTTTTCAAGATTCTCCCTCTCTATAATGACCTCGAGAGGATTAAATGATACGACACTCGCGTAGTCGTACTATCGCGCGATATAAAATAATAACTTCAATTCAAATGATCGATCATTGTATATACGTGATTCTATCGCAAATCTTCTCGCGAAATAATCACGTGAACACACACATACACACGAAAGTCGTAAATAGTCGCGCGAGTCCTCGATATAAGGGTTAGTACCGCTTAATAAAAGTTTTCGAGTCGAGGATAATTCAATTTCGTATAGCGTTGAGGTCGAGAAGAAGGAGACGAAGGAAGGAAAGTATAGATACGAGATGAGGGTCGCGAAACCCATAGGGGGTTGGACAGTCCGTCGAGCGTAAAGCCCAAGCGCCATGCAAACACCGCGAGATTAAAGGAGTCTCTTTAACCCTGCGGAGAGACATACTGCTATTGGCAGAATATAGGCTTGATTAGCTGCCGCGAAACGTCGATGTTTTATCTACGAGTAAAATAACTTGTTTTTTTTAATGCAAATTCCAAACTAAATCTTTCGCTGAATTAACAAACTTCCGCAATCGCATCTGAAATTGCACTATACTACAGGCAGGCAGTGCAAGTATTATAACAAGGTCCAGTAGTGGTGGTACGATAGTAGTAAAAGGGAGCTGCAGCGAGAGAGAGAGAAAGCGGAGCAAATCATTCATCAAGCAAATAATACCGACGGCGTTACATACACGCATGAGTCACGTGCTAGGCGCTCGCTCGCTCGCTCGTCGCCGAGCTTAATGCGAGCGTATATTTGCGCGTTTACTCGCTTTTCTCGAATCAGTCACGCCACCGCGAAGCTTTGATGTGTTGCGATGGCGAGCAAGCGCGGGCGACGTATTTACAACGCGAGAGTCCGCAGTCGCGCGCTCAATCGACGACAATCGTCCAACCTTAACTTGGAAAATTTTCATTAGTCTAATGTCCCTATTATTAGCAAGCTCTTCTTTCTTTCTTCTTTCTTCTTTTTTTTTTTAACCGCGTCGATGACTTGCTTTGCGTTACGCTTGATTCTGATTATGTTTATCGTGCCGTGAATTGCGTTTTTCGTCATTCGTATCTCAAAATATCAAATTTGGTGGATATACTTAATACACTGATCGTGCGCGTGTGGTTCAAATTGGTAATCGAGAAGAAAATTGTGAAGCTTTGTGTACGAATTATTATTCGTAAACGCGATGAAAAGCGTTGCATTGCACAAACAGACGTATCGCAACCCCCAAAAGACGAGAAGATCGAAGCTGCGTGATTATCATTCTTCTCTTTCCCCCTCTCTATACGTGTAATTAGACACTAGCTATGGAAACAGAGAGAGAGAGAGAGAGAGAGAGAGAGAGAGAGAGAGAGAGAGAGAGAGAGAGAGAGAGAGAGAGAGAGAGAGAGAAGGAAAAGAGCGCGCACATTGTTCTCGAAAATTATACGAAACTATGGGGAAACTATATCGTAAGGAAAGCCGCCCCCGATATTTGGATACACGCGCGCGCGCATTTTCATCCTCTCTCTCTCTCTCCATAGCACACATACATGTAGAAATCGAATTGCATCTTGGTAAATATATATATGTATTCGAAACGATCGTGTGTGTTGCGAGGAAGTACGAGAGAGAGAGAAAGAAAAAGGGAAAGAAGTGGAGCCTAATTAGGTGGGGCGATGTGTGTGTGTGTGCGTGCCATTAATATTACTCGAAGCTGCTGCTGCTGCTACTCTGTAGCCCCGGGAGATATATACACGTACATATAGTATATGTGCATACGGTTAGTTCTATATCCCGTATCCATTGGCAACCTTCTTCTTCCTTACTTCCTTCATTTCCCTAGTCAATATTGGCCTTTAGTTTCAGCGCATATGTATATCGCGTGACGCACTGATCAATCATACACGATACATTCTCGTTTCCCACAGTGCAATCAAAGGGAATGGAAAACTCCTCATTTCCATAATCATTCATTTTCCATATATATGTAAAATAACTCACAATTATCATTTATTTGCAGGTAAAATATGGATAGGCGAGAGCGAAGTGGCGTGGCGAACGGAGCAGAGTCTGAAGCATCAGCGCAGCTCGCCAGCGGCGCTGAACGTATGCAACACCACGACGACAACGCCATCGACGACCCCGACGACAGCGTGTACAACGACGACGACGACGACGGGCGGTGGCGGTGGTGGTATAACGGGAGGTGGAGCAATACCAACCCTACCGTCACACCCACACCTGTCGCCACCTGCAGTCGCCCCGGCGAACATCACCATCACTCCCGATCATCTTCTTCGCAGTCCGTCTCTTCACGCCAAACACATGCGACTTTCACCCGGTAAGCTTTGCCGAATGATTTTACGATGTTTATGTCATGTAAAAGACCTTCATCATCATCATCATCATCGTCGTCGTCGTCGAGAGGGAAACACTTTAGCCTTGTGCCCGCTAGCGAAATATACAAATGGCTTTATTGCCGGTTTTCATCCGCGCTGAGAGAGAGAAGCGCATCATAATCAGCTCGAAAGATCATCTTCTATATACTTAGGGTGGGAGCTTCTCTCTTTTTCTCTGTAGATATCCATCGCGCGCACGGAATATCGATCGAGTTTATATACCATCTAGCCTCGAGCGCCGCGGCGTCGACCAAGGATTTGTGTGTGCCCTCTCTTCTTCTCGCTCGCTCGCTCGTTCGTTCGTTTGCTTAAGCAAACAGCCCCGAGGACACCGCACAATGCATTGCCTCCCTGACCGGCATCCCGACAGACAGACTAAAAGAGAGGGAGAGAGAGAGAGAGAGAGGGAATGTGAACTGGATATATGTTTAATGCATTTGCCACCCAACATTTCCATGTCAAACATCCAGCCAGAGCTTCGGAATTTAAAACCGCTATTTTCGGCTCGCGCGCGCTCCTTTTATTCCAATGATCTATATATATATATATATACACGCTTGATAACGATATTCATTGGAATTCCGCAGCAGCCGAATGTTTTATGCGAAAATCGCTCCACTGACGGACGAAAATTTCGAATGAGTAAAAGAGACGGAACGTTGATTTTCTTTCTTTTTTGGAAGATTAATGATAGGAAAAAATAGATAGATTAGCGTGATTGATGCAACAGTAGAGAGACTGTATACGCTGAGAAAACTCGACATGGCAAGAAAAGTGCATGTGTGTCTCTTAAAAAGTAATCTTCAAAGTCGCCCGACTGTGTAACGTAGTGCTGTCGCGTGTAAATTACGCTACCAAGCTTCAAGGATGGGGGCTCACTCACACACACACACATACACACAAGTCGACCTCCCTTGGGACGATTGCTCTCTTTTTTTTCGCCTTCTTCTTCTGGTCAAAGAACAAGAGCATTCCGCTTTACACTTATATGGCTGCGGCATTTACATTTTCCGTTTACTCAACTGCGTGCGCGATTGAAAACGCGTGATTTTTATATATGAAAAATTGAGTGTGATATTTATTGACTCTTAATCTCACCGTATATACACTGCTCGACCCACACATCCATTTTTCTCCAATAATCAAAGCCTTTCGTCTCATTAGGCAATGAAATACAGGCGATGTAATACCCCGTTATTCCGCCATATACATTGCACGTAGATATTAAAGCTTTCGATATGTATATAGAAAAAAAAGAGAAAAAGGGTGGCGCGTTTCCTCTCCGCGAGGCGAGGGAGAGAGAGAAGGGGGTGACGTGAAATATTGGCTACATAGATTTCAACTATTATTGCCGAGTGTAAAACACGGCGACATTTGGCGCTAAATCGATCAGGGGGTTGTACGTGTGCCGGCTGCTCTACTGGCGCGGCCATTCCGCTGGAAAATAAATACGACCTAGAGAGAGAAAAAAAGAGAAAAGAGAGAGAACTGCCAAATGACGAGAAACACATACTTTTCCACTTAAACTGTCACCTACGTCTTTTTTGCGCCTTGTCGTGCTACGACGATTAAACGATCATTGTTTATTGTCTAGATTTTTGAAATTCTGACAGTGATTTATAGTACTGCCCGAGATTCCTTGAAATATTATTTTTTCGAAAAAGAATCGACAACATAAATACTCTAATTCATCAGGCGGTAATTGTTGAGATTGATATCGAAAAATAACATAGTCCTCGCAAATTTTCAATGCCATTAAGGACAATTCAATTACCTTTCATCGCATCGTAAAAGCCAAACGACCGCTCGCAACAGCATCTCGTTGAAGCGATCGAGCAAAAAAGAAAAAAAAAATCTCGAAAAAAAAAAAAGAAAGTGCATTTTCAGGAAGAGAGCCGCGTTCTCGCGTATAGACGTATCAATTTCGTGAGTAATTTATCACGCGAGAGTGTGGTCGCGTAATTATCGGATTACGTGGAGGGCATCTTTCTCTCTCTCTCGCGTGCTGCGGAATATATATATTTTTTGAGATGATAATTTTAGATAGGAATGAACGTTCGCGGAGAGCGTGTGTAGGCAAATTGAGGTGAGATTGCAGAAGGTCAGCGTCGTCGAGTGCGCTCGCAACACCCATAGCTCGTTAATAAGGAAAACTTATGGCTTATGAACGCGCGAGCGAGCGCCTCGCTGCAATTTCTTATTTATTGGCTTCTATCGGCTGAATTTTACGCTATAAGAGATTTATTGAGCGTCGAGATTTAACTGGAAAAAAAAATCATTTTGGCTATCTAGTTAGAATGATTTTTTTTTCTCTTTCGTACACCTAAGAGATAAGCGTGTATAATCCAATATTTCATCTCTCTCCCTCTTGATATTTTTTTTGTGACGCTGGATAATTTATTAATTTTCAAGTTACAGTTACACTTTGTAAAATAGAAAATCGTTTAACGAACGATCAGGCAAACAAGTAATTTGAATTCTTTTCTTGCCCATCGTGGCCCCTCGAGCACATTCAGTGTGTTTGATCAGTTAATAATGGGATCAATATCGCCGAAGTAGTATATATAGATGAAATATCTCGATCATTACGGTTAACGGAATGTTGATGTAAAGAGATTACATCTGGCAAAAGTTTTATGGATCTTCCACGGGCGGCAAATCGCAGGCAACGCTCGCGCCGGATTATTAGCATTCATCACGACAAAACGCCCAGTCACGATTATCCACTTCGCACTTTGTATTCAATGCCTATGCTCTCGATTATCGGATGATATATACGAATAGCAAAAAAAAAAGAAAAGAAGATTACGATCTTCACAGAAGAATTTCAAATTACAACTTTATTCGCCGCCGGTCGATCCGGCAAAATTAAAAACACCATCGCTCTGAAAACTGTCTTACGATTATAAACAAAGAAGGGGGGAAGATATAAAAAAAAAATTCAACTCCGATATAAGCTTTTCACAATTACGTCCATGCAGCAGCAGCAGTAGTAGAAGTAGTAGTAGTAGTAGTGGTAGTAGTAGTAGTAGTAGTATAGTAGTAGTACGGAGGAGGATTTTAATAAGACGCGCGTTGCGGAGAGTTGGAACGGCCGGCTGTAACGTGATTATTATAAAGTCAATACGTTGCTAACTCATCAGCGAACTCCGCCCCGTAACAGGCGGCGGATAATATGCGCCGGTTTACGCTCTATAGATAAAACGTAATACGCGCACACATACACACACGTGTGCACCGGCTATAATGCGATGTACGGTCCAACGCGTTATTACAGTCACGAGCTGCTGGCTGCTGCCTGCTGCTGCTGCTGCTGCTGCTGCCACCAGTACCTATATACTAGCGCGAAGAAGGCTTTTCATTTTTCGAGCTTCGTTATATGCTCGCCTCTCGTCTTTTTCTTCTTCTTCTTCTTCGGGTTATACATCGCTTTATCTCGCGCCATCAGAGAGAGAGAGAGCAGAGAGCTCGCTCACGCGCAGTTTACCTATGCAGCCGACCAACCTCTGTGGCGGAGAGAAGAAGAAGAAGGAGGAGGAGATCTCATTATAATATCGCGAAAATTGCGCCTCACTCTCTTTCTCGTTATATTAGAACTTGGACGAGCTCTTTTATACACGCTAAACGTTTTGCCAAGGCTATTCTTGACTCGAGCGTAATTTTATTTTGGAAAGTATATATAAATACAAAAAAAAAGAGTATATATATTCCAGAGAAAAGAATATCATGCACTGCACACCGAAAGTGCTTATCTCGCACGATCTTCCAAAGCCCAGCCTCCTCTTCTTTCGGACGCTTCAAGGGTCAAGGCCTATAATATAATACGCACGGATGTGCAGACACACACACACACGTGTGTTTTTGCGCAAAAGCGAGCTGTTTTAAGCGCGAGCAGGCGTTGTGATATATCGCAGCAGCATCCTCATCGCGCCATAGGGATTTATTAATGGTGGATTAATCCGCGTGATCGGACCGTGTGGCGCACACTGTATACGGCTTAATCGTATACGTGCAGCCTAGGAATGCAAAACGCGATAAGACTCTAAGGTAATTGCGACCCCCTTTCGCGTTTATACGTATACGTCTAGTTTCAGAGCTGATAGCGCATTTAAATTAGTGCCCTTCTTCGTGTATAGTTGCTGGGATGTGATCTCCGGCTAAACGCCTGTCGGGATATATATATATTTTTTTTTCTTATATTTAAATTACGTAGTAGTGGGTGATGGTAGATTCGCGCCGCGATATGTTTTGGAATGTAATTGCTGATTGATTGCTAGATTGTAATGTACAATGTTTCGATTGCGTATAATGCGCGATGATTTTTTGCGAAATACTGTGAGAACACGCTTGACCACACAAAGAAACTAATTTATAATATAGAAAAAAAAATACCTTATTGATTTAGAAGCTCCCATCGAAGTAAATTAATTTAACGCACTTTTGCGGCGGGAGATAAAAGTCGCTCGTAAAATTACAAAGATATTAAAATTTGCATCTCATCGACTTCTTCGTTCGCGAAAGAAAAAAGTATATTAATACGAAGCGAGAGTGAACTTCGCAAATTATGTTATAGAGCTGGTGCACGCAACAACCGGATTCCATACAGCGAATGACGGAAGTCATCTTCGCCGAGAGTATCAAGAGGTCAAGCTCCCCACTTTTCGAGCTCTTTTTTTCTCGTGTGTATATGTCGGCGCGCGTCCAAAAAGCCTGCTGGACGAGTTCCCCGCGCGCGTCAAGGCAATTTCTTTTGCTTCTCTCTTTCTTTTTTCTCTCTCTTCTGCTTTATAATGCCTTTCCCTTTCGTTCGCGCGCTTATATGATCCTCGAAAAAAATCTTGCGCGCGCGCGCGTGGTGCACCTGCGTGGCTGCTTTTGCTCTTTTTTTTTTGGTTTTGGAGGGAGAAAAAAATTACGTGAAATTGATATCGTATGATTAAGTCGATTTAATTTTAATTAGGTATACGATGAAAAAATTCGGTCGGAGGAGGTCTTAATAAAACCTCGCATCATTTTCACCTCGGAAATTCGCGTCCTGATTGAAATTTTAATTCTTTTTTTTTTTTCTTCTATAAAAAACCAACGAGTATAATACTTAGTTTCTATAATCACGCGAAACCAAAGATATTAATGTATACATTTTCATAAATTAAATTGCCTCCTCGCGCGTATACCCTCGTCAACGCGTGCAAATATCTCTATTGAAATAAAGGCGCTTCTCGCGATGATGGAAAAAAAAGCTCGATCGCGTGTGCGTGAGCGCCGGCGGGGTCAGAGGTTAAGCGGCGTGATTGAGTCTTGGTTAAAGAAAAGGGGGGGAATCGAGCGCCGCCACTCTTAGTAGTAGTATGTAGTAGTAGTACTCGCGGCGGAGAGCAAGAGAGAGAGGAGTAAAAGCGTGATGCAATTTAAAGCATGATACTTGACTTTAAATTGAAAAGATTGCCCCGAGGGATGAATGCGAGGGAGCTACTCATGTAATACGTTTCGCCTCTTGTTCCACGCTTGTATATACACTTGCCCGTAATCGAGCATCTGAAATACATTGGTATGTGTCACCGCTGGTCAATTTAGAATTATAATTTGAAATTGGCCTTATTCATCATCAATATGGAAAGTGATTTTTCGTGATAATAATAATCGTAATAGCAAAAATAAGCTCAGAAGCCTATAATAATGTCAATAGGCAGGATCTTCGAGTGAGGCTGACCAGTGGCCATCTGTCGGTTCTCCCCAGCACTGACCGCGCGCGTCCCTTTCTCTCTCTCTGTCTCACTCGCGCGTTCCGAAGTCCGGCTTACATTTCCAATCAATAACCGATTGAACAACCCTGCGAGCTCGCTCGCTCGCTGCCACCCCCATCTGCTCTTATTCTGGCGCACATTCCAGCGACCTAACGGTTCTCTCTCTCTCTCTCTCTCTTTCTGATCAATTCGCCGCTTTATTGTATATTTCTACATCTCTCTCGCCCCGGAAAACAAAACTTTTCTTTTTTCTTTTCTTTTTCCATTATCGTAACAATCCGACCTTCTCGCATGAATTTATAAACGAACGGTCTTTTGCTTTCATCCAAGATCGACCACCAGCGCATTACTATTTCATTTCGGGAGGCTCCACATCATCTCTATCGTTGGTTAATTTAATATCTAATCAGCGATGTGTGTATATACATACATAACATATATACACAGCCGCGATGTTTATTTACGATTAACGTTTGGAAAATTGAATCCAAAGTATAAAAATATAATATATCCGCGCTGCTCGCACGTGTCCGTGTGTTAATAAGCACGAAATAAAGCCATTTATTAGAAAGCGTGCGCAGACGCTTATTAAACAGCCATTAATAACCGGATACACAGACACACACATATCGGAGAGATATTTTCGTGTAAAAGTAATAATATATATCGAGAGAGCGAGAAGTAATGAGATATGTCAAAGATTGATGAAAAGCCATAAGGAATTAGTAAAAACTAATCGCGAGAGAGAGAGAGAGAGAGAGAGAGAGAGAGAGAGAAGCGCGCTCGTCGAGAGTATAAGAGAACGAGCCACGATGATAAATCAGATAAAGGTGGCGGTGGCAGCTGGTGCTCGGGAAATTGCTCGGCCATTGTTTAGGAAGGGGCCCCAGAGTGTGAGAGAGAGAGAGAGAGAGAGAGAGAGAGAGAGAGACAGTGAGTGTTATTTTGGAAAATCATCTTTCGGCCTTTTTGCCTGCTAATTTCAGGGCCGACGAGCCTCCTCCTCCTGAAATTACTATAGATATATACCTTACTTCCTCTTCGTCGAGCATCTGGGATGCGTATACTGTTGTTGCCCTTTATGCCCCTTTACAACCAGCGTGGAAAGTAGGTAATATTCCTTCGGGTTCGTTATGTTGGCTGATTATATCGTTTTATGATTGTTTGATTTACCTATCTTCCAGAGAGGCTAATGCTCGAACAACGTAGATTATCAACCGCTCATACGAATTTATTCTTATATTGCACGGTTGGACGGTTTTTAGGTTTTTTCGCGATTGTTCGTGTCTATTCACCCACTTAAAAAGGTAAAAAGTCGCGAACGAATGATTTATTTACCGCGGTCGTAAATACGCGAAAAACCCGAGGAATAATTTGTCCGAATATTCAAAAATTTTTATGCGCGTTTGGGAAAGATAAATAACCCATCAGCTGCTGCAGGACAATATACCAAAAGTCAATTCACGATCGACACGATCGATTCTTATTCAAATTTCTTCCAAAGACAGCATTCAACCGACGCATATAATATAAGAATACTCGCTTACAATAATAATCGAGCGCGTGGCACGTGTGCATTAGAATTGCAAATTTTTCGCACCTCTAAAAGGGAACACAACCTGCCGCTTAGTGTATTTCTCGTCGCTCACAATGCCAAAATTTTCCTCTATTGACGTACGCGTGCAACCGAACGTGGTTTCCCGACAGTCGAACGTCTTAGCGCGAAGTTTTCTTCTCTCCTCCCTACGCGCATATAATTATCGATGCGCGCGCCGGCGGCTGCATCCCCCCGCAGGTAGAAATCCAAACTCATTAGGTAGTCTGACCGTCCTCGGCGATTTTTACGACACGTGCAGTTTTTTCTTTTTTTTTACGACCGGGGAGTTTCTAAAAACAATTTTCGGGTGGGATTATATATTTTTTTTTCTTCCTTTCGACGCGCGTAAAAAAAAAAAGAAAGAAACGCCGCACGTTTTAGCGGAAAAATCTTGTGTTCTTTGACTTTTGAAAGCTAAAAAGTCGGATGGGGACCATTGTCTCTCTCTCTTTCGCGAAGGTTTCTTTATTGTCAGGCAATTAAGATGGTCGATTGTTCTTCGCTCTCGCGACCGTTAAAAAAACTTCGTTATCTCATTCAATAAAAATTCTGAATATTTACGAAGGTAAGAAACCTTGAACGTATTATATATACACGCAGCGATATAATTTTATAACTCTGTCTCGAAAGATATATACATAAATACGACAGCGCCGATGAAAGGTTATAAAACGGACAAGTGACTTCGCCGTTAAATAAGTGCGTGTATTATCGCGCCGCTTGTTTATGAAAACGACATAATGAAGGGAGTGCTATAGTGCGAGAAGAAAAAGGAAGGGAGCGAGAGCGACGTTGATCTTTTTGACGCGGGATCATATACATAGCAGGGCAAAAAGATTAGAAATATGAAAAATGATACGACGTCCACCAAGTTTTTCATAAAATCAGAGCAGCTAGAATATGTGTGTGTGTTGCTGTGCCCCCTCGTCCCTTAAGTATATCATGATGAAGCGTATAAACTAGCCGCGAGCCCCTTACTTCACGTATAAAATAGTCGGCTGCCCGGCGGCGGCGGCAGTCATGATATGACAGACGAGTGCTTGACCCCCCCCCCTCTCTCTCTCTTTAGTTTGGTACCCGCCTCTGCTTTGTCGAAAGGTATTACAATGCGACAATGCCACCACCCCATTCGAGAGAGAGAAAGACCATGTTCGTACCTGAAGAGCTATACTCTTAGTTCTGGTCAATTTTTGCACCCTTGGAACGGATCTATATATACTGTGCTCGCGTGCGAGGCGTCAATCGCGTAAAAAATCCCTCTTATTACAGCTCAAAACAAACAGCCACTTGAGCCTAGACATGCTAAGCTACGGGTGGTATAATAACGCGAGCTATCTCATCGTTAATCATGCTTGTTTTTTTCAATATTTTTTTTTTGGCTGTGTGTGAAATATTGCTGGAGGAAGTTTGTTTCGTACCGTTGCAAACTCTTCTACTTCGGTAGAAATAGTAGTTTTCGAAACTGACAATTGTCACGAAAAATTGTGATAATTAATTGCGACACATTATCCAGGATTACACGAAATCACAAAAGCGCACCTAAACGATATTCAAATTGCCCACGATTACCGTCCCGCTAATGATTACAATATTTGACAGTAAGTGTACAGGAAACGCGAACGCGACCCTTCAAAAACATCGGACTATATTTAAACGAGGGAGGGGTACATACCCCCATAGCATTTGACATTTGCATGCGCGCACGCGACCAAATAAACAGGTATGTATACCGTTGTTATGTATATAATATCCACACCCCTCGGTTTTCGTAAAAACTGTATACCTGTACAAATACGATACGCGATGTCCGAGAAAGCCCATTTAAATAAGTGTGAACTGCGGAACAAAATCGTGGCGCGTGCCACGCACACGTTATATTAACCGTTATACGCGCCGATGGATTTTTCATTTTTCGATCATCAAATAGCTTCAAAAGGTAATCGGATTTCTCATGGAGGAGGGGAATATATATATGTGAACTGGACACGTGTGCCGGCGCTGCTGCAAATGTCGAAACTTCCCGCCCGTGAATTTGTCGGTCGGAGAGAGAAAAACGGGAGCGAAACAACAATTAGGCCAATAATTCACTGGCGCGACAATTATTCAAGAAAAGTCTCGAGTGGACCTTTTGAGGGGTGCAGCAGCAGCAGCAGCAGCAGTGGTCATCTCCCTCTCTCCCTTACTTATTCGTGAATATTCCAAAGCTGCGCGCGCGAGCGAGCGGCGATGATTCAATTCGACAATAGGCCATTCTCGCTGGACAATGCTCTGGTCAAACGCAGAGGGGGTAGTCGTAGTATATAGGAGCTTTTTCAGGGGGGTGAAAAACTCTGCGAAACTCAGCTGCGTATATATGTGTGTGCGTGGGTGGGGTCAAAATACTCTCGCAGCCGTGCTCTCTCTCTCTACGAAGTGACACGTTGCACCACTTTTCTCACACCGTTTCGCCGATCAATGGGGGCGTTGAGAGTTTCGGCCCTCGAAAAACGCTTTTACCTTCGCTAAAACTCGATGATTGTTCGACGAGTCGCCTCAAAAGAACGAAATAAATCCGACGATTTCTCTCTCTCTCTCTGACCTTTTTGAATTCTCAATTATACCAATTTTATGACTGCCGCAGCTGCCGCGACAATTATTTTTTTCGGAGAATTCAAACGTTACGGACGGACGGTCTAGTTTGAATTTTTGAAAATTTGAATAAGTTTACCACGAATTTGCAAATGTTCGAGCGCATTGTCAACTAGTATTGAGTTCAAAGATATACAAAATTAATGGATTTTTCAGGAAAGTACATTTTCACTCAATTATCGCCGGAGGAGTAGAGTGATTGATGATCTAATATTGCAGTCGCTGCAAGGTTCGTCTCTTTTCTCTCTCACTCTCTCTCTCTTGCAGCTTGTAGCAGAGTGTGCCAATGGTCAAGAGCGAAGTCAATCATTTTCCAAAGTTTTCGTGTGTGTCTGTGTGTCGCTCGCGCACTTATTGCGAATAGAAAAATTCGTCCAGGACCGAGAGAAAACCATTAATCCTGAAATTTTTGTTTTTTTTTCGGACCGAACTCTATTAAACTTTTGTAAAACTCGTAGATAGCCAACATTATTTTTTGGGTGGTAATATCGTAAATTTTTTTCGCGACTGTTTGGACACACACATACGAACGGTGAATTATCCAAGTAGAAAATAAAATTGGTCACACCATGGAAATTTTCATGTAGCGTGTAAAATCCTTGATAATATGCGTCCGACAATAGAAACTCGAACGCGTTCTCGCATCACACACAGACTGTAACGAACAGCAAAAGGCCGGCTGCTGCTGCGTTTTCCCTGTTTGTACAATCCGCTCTCTTCTATTCTCGCGCACACCCCAACATATACACTACATTTCCACCCTTGGATACTCACTGCATCTCCGAAAGCTTTTGTCTATACAATATACATCGTACGCCTAGGATTGATAAACATCAACATCGTCTCTCGTTTATTAGTCGAAAGTTGCTCTAATTAGAGGTGATTAGTATCAAGCAGCGAGGCGAAACGAAACAACAGGGCTGTTTTTTTCTCTTTCTCTATTTCCGTATCATCGCCGAGTTTTTTCTTTTTTTTTTTGTTTTTTTTTTACTCGGCGCCTGGCAGCGTGCGGGTGGCTTAATAATAGCTGCAATTGATTAATCAAGTACAAGCCGCCAATTGGTCGGGAGACGATGTATCGGCGGCAGATATATCGCGCCCGCAACTCGCGTTAATTGATCGCCTGCCGCGCGTGAATACCTTATTTACCAGCAGGATATAGAACAACAACGAATAGACGAAAAAAAAAAAAATACCATCCTCGAGCGCGCGACGTCGTAAATTCCGATCGGAGCGAGATAAGCAGATCTCTCCGTTTGGCATTATGAAAAAAAAAGAAGCGTAACAGACTATGGCAATCCACCTCATCTGTGCAACAGCCAGTGAGGCAAGAAGAAGAAGAAGAAGAAAAAAAAAGAGAAATCTCACAGTCGTAAAGGGTCTTGTTGTCGATTTCCCTCGGTTCCTCGAAGAGTAGAGATTTTACAACTTAACAACGTTGGTTGTGCGCGGAAGGTACAGAAAAACCTTCGCTCCTGGCCCTTTTTTTCTCTTGCTCTCCGTTCACAACTGGACAGGAGTAGTGGTCCAGTTTTCACTCTCTGGGCAGACACTTTTAACAGAGAGTTCTCTCTCTCTCTCTCTCCCTCGGAAATTAAAAGGCCACTCGGTTGGGCTTTCTATAATTCACGCGTGCGCGAACGCGGGGGCGCATAATGTATGTACCCTTCGGCCGCCGCTCTCTCGCTCTTACCAAAGAGCGAGAGAGAGCGAGAAGTGGGGGTGTAGTACTGCCAGCTGAGAGAGAGAAGCTATAAGCGAGAGAGAGAGAGAGAGAGAGAGAGAAGGGGCAAAGCGGCTGACCATCAGCGGCGCAGCAGTAGACGAGTCGCCACGGCCACGCGAACGTCCGAAAAATACTATACGGCATTGTGTGTTTCATTCTCTCTCACCTTTTGTCGAAAAAGTGGCCCCGGCGATTAATCAATTCGCATTCAGTGTGTATATGTGTGTTGGCCGCGCAGGGGAAGAAAAAAAATAGCGACTTCGCTTCTTTTCTTTTTCTCTTCTTCTTCTTCTTCGTATGTAGTAGCAGCCGACGAAGACGAGTTAATCGCTCCAATGGTGGTCGGGATCTGTCACTTTCGTAGCAAGAAGAAAATGCACGCCGATTCGAGGCCTTATTCTCGGCTCAGGATACGTGAGTATTTAATATGGCGATTACCATCTTAATCAGCTACTCTCTGTCTCTTTAGCCAACCCTTAATTAATATTGTATCGCTTATGAACGAGCACATGTCGCGCGCACTGCGCGCATTGTTTTATACATTTACACACGTACGCTTTATGCATTAAACATTGCGCGCGATTATGATTTATTTATATAATTTTTCTTTTGTTCGGGAATCGGCGAATATATATTTATTTACGTAATTGCGCGTATTTTTGCATATATTTTTTTTTTCATTGGATTTAATCGTTTGATAAATCGCGCGTGCGCGCGCGTGCTTTGCAAATTCAAATGAACGAAAAGAAGTCACGTGTGAATATTATAAAAAAATAATAAGCGTACGCGCGAGGGAATAGTTAATTAAAGACTCGGCGAGCTTCGAATGACTTGGTACGATTTTATAATTCAAGGATACTATAAGTAGTTATATTCGAGATTCACACTGTATATATACGATTACGCGTTTCTTCCGATTCACAAATTAAATATTAACGGCTATTGTGTGATCGTAATCTCGCGCGCGCGTGAACCGAAGGTGACAGACATGATTTATAAGAAAAAAAAGTGAAACTCCCTTCGCTATGCGCGTGAGATAGAGGCATAGAGTAACTCCTCAAAACCACGCGCGCGAAAGTGCGAACGATTCTCACACAAGCGCGCGGTGCACTCGCGTTAAAGACGGAAGAAAAGAAAAAAAAACAACAAGTCGACAATACGAGCTGCTGCCGCGAGTATAGCGCCAAAGAAAGAAAGCAAGAAAGAAAGAACAAAGGGTAGCGGCGGCGTTCAATTAAACGTGAAGCTCTTAATTACATTTGCGCCACGACGAGAGAGAGAGAGAGAGAGTGCATATAATTCGTTAATTGGCCGTCGCGGCTGATATCACAACGACGATATATAGGAATACACGTGGCTTGTGTGAGAAAAAAAAAACATACAGCACGAAAGACCGCTTAAACGAATTATATGCGAGGGAGTCCCGCATCGTAGTTTACAACTACTCCTTTTGTCGACCCCCGCGCGCCGCTCACCGCGATGTAGATATGTGAGAATTTGCCCCCCTGCAGCAGTTTTAAAGTCCACGCGCCGCACCATAATGGAGGATGTCACGGCTAATGCTGATTGCCGCCCCCTTGGCTTTCTCTCTCTCTCTCTCTTTCTGTGCCCTACTGATTCATCCCTTGCGCGCTTATCCATTATGTAGACCGAGAGCTGATTGGACGAGCGGCTATACAAATGCTGCACGCTTTGCATTTGAGTTTATACGATTGGTTATACTGTCCGCCACCGCCGCCGTCGCGAGATCTACTCTCTGTGTAAATTTACGTTTTGTAATTGGCAATTTCGTAATATCGATTTTTCAAACGAAGCGATGGGGATACGACTGACGCTTTTGTCTCGCGCTGTCGATGCACATCTGTGAATGGTTTGGTCGATTCCGAATGTTATCTGTTAATCGTGCATTGAAAAATCTGATAGGTATATTAATAAATTTTTTATTTTACGATTCTATAATCACAAAATTTTCATTCGCCAATTATTTGAGTAGAATACATTAAAATTATCTATGCAAATAATTTACAAAATAATAATTGAAATTTCCCACAATCACTTTAATTACGAAAAAGGAAATCGAATCAATATAGGAACTTAATTCGAATCGAGTGAGTCCTCCATACACATAGCAAACAGACCGACATGAAGAGAGAGTGAGTCGCGACCAAACACAGCAGCGAGTTTCAAATGCAAACCAAGCCCCTTTTCAATGATTAAAGCAGATTGAAGCGATTGGGGTTGTACGCGTGGTGAAAGGGGGAGACAGAGAAGCGATCGCCATTTTAAAACTCGTCCCACTCAAAGTTTACAGTAGTAATGCTCTCGCGAGATCATCTGCACATCTTTTTTTTCTCTCTCTCGACTCCCTCTCTCTTTCCCCTTTTCATCCTCTTATATATCCACGATCTGATCGAGTCACTTTGTAAGGCTCTTACAGATGATTTTTATCGCCGCTATTTCAAAGTATTTTAGCATTATAGACAAATAGGATGAATTTTTTCTTAATTGCAAAAATGTACATTTCGTGCGGTATAATGGTATAATCGAATAAGGCAAATCCATTTTTCTACACGACAAAAAAAAATTATTATACGCCTGTATGCTAATTCCCATGAATTTTAATGAAACACATCGACAGCGAGGCACTTGCTTGGATTCGCCTTGAGCTATAAGCTCATAACGATAGTTTAATCGGCTTATCCGTCGATAGGTCGAATGTCAGTTACGCTTTGCATTATCGGCGGCGTCGCGGCCGTTCATCGATTTTCAAGGATTACCTCACTCTTACACATACATAAAAGCTACAAAGAAAAAAAAAACAGCCCGTAGAAAATTCCCAATGCTCGAAAGCTTTGAAAGCTCGCCGTACGATCAAGCATTCACCCTCTCTCTTTCGCTCGCGAAACCGCTTAAAGCTCACTTCACCGCCACTTAGCTTCTATTTATTCCCGCATCCTCGGAAGGAACTTTTTGCGAAAATTTCCCATAGGCATCTGTGCTTCTCTCTCAATTTAAAATCAATAGGGGATAAAGGTCGTCGTCGTCGTCGTCGTCGCGATTATGATCGAAAATAATTAAAAGCCGCGCGCACATATACATCGATATATAAACAACAACGAAGGAAGAACCGAGAGAGAGAAATATAGGAAGGCGAAGCTTGCTTAAATCGAGTGTATGTATAAGCGCCAAGGGTAAAGATATTCCGTCGTCGCGGAGGCAGCACATAGCGTTCATTACCGGGCTGCTGGGGAGGGCGTCTTTATCAGATGGTTATCGGGCGGCGAGATCTGGACCGGTCACGATCGCGCGCAACGCGAATATAAGCCAAAGGCTTAATTAAGCGTTATGAGTTGGAAGCCCTCGTTAACCATTATGGACAACGCGCGCAGAGGCTCGATTTTCATTTTTAGCCTTCGATGTATATGCTATACGTGTATAGTATATACGTATGCATCGTATAACACTTTTATAAAAATCACCATCTTCGAGATTGCAAAGTTCGTACCACCTTTACATCGAAACTTTCAAAGTTGTCGTAATTAAACAATTACACCACAGCTGACGTAATGAAATCATAACTCGACAAACAATAAATTTCAGTTACCATTAATTTAGCCTCTCTCTCGCCTAGCTGTCTCTTGCACAGTGGTCTTGGTAATCGAATGGCGAATATTGATTTGCCGCGACGTCGTCGTCGTCGCCTATACCGAAGGTGGTAAGGAAGGGGGGGGGGGGGGGGGGGGACGGGCAAAAAAAATAAACCGAGTTAAGAATTGTTGGAGCAAGCTGAAAATGAAAATAATATCGGCGCCGCTCGCTCGTTCGCGTATGGGCTGTCAGTAGCAAGATGGTGCCCGCGCCTCGAGCTTAATTAATTACATCGCTATATAGCCGCTTCTACGACTATACTGCTACTCTCCGCGCGCGTCCTAATTCGATTTCGCGCAATCGAGTTGCTCGCGCAGCTATACTACTCCCACTACCTCTTTTTTTTTATTCTTTCGAAGCTTTTTTTTTCCCCTACTACCGCGCTCTCGCGCAGCAACGACCGCCCAGCTTCTTCTTCTTCTTCTTCTTTCTTTCTTTCATTTGCCGATGTATACACTCGACGCTCGCAGACATAATTAGCGGACGAAATAAAAAAGGAAAGTTTCTTCACCTCTCCGTGAGGTTATCGCGCCCACAATTGCCTAAAACACTTGAATGGAAACTAAAGCTGACAGATCGACTACTTTGCCGATTCATAATGAAATTTCTTCACGAAACTTGACGTGATTCTATATAAGTATAGTATTAGAGTTTATTAGGAACGCGAGAGCAGCTACCGAGTGTGTTGCGCGAGATTATCCGAAACTCGGTCTGCCAGCTTCAACTTCGTAACATTAGGCCCCTTCTCTTTTTTTTTCCACACTTTGATTTTTTCATTAATCGGTCAAACGACAACGAACAAAGAGATTAACGCACACGCGACGATTGTGCCACCCCATATCCTTCAATAAATAATTAGCGTCGTCTTCCCCTCCGTACTTGCATCCAAGGAGGATAAACAGCAAGACAAGCTTGCTTTTTTCGCGAGTTTGACCATACCGCTATACTGTTTCTGCCAGAAGCACTCGCGTTGGAAATAATATATCGTCCGGATTAGCAGCAGAGAGAAGTATAAGAGTAAGCGTTGTGGTGCTGGCCCGGCCCCCTTATTGTTTTCCACTCTGGCGTGGGTGTGTGTGCGCGCTGCGCCCTTAGTTATAACTTAATTATCCGAAAAAGCCACGTAGCCTTCTGGTGGCGATGTATATTGGATTTTTAGGCGTCATTACAAAACTTCTTACTATCTTCAATGCTCAACTTTCGAATCGTCATTTTAAATGCAAATATTTCAATTACGAAGCTAATGGCCGTTACGTGTAATGGCAGCTCTCGTGGTAATAAAGAAATTGCTGTTTGCGCCTAAAACAACACGAGCGATAATTCTAATGGTTCTTCAAAAAAACTACCACGTTCGCCGGTAATCTCGTGCAACCGATCTCTCGATGTATAGCAGCTTTAAAAATGTATCGCGGCGATCTTGCGAGCATTGACGCGTGCTTGCTTATATGTATTATATAGAGAAGAACTTTGCAGTGCTCTTCTATACTAATCAACGAAATCAAAAGCGGGCGGGAATCATATAATTGCCCGACAAACTTGTCTAATTACTGTCTATAGTAATTACACGCACACATGATTGTAGGATCTACATTCGACATGTAAATCTTAATTGTAAGATGTTGCACTTCTTTTTTTCCTTCAAGGATTTTACTACGACACTCAACAGTTTTTTTCTCTTTTATTTTCATTGCCGAGCAAATGTCGTTTTATACTTTTATCCTTCGTTGTTTTTTTCTTCTTCAAAATTTGCATGGAATGAATATTTCATGTCTAAAAAGATGCACGCGAGAGGCATATGTGATATACGCGAGCGCGCGAGCGAGGAAACGACGTGCTAATTATAATTCGCTTAATCAGCGGAAATCACGCGAAAACTGGCTATAAAGCCTCCTCCCATTAACCACGGGGAATCCTTTTGATATATTATCCTGATTAAACGTTTTTATGCAATTAAATTATTCCCAACGGATTTCTTTTTTTTTTTTATCGCCGCAGTCGCTTGCGCGAGCCGATTTTAATATAGCCTTATAATTAAAGTCGTTAAATCTTGATCATGCGAGAATATCATGAATAACAAAATTTCGGTAAAGCTCGAAAAAAATACGTTAAACAGCAGAAATAATAATTGCGAATCGCGTAGTTTTCTTTGTTCTGCAATAACGTATAGCGTAGTGGCAATTTCATCTCTCGCGTACACGTATAAGATGCCTGCACAGTTTCACGGTGACTTAACGAGGCGTCGCTGGGTGGTCGCTTAAAGGACACCGTTCGTGTATGTGCAGTTTCACATGCTTCGAGAAAGACGTACTGTAGGGCTCATTTCGAAAATTGCTCTTTCTCCACGCCGGCAGAACGTACAATATATATAAGCGCTTAGGCACAGGACTTTGCTCTCACTACGATTGATGATGCTATAAAAGTGCTGCTGTAGTGGCAAATATCTTGGGACATTGAAAATATACTAATTCTAATGGAATGTTTGCTCATACGATGAAAATATTGTTATTCGTATAAACACTGTATATTTTATGGCGTCGATTAATGAATCTAAGTCGAGAGAGAAAGAGAGATCAACAACTTCATAATTCCCTAAGCGATCAAACACTTCATGTCGTAGGCGAGTAAAAAAGAGAATTATGGCAACGGCATTACTGACCCCGACAAAAGGGATATACACACATACACACAGCCAGTGCACTTGGAATCACAACAATGATCGCGACGGGACGTAGTATATATATAGTATCCCCCGCTCGCAAGTCTCAATCTCTTTTTTCGGATATTTAGCGCGGAGCCAATAAAATATATAAAAAAAAGAAGAAAAAGGGGTTGGACCCCCCCGAACTTACTACACATACATGGCACGCGTTCGTGATTTTCTCGATTATCGCGCAAAAGGAAACTCTCATCAATTTCGAATAATTTCTGGTGTGTGTGTGTGTGTGTGTTTGTGTCTCACCCTACTTCTGTCTGGCCATCTGCGTGAAAAGAAACGAGGAGGGGGGTGGTGGGGCGTGATCATCGCGAGAATTACGTCACCGAGTGCTTCTTCTTCTTTCTCGTCGCTCATCGCTAATTATTTTCGTATCCATCAGCTTTCACGCGCCGACTGATTATACTCGATGCGCGCCCGGCGATTAGTCCGATATATAGATGAAGCTGTGATCGATCGATTTGAGGCTTTCCTTTTGTGTATCTCTTTACACTTGCATTTAAAATCGAGGCAGGTTAGTTGAAGAAAAAAAAATTATTGATTACATTCTAACCAACATTTTTGTTTCTAAAAACTCGTCGATCAATCGATTTACTCTTCGCGCAGTTCAAACAAAGCCTTTCTTACAATATTATGAAGCGAGCTTCTTTTTTTTATTCGCTCATTTTTTTTTTTTCATCCCTAACCAGAAAAAGAGTGTAAATGTGCGCAAGGAGACGGCCTCCTAATAACGAGGGCAATAAACCGCTCATTATTATATTTTTTTTTTGCTTTATAGGACGCTTCAAAACTTCTCGGAAGGTAAAAAGACATTTTTTTTTGCGCGCTCTACTTATCGCTTAATAAATCAATTATAGTGGCTAAAGAGAAGAAGAAGGCGCTTGAAAAATTCCTCAGAAGTAGAAACTTATAATATACGCCGAGGCAAAGCGTATTGCGCTCTCTCGTTGCGCGGAATTTAGCCGCATTATTTGTGCATTAAAAAAGAGAGGAGGCAACGGGCAGACAATGGCGCCTTATAACTCTTGCGCTAAAGTTTATGAATTCTTAGAAATCTGTATGATCACTCGAAAAACTGCCGAGTTAACTGCCTTCGCCAGCGAAATGGCTCTCTCGCTCTTCACGGACGAGATGAGAAAAAAAAAAGCTCGAGTAAGGTAAAAAAAGAAAAAAGGTGTTTACGCAGAGTGAAAGCAATTTTATCGGAACCAACTTTGAAAAACAAAAAATTCAGTAATCCATTGTACAAATTGATAACAAAAAAAAATTACTCTTGGTATATCATAAGCAGTTTGTATATCAGCTCGAGTGATAACTCAAAGCGCGTTCTCGCGCCAGACACGCAGCAGTTGGTCGGTCCATTTTTAATCATCAACGAGTTATACAAGTACACACATCTCGACGAATTACGTGCACAACCCTTTCTCTCTTCTGTTTCTATATATACGGCAAGCTGCACGCAACACACGAGACTTTGGACTCGCGAGAAGAACAGCGCGCAACCCCCGCCGCTATATCTACTGCTCCGAGTCAAGTCTGCGTCGCTATGGTAACGGTGATGGTGGGGGTGCTAGACAGAGAGAAACAGCGTGCAGTTCTCTCTCTCTCGTCTATTTCTTCATAAAGTCCGCCATTATCGCGCCCTCCCTCATTATGTCCCGCGGCGACGGCGGCGGCGGCGGTAGCGGTAGGGAATATTCTTGTTTCAAAAATAATCGCTAATGGCGCCGTTTGTAATTGGAAAAACTCAGCAGCAGCAGCGCTCGGCGAATACGGCTTTTCTCTCTCTCCCCTATTTTTCCGCCCTTCAACGCCAGACTCATTAATTTAACTTTTTTAATTAGTAAATTAATTAGAGCGTCGAGCGCTCGCCAAGCTCTGTTCTCTCTCTCTCTCTCTCTCTCTCTTCTCCTTCTCTCTTTCTCCTTCTCGTTCGCGCGTGTTGGCGTTTATCTGCGCCGACGCTAACTTTTCCTCTGTACGATATTGTTTATGACGTCTCTCCTTTACGCCGAGAGAAAGAAATAAATGTTGTAAGCTTCTAATTTTTTCCTTTATTTTTTTTTCAGAGAAAAGCTTTTATTACATTTCGCAGTCACGAGAAGCAATTGTTTACCCTTGACGAAAAGAAGAAAAAAAAATCCTAACAAACCATACACAATTAAAACGTAATATTACAACACCCACGCGACGATTTCATTCTCCGCTAGACACGCGTGTGATTATTGACCCCTAAAAGGCAGTTTCTCGGCGGGTGTACGTATAGCGCGTAAAAGCAAGAAGTTCTTTCGGTGCGCACCCCCGGTGGTGGTGGTTGGCGAACGACGTGTTTTCCATATCCGCAGCTCGTTCGTATAGCCTCGGCATGCATATTATGGCCAGTGGGGCTGTTAAAAAATTGATGCTCCCGCGCCCGCGCAAGGCAAACTAGATTCAAAGCCCCCATCTCGTATTCATGGTGGCTGTGTGGCCGAATGTACGCTCGCGATCGAGGAAAAAGAAAACTTGAACGTGTGTCTGTGTGTACGGCCACTACCAAGCGTGAATATGCTTTTCGATCCCATATACATAAGTGTAATTTATGGGCTGGGAATCGTAAATATGCGAGAGAATATTGAGAAGGAAAGAGCTTTATTGGGAAGTCGGTCAGCGTCGTAAAAATCATTTTTATCGCATCTTTTTTTCACGAGTTTGCTGTTATGTACCTGTATACAAAAAGAAGATTATATTTTTGAGTCAAAAAATTGTGAAAAATGATAAATTGTATACGAACGATTAGCAAGAAGTGTGTCTCGCTCGTTATATACCTCACAATACTTATTATATATAGCAGCCACGTGCCTCTTAGATATATGTGCACACGAATTCAAGTCCATTATGACATGTCACATGTTCGGCGTGAAATTGCCATCGTCGAAGGAGAGAGAAGAGAGAGAGAGAGAGAGAGAGAATTTGCCGTAGAGTATGTATACACAATGCGCCGACATTGTGGTCAGTTTCGCGGCCGCAAATGCCAGGGGATGAATCTTTTATAAGAGGCCTGTCGTGCTATACCGCTTCTGGCGTGTGCCGAGCTCGAGGATTCATATATACAATAGACTTGGATTATTTTCACTTTTATTACCGCGTGTGCTCTCATATACCGACACAACAGTTCGCTTGCTTATGAATTGTTCAGCGAGTTTGGGTATCGGCCTTTTCTTCTACTATATACCACCTACTTATGCATTCTTTGCAAAAAGTACAAAGGCAATGAGATCATTAAATATTCATTTAAATGCGTTTTTTTCCTTGTTGACAATTTTGTTGAACTGCTTATTTATCGCATAATTATATAACACAGATAACGGTTATCTCGTCAATGAATTGTTTATCACCGACAATCCGCACCGACATATTAAAGTTACCAAAAGCAAGAATTCGATTGATTCGAATTCCACTTTATCCAGGATACAATACGATTATGAGCGCACGAGAGAGAAATCGCGAGAACGGAAATAATGGGAAATGAAAATCGCAGTAACTTATCGGGCAATGCAACGATCGCTGCGCGCGCGGGCAATATACTCACGGGCTGACGCTCGAAGTGACCTTTATGAATAGCGAAGCGAATATACACACCACTCGTACAGCAAATAACACGCGATCCGTCCGGAAATCGGAACGCGCCTCAATAATAAACGACCTCAGCCGTCCGCGCCTCATCACCCTGTGCTTGCCGCTGCTGCTGTCGAGGAATCACTTTAGCTCCCGAGAATTCCCCCCGTGGTTATAGCTTGTACTTTATAAACTACGACGTTGCGCTTTGATTTCTTCGATTTCATCGCCGTTATATAAGTACACGATAATTTTGGCAGATGACGTATAAATTTTATTATTGAAAAATATTCCGCGTGAATATATGTAATTCAACTATATACACCTGTTTGTTTTAATATCTGACCAAAAAAAAATAGCCGCGGAGGATTAAACAGATTGTATCTCGAGCGAGATATCGGCTCTAACTAATACCGATCGAGCGATTGCTCTAGAGTGGCGAAATTTATTTTTACACTCGCTATCTCGATGATTTAATCGTATATCTGACGCGAACGATCATTTTTTAAATTGTAATACAAAGTTCGATAATACATTGTACGCTCGATATCTCTCTGTTGAGTGTGTGTCGTCGAAAAACATCACTGAACTATACTGCGGGTCTCAATTACCGATTCCCCGATTGTCAGTCTAAGTATTTTCGAAAAACCCACCCACCTCACAAACAACAACAACAACAACAACGAAAATAAGAGAAGGATCAACAACCACCCGCATGATACGTACTGCTTACCCTTATTTCTGCAATTAGGATGATGGAGCGAGCTGATCCTACAATAGAGTCGTCATCGGTCGATGGGCGCGTGTTTCAGTGAAAAATTCCGGGCCGACGAAAAATACAGCCACCGAAAAGCCGCAATATCCTCGTATAGCTACTACGCCGCTCGTTTATCGTCGCCCAACAGAAAGAGTAGCTGGACAAAGCCACCCGTATTGAAATGTCCCCGGGCCTCTGGACGCGGGGAGTATAAGGTGGGATTATCTGAATACAGTTGGACGGGCGAGCTTGGCAGCGGTTTGCGACCCCCCAGGGTGTCGTAGTAGTCGCGCACAAAAAAAAAGCCCAAACGGTGACGTATGCTGGTCATCTCACTATACGGGAAAATTACTTCGCTTGAGGCTCCAAATAGATTATTTGAATATTGGCAAGCGAGGGTGGACGCTCTTTGAAAAATTGTCACGACTCCCCACGCGATTGGCTACTGCCTTAGAAGCGAATGATAATGGAGCGTGATTTTTTTTTTGGTTGGATAAAGATTGCGGGCGCGAATTTGCGATGACGTCACCCTCCAATTGATGCGAGAGAGAAGGAGAGAGAGAGAGGTCAAGAGTGATTGTCTTGGCAACGAGCTTTCGAAATAGTTTCCGCTGATAAGACGCCAGACCGACCGTCACACCTTTCTCTCTCTCTCTTTTACTTGAGAGATAAGATAATGATGTGATATATTAATCTTTCCGACGGTTTTTTTTGGGCTGGTCTCGATATTTCGCCGATTTTTTTTTTTGCAATGTTAATGATACAAATATTATAAAAAATACTTATGGATAATTTTTTGTTTGTTACAGCGAGCGATGCACTCGGTCGAATCGAAAAGGACCCAGCATCGCCAGAATCCATGCACGGTAAGCTTATAAAAATCTTTAAGTACCAATTCTACCGTTTCAATTTGCGGAATTTTGAAAGGAAGCCATTCACGGAATTTCGAACAGAAATTACTTTCCAAAGTTTCAATTATCCCCCTACCGCGTTAACACCCTTAAAAAACCAAGTATAACAAAAGAAGAAATTCCGAAAGATCCTAAGTACCAGTGTGCAAAGTTTTATTGGAGAGATCCCACTAGATCGAAGCGTATATTCCTTATAAATACGCGTTGAAAGTCATCACTTTTCGGCGAATACATCGCAGAGAGCTAATTCCGTTTCATCCATAAAGTCAAGCCGTAAAAGCAATTATTACACGGCGCCTACTGGCCTGCATGCGCGCGTTCATTTTGTCATTTGCTCTCTCGCGCAAAAGCCCCGCGGGGCGCGACGCGACGCGCGGGGCAGGAGCCGAAACTGCACGTTTCTTGCAAGAAACGGAGAATCGTAAAAGAAGCGCTTGTATTATACGTGTGCTTCGGCTTTTCTTTTTTCCTTCTTGTTCTTTCAACTGGGAAGGGAAGCGTATAGTATAGTGACGGGTGGTAGCAGTAGTAAAATGACCGATAATCGATGAACAATTTGCAAATTGTACCGACCTTCAATTGGAGCCGGAGGCGATCTCTTCTTCATTTCACTTTCGCTCATTCCGTTTTTTCTTTGTAATGTTACTTTTTTTTTTTTACCTCGCAGCTCGCGGCTGTAATACTCGACGTATTATCCTCTATTTCGCGTCAAAAAGTGAATACGGAATTTCTTATGTCGTCGCGAGTTTTTTTCTCGAAATAATAATTTATCCGCGCGTAGAAATATTGTAACAGGCGCGCGGCCCCGATAATGACCGAGAGAAAACGTCAAAAAATTTTTTGCTGAGTGTACGAGGAACGAAGGCGTTTATGCCTTTGCCAGGCGCTGTCGCGCTTTTTTTTTTACGAGGGTCGTTGTATCATTTCGCGGGATGTATTTCACTGAAAGTCACACACGTACCAGCTGTTAACTTTGCACACAAAAAAACTGTCATTATTATTTTTTTTTGTCAAATATAATATCGTATTTTACCTGAAAATAGATCTTCATCGAAAGCACAAAGTGTAATTTTCATAAACCTCGTTGAAAAGTTTCTTCATACCGTAGCTCGAGTTCTCCATTTTTTTACGTTGATCCGCAAAAAAAAAAACAACCCGTAAATAAGGACGTGCGAGGTCGGTCAGTAGACAAAAAAAATCAGAAAAGAAGAAATCCTTTGCTCCTCGGAAATCGTCGTTGAGCCGGTCGTAACTGTGGCTTTGCACTATATACGAATGATCTGCCTACGAAAATATCCGAGCTCGAGAAGTCCGATCGCGAGCAAAAAAAAAAAAAAAGAAAAAAGAAAAAAGAAGCAGTCATTGCCAAGCCCGTGTTTTACTTTTATAGCATTAAAACTGGTTGTTTGTCTTGTTGCTATTTAGCTGGGCGCGCGGCTGGCAGAAGTCCAAGGCGAGTCAATTAGTAATTTCATTTTTAATGTCGATTCCGCGAAGCTTTCGGAGGCTGACGAGAAATGAGAAGTATAGAGGAGAGAGCGAGAGAGAGAGAGGTGGCGAAAGGAAAGGGATAACCGATGAAAAGGAAGCGAAATACAGGGCGCATGTCATTAGGCCTCATTAATATCAGAGCGCTGCTCTGTAATTTGACGCACTTCCGATTGGCCTGTATATACCTTTCGCACTCGGTGGTCGACATATATATTTCGCGAGAATACACGGAACTAAAAAAAAAACCCTTATGCTTGTATAATCTATCCAAATTTCTGTTCCACAAAAAAAAACCGGGACTTTTCGTAGGCGTAGAGAAATTCCCACGTTGAAAAATCCAATTCGATTGGCAATGATTAGATTTTGAGGTACGCGCGGTCGCGAGCCTTTTGAGATGGGTACACACACACACACACACACACATGGACACAATGACGACTGAATGTTTAGTCATGCGAGTGGCGTACGGGACACCTGCTTTTCGAATATGGCCAGCTACGAGATTCTTTGGTCGAGCACTCTGTCTCTCTTGCTTGGCGCGATCGTGTGGAACTAACGTAATTTACGTCACGTATTAACTTCCGCAACGCATTAGCGCGACAAAAAAACATTTGAATACGTATATATATGCTCGCTACACGGGCATGAAGCTTTTCTTATGTATGCACACGCGAGATGGTATGTATCGTGAGAACGTCTCTTTAAACATGTTACATCGACATTCTCATTCTCCGACTTATCATCGGAATTACAATCATGAGATTATTTATTTTTCGATACGATAAATATCGAAAGCTTTGGCGTATATATCACGTAAAATCGAGCGAAAATACGAGTTAAATGGGATTTTAATGTATTTCGAATGTAAAAAGGTCAGAGCCAAAAAGTAGCCGCTCGCTCCAGTCAAAGAGCCGTCATAATGCGTATATATAGCAGAGGGCGAAATAACGTATTCGCGTCGATAAAACGTCGTCGAAAAATGCAGTCGGTCGACTTTGTTATTCAAATGTTCTCCGAGCAGGGTGGAGGGTTGGCTTTCAATCGTGAAAAAAAAAGTCCATTGACGCGCGTGACCATTCGCTCTCTCTCTCTCTCTCTCTCTCTCTCTCTCTCTCTCTCTCTCTCTCTCTCTCTCTCTCTCTCTCTCTCTCT
>JAWWMK010000032.1:2882580-2920439 GCA_035047105.1 Galeopsomyia nigrocyanea | reverse complement strand
TCTCTCTCTCTCTCTCTCTCTCTCTCTCTCTCTCTCTCTCTCTCTCTCTCTCTCTCTCTCTCTCTCTCTCTCCGCAAACACCTTACGGTGCGTATATGTATAAAAGTCTTGGTCGCGCATGTATGCATGAGGTTCTATGTATGTATAGATTCTCTGTCTGTGTGTGAGTGTGTGTAAAGAGAGAGAAAATTTAAATTTTTCCACTCGCCTGGACTCGAAGGGTCACACCGTACACACGCACAAGCCCTAAGGCTTATTTAACATTTCTATCGACGATTTCCGGATTTTTTTTTTTGTTCCCTCGATCTCTTCTTTCTGCGTACTGTATATATTACGAGATCTCGCGGAGAGGAAATATTACCATATATCAACTTTTATTCATTAGCGTTAATTCTGTGTGTTTACGCGAATAATTCTAAAATCTCGACACGCGATGTAATAATAATCAAATATGATATTCCGCGAAAGACATTTTCAGAAAATCGTTCTAATCCATCGATATATCTCATTATCGTCATGAAGCTTTTCCATATATCGCTCTCGCGCGCGATGTTTTTAGCCAAAAAGCGAAACATTCACACGAGAAGGGTATATTATAATCGCGTAAGCAGAAACGGAAAACGAGTGTTGCCGAGTGTTGGACGTGTTCCTCGAAAGGCACGAGGAGAGCGAGAGAGAGAGTAAGTAAGCGTGATGTTGCAGCAATGGAAACACCGCTGCAACAGTTCCAAGACGCTATACGTTTTCCGCGCCAGTTTATTTCTCGTTTCTCACGACGAGAGGCTGATGCTTTTTTTTACTCTCTCTCTCTCTCGCTCGTAGTGCTATTTGATTCGTATTATGCACCTGCCTCTCCTCTCTCTCTTTTTCTCGGGTGATTAGGCTACTTAATTCGCTCTCCTCAAAGTGCCGTCTCGTTAAGGGATAAAGTTATTACTCCGAAAGAACGAGAGAAGAAAAAAAAAGTTGAGTGCACTTCCTTTTCGAGAGAGAAAAGAGGAAGATGAAAAAAAAAAAGACTCTTGATTAAGCCTATCGATGTTAATGCACACGTCATGATCCCGTATTAGTACATATCCGAGTTTGGTGAGAAGAAGAAGCAGCAGCAGCAGCGATGAGACGACGAAATGGAGCGGCTGCGAAGAAAGAGTATAGCAATTAGCAATTAAACCAATAAGATGGTCGTCCGACCGACGATATATGTTTCTCGTTCTCACGACGACTTGATTGCGGTGCCAAATGCATTTGTGTTTTTTTTTTTTTTTTTTTTTTGAGTTTCTGTTTCCCCAGGAAGGAAATAGCCACGTGTGCGTGGAGTTTATTGATTGGCTCGATGAGAGAGAAAGAGAGAGAGAGTTCGTTGAGCTTCGATTGTCTTTAATCCGGGAATTGCATCCATCTAATCCTAGAAAGCTAAATACACTATATCGTACTAATGCATCTATCGGCCCGATCAATTACGATCGCCGCGGCGGACGCCTATATATATACTTATACAATAATTAAATAATCAATATTTATTAAGCTTATTGAAGCTCGCGAAGGCAGATTAATTCGATCGAAAGACGCGACGCTCGTATATCGTTTAATAGGCGCCATATTGCCAGTAACGACGCCGTAAATATGGACGAGATCTCTCCCTCTTTTCCTCTCTATACCATCGCCAAATGAAAGACGATAAATCCTCCGAGACGCCTCCGCGGACGCATATAATCACCTCATTGTCGCCCTTGTGCGAGCCGCCTCACTTTATAGATCGGCGCGAGGGATATTAGATTTTAATATCTAATGACTCGGCGCGATACGTTTCCGTGTTCAAAGTCATGAATCGCGTCGATGTCGTAAATTAGGGTCAGCAGCGATGGATTCGTGATTGTACCACATTGAGAGAGAGCGAGAGAATTTGAACTTTCGATAAATTACGAGCCGATGTGCATTATCGAATTGGATTATAGGACGAAGAATGAAAATAAATTACAAGTTTGAAATTTGACGTATCGACGGGGACAATTCTTCTTTCAATGCACGACGAAACAGCGAAGCTATAAAGAGCGTATGGAATGCGACAATCGTTTGTAAAAAAATGATTGATGAATCCCTACGAAAAAAAAAATGAAGAAGAGCGTAATCGCAGCGGCTGTTTAACGTAAAGCAAAGCGGAAACGAGAACGTTTGAGCGGTCGACGAAGCATGAAGCAGCAACCCCTTTGCACGCGCCCGATGACTTCCTCCGACGCTTATTATAATCAATTAGCAGGCCGTTATCTACCAGCCACGCGACTGTATAAAGGCGCGGGGGTGGCCTCTCGAGGGTGTAGCACAACCCTCGATTTCTCTCTCTCTCTCTTTTTTATATTCGACGATCATGAAAAGGGCCGCGTTCTCGCGCGCCAGCAAGCGGCAACAGGCTGATGATCGTCAAGATTCTCGATGGGCTCTTCGACCCCTCATCGAAAAAAAAGAAAAAAAAACGAGGGAGAGAGAGACGCATACAACGAGGAAATGCTCTATTCGGGAATTCATATGGATGATATAGGATTTTTTTTTTGGTTGGGTTGGATTCTTCGTGATGCAGAGTAGCTTGGGTTTTCGATATCTTGATGTGCTTGATAGAGTACTAATTTAAAATCATGGAGATTTATTGTATTTGCTGCTAATATCGTTTTCGATTGTCATTTTACATAGATTAAAACTTATTTAGTCATAAATAATCCATTTATTGTCGATGACAGACGTAACTGTAAACATTATTTTTAATTTCATCTTCGTATAGTTAACATAATACCGCTTGGTGGCGTTAGTACGCTGCTTGCGCATACGATAAAAAATGTGAAGTTCACACTTTAGATGTACTGCAGGAGAATCCAAATTTTTGAATTTCTGTATTATTAGAGCCATATTATTAATATATAGTCATTTTTAATATAAATCCTCTTTTTTCGAGGTGAAAATCCACACCAATACCAATCTCTCGTAACATTGTTATTTTTAACAGTACCGCTACATTTCCCGTATCGTTAAATTCTGAAATTCCAAATACATATATAGAAACCCAGCACTTTCTTTATGCTCTTTGGCGTGACCTCGCTCGCGAACCCTTATACGCAGCAAGCATCGTTGAAATTACGCTAGCGAAATACGAGGTGGTATATACCTACCACCACCACTTGCGCGCGAGCGACACATACGCACGCGTATACATTTTCAAAAAGGAAAGAAAAAAAGTGTGAAAACGAACGAAGAAGGGAAGGAAAGTGAGAGAAAGAGGTGTGACAAAAAAGAAAAAAAAGAAGGGGGAGAGAGGAGAGTCGCGCAGCACACACCACTTCTCCTTTCCCCGAAGATCCTTAACGTTTCTTCAGAAACCCGATATACGCTCGACATGCCATTAAGCTAACGCTACACCTTGCCAACGTATTGGCCAAAAAAAAAAGCGTTTCGCTCGACAATGACGACGACGACGACGATGTTCGATTGGTCGAGAGAAAAAGAAAGTTATATTCGCACGATTAAATGCCACTTTTTTTTCCCGAAAAAAAAAAAAACAATACAATTAGAGTAATTATCGAGCGCGTGTGAATCATTGATTCGAATTTCTCTCTACCCCAGGAAAAAAAGAGCATATTTCAGGTAGTAGCTTTACATCGATTCCTAAAACAGTCGTAAAGGTGTATAATCGACTCCAATCGCCCAAAAGGCATCAATCGAGAAGAAAAGAAACAGTAGCTCCTTCTCTCACACACACAGACTAACCGTGAGAGTGATCTGTTCTCCAGAGTGGGCGTAGACTACACTAGAATCTGCAATTTCGCAGAAGATACAAGCCACTCCCACATTCAAAATAACCGCGGGACACAATGGGTAAAAAAAAAAAAGAAGAAACCCCCGCGGGAGCTGCCGCAAGCGATAATAATTGTCTCAAACTTTGCCGCTCGTCTAGACTTTTTTTGCTGGCTCTGGTATATAATCGTCCTTGGTTCATTCGCATATAAAGCGTTAACGTAGCTATGAGTGACACACGCGCGACTATACATCTTACTCCCCACGTGCGGCCTGTTATTTCTCTCGCAAGGATCTTTACTTCGCGTAATAAGTGACCTCCGCGTGCGTGTGATGCTGCTATTTTATCAAGTGCTCGTCGATTACTCCATTCGTTAATGCGATATATTGAATAATTGGTTGACGAACATTCTATTTGTTTTTGGTGTCCATAAAATAATTTCTCGTACCACAGATAATAAATAAAAAAAAAACAGTAAAAACAATAAGTCTAAATCATACTGGCCGAGTCATATAATGACAGGTCCTCTATACATTATATACACTCCATAATAAATACGACCGCAATGGGCAAGTGTGTATATGTGTGTTGGGCAGCAGCTATATATGATCTCTCCGGGGGCAATCGAGGCGAAAGATCGCGCATCGACTATACTCCTGCATCATCGCAGTATACCGCACGCAAAAGGGGCTAGCACACCAAGCAGCGACGGCGGCGGGTGTATAATAAAAAAAAAAGCTCTGCGGGAGCTTGATAAGCCAGAGGGTATTTCACACTCGGACGGCCCACTCTTGTAACAGGAGGGTGCTAATGTAGCGTTATTTAACTCGCTTAACCAAAAAGGCGACTCTACTGCTGCTGCTGGTCCCTGCTTGAAAAGAAAAATAAAAAACAGGGATGCTCGGCGTCCCGTGAAAAGAGAACAGGGCGGTGACGCGCATAAAAACAGCTATAGCACCACCCTCGCACACGCGATATCTTAGCTGCAGTCCAGCGCGTACAAATTCTTCGGCGAAATTCCATTCTTTTCTAGTAGCTGTGTGTTTTATCAACTATTTGGCACATTTGGTCGATCGGATTTATATGCTTTTTGAATTTATATATGTAGGAAAGCTCCACGGCTGATTATTATACAATTTATCAATAGTTGACCGACTTTTTTTTTCTCTCTTTCCCGAGTTTAGGGTGCAGTGTCGCGTGTGATGGTCACTCGCGTTGCACATTGCACGCGCCCCTCCGGAGAAATGAATGTCGACTTAGCAGGCAACACGTGCCAAAAGGCAATATCTCTCTCTCTCTCTCTCACTCGCGAAACGAATAAGTTAAGGAAGTCGCATAAATCGGGGTCAGTACAGCGTGAAAATAGAATGTAAAGCGTTGCTCGCTCACTCTCTTTCTCCCCCTGGGGGGCTTCTACCTCAATATAGGCGCCGTAGTACCTCCCTCCCTCGCGCTCGCATGCTTCGACTTCGAGGTTTGACGTGTATGACGTGCCGAGGCCACGTGACTTGACTACCGCCATCCGCCAAAAAGTCGACAATCACTGCCCTCTCCCTTATACTTCGCACACGCCCGATGAATCTCAACTAGATCATATTCAAATAATCTCGTCTCGCACGCGCTTCCCACCTATATAGTCGCAGCGGTAGCAGCTTTCTGGATAGGCGAAAAAAAAAATAATGAGAAAAGTTCTTCGCCGAGAGAGAGAGAGCAAAAAGTTATGATGCATCGAACTTTCATTGTACTCGCGGTTCTTATATTTGACGTTGATCTGTCGATCTGACGTTTTCATTGAGAATAATGTTTTTCGTCACGTATAATTTTACGATGTTTGAATAAATACTTTGAAATTTTAAATAGGCGCTACTTTGCATGTATTATAATAAATAAGCATACGTACACGAAATGAATATTGAAACCCAAAATAAAAAATCTGAATATTCAATACCTCATACGCATATACATACTCGAAAGAAAATTCCGATCCGCCCCCACAGTAGGAAACTGCTTTCGCGCGCGTTTTTTTTTTCGCGGCATATATATAAGAAAACGGTCAATATGCAGGTCCGAGGATGTCATACATCACTGCCAGAGAGAGAGAGAGAGAGAGAGAGAGAGAGAGAGAGAGAGAGAGAGCGAGCGAGCGCGATTCCAAATGGACCGAATGTTCCACGGTGGAACACTTCCTCTCCCTGTGACGCCGGGGCTTCTTTTATATGCATAGACTCATTTCCTTACGGCTGCTCCTAGCTGCTGCTGCTGCTGCAGGGGAGAGAGAGAGAACGCGCGTTTCGGACGTGAGCTTTTTCCTTAAAAGCCGAATACGTGCTGACTCTGGGAACGCTTTTTTTTCTCTTTCTCTCTATACCTTTATCGCGGTGGCGCTCTGCAACGAATTGACTCAAATTGATTAATCGCAGCAGCGGATAATTGAATTAAGCCGCGCTGCTGTTAATTGAACTCGTGAATTTTTCCTAATTTGCTTCGCTGAGCCAGCTCCGTTAATTCTAATACCCGATGATTACTCAATGAACGGACAAAAAAAGAGAGAAAGAGAATAAATATAAAAGTCGACTCCCGTTTTTTTCTCTCTTTCCAAAGCTGTTACATCTGCAGGATTGATCCGATTTTACGGCTATGTCTACATACGGTCACGCGTGCATCTATCTGTATCTTTCAAGGGCACGCGCGCAGGCTGTCTAATATATAATATTTTCCGATCTGGAAAAACGAGAGGATAACTGTTTCGAAAAAAAAAAGAAAAGGTGGGATAGCATCTGCCTACGCGCGTGTGGTTTTTCCCCGTTTTCCATCGTATTAATGACGCACTCACGAAAACTAGCAGCAGCAGCAGTCGGATCGGTTTACCTGGTTGTTCGTTCCGTCGATTGATATCCGCCCACCAAGCGCGCGCGCGCGCGTCGGGCAAACAATTTCTCCGCGTTGAAAGCTATAGATATAATATATGCCTTAATGAAAATTTGTATATAGCTTCGATGCTATTATAAAAGGTGTGGATGATGAAGATCGTGAAAAATTTCCGAAATTATAATTCTATAATCGATTGCGTTCTTTGTTTCACAACGACGTATAACGAGAATGAGTCGTTTAATCGATCATGACGATCGCGGAGTTGACAAGATTACAAAAATCGTGATTTTCCACCTGATTATTAACCTCGATACATAAAAAATCATCAATCACCTAGCAATAATAAGAATCCGCGCGTGGTTCACCTCATAAACCCAATCGCATAGACGTGTCGCGCGCGCATAGGTATAAAAAATGAAACGGCAGAAAAGGATTGTACCCTATACTAAAGCTCAAAGCGTGCCCGAAAGGGGTGATTGCACTTGGGCTTAAAACTCTTAAGAGATCGAGACATACAACGCGAAGTTTGGCTTGGAAACACACACACACACATACACACATACACACAGGTGATACACACAAGCGAACACGCGTCTTTTACCCTTCTCTTTCCACGTGCGCAGTAGCAGCAGCAGCAGTGGCACGCGACTTGGCTAACGGTTTTGGACGACTCCCTATATATATATACACCCCTTCTCTCACCCTTGCTCCATTGGCTATAGGCGCAAAGTCTCTCTCTCTCTCCCTCCCCTGTATATAGCTGATCTCTGCAATCTGCCACTGTCGCGTGTGGGGCTTGAAAATTTTTCAAAAAGGGGATGAGAGAAGCGAGAGATGCCCTTTTACCAGAGCGATGGTTGCGAGCTGCGAGTTTCGACTCAACTGCGATGGTGGGCTGCTTTGCTTGCTTGCTTCGGAGTTTGCTGAGTGTTTTTTCACTGCTTGTAAAATTTTCACTGTTTTGACGATCGTTCATAAAAAAAGACTTATACTATTCTAGTTTTCCTTGTGTGGATGACTATATTCCCAACCAACCGTGAAGTTATACTTTACGATTTATTCCTTTTGTGTATCAACAAAAACTCACTGGTTTGATTCCATACCAAGAAAAAAAAATATGTAGATCTGCTCGAGTGTATTCAATTCCAAGATACTCTTTCATTAGCATTGTCCTCCTTGAGTTCTCGGCCTATCTTTCCCAATAGCCCGATACTTTTTTTTATAGGCCATTTACGTCAGCGGTAACAATGATTCAATAAAACTTACCGTGCGTACATGATTTATCCGGCAACAAAGTATATAATCGGCCAAAACTGTTTTCTCCGCACGGAACAAAGAACACACTGAAAATTTGAACGCTGTGTATGGAGCAAACAGTGCTTTCGACGAGGAATAAAATGAGAATGAAAAAGAAGAAAAGATAATAAGCGTAAGAGGAAAAAATTTTCCCGATGAACATCACGCGCCGTAAATATTCTCCCGAAAAAAAAAAAATACGGTGTGAATTTACGAGCCTGACTTTTCCTTACACATATACGTATACGCGCTCGCGTCCACAAGAAAGCATAATCGAATGACGTAATAGTAAGGGCCCTAATAAAATCGTAAGTCTTGGCATGTGACAGTGGTGGTAGTCTAGCGGCCTCCCCCGTAAAGAGCCCGCTGAGTTTGCTTTTGTGTTGCGCGCGTATATAAGACATTATATACGGAGCGCGCGAGCATCTTGGAAGAAAAACGGGAGGCAGATGCGTTATATACAGGAGAGAGAGAAAAATCCTGCATGCCCTAATGCGATCCTCGGCTAAAGCAGATCGCCTTGCCTGTGTACGTGTATGCATCGCTCGGCGACATTAATCTTTTATGGAAATTCGTTGGAGCTCGAGGAAGTGCCGAGGTCTACGATGAAAAAAGAAGAAGAAGGAGAAGACAATTCAATAGATATACACCTTGAAAGGTTATCCTTTGTTCATTCGCGCTACAATTTAATGGTGATAAATTGTAATTGAAGGAGACGAATGTTGCAATAATCATTTCTAAAAATTCTTCATTTCCTCGGGTCCCCAAAAAATCATAAAAAACCGAAAAAAAAAACAGTAATTTCGACCTTGAAACAATAAGGACGCGCTGTTGATGATGTCGTGCAAAGGCTAAGCATAAAAAACGCAACTTTTGTCATTTACCTTCGAATGACTTTCGAGAATGAAAAAAAAAGAAGAAGCCATCCTCTAGTATTCGCCTCCATGGCATATACAGAGAGAGAGAGAGAGAGAGAGTAACAGTGTGTCTCACACCCAAAAAGCCATAAACAGTTCGGCGAAAGAGGAGGAAATGAGGGGGCATCATCGGTTGCATCGGAGAATACCCAAAGCGAAGCTGCGGAGCCAGACGCGGATAATGAGAAAGCAGCAGCAGCAGTGCGAGCGAATATCGATTTGCAGAAATTTCTGGGACCCGCAGGAGAGAGCAGCAAGCATTTTAGAGAATGACACGCGGGGACCTGCAGGCGGCTGTGGCACTCTGTGCTGTGGAATTAGAAAAACGCTAGAATTAACTCCAACGGCCCAAGTTGCGCGCCGAGATACATAATATACCGAGAAAGACCGCAAGACCAAACCTCGTCATTTCGCTTTTTTCGGCAAGTTTTGCACGAAAAATGCCGGAGAAAAGTCGTAAAACAGAGTTAATTTGGCTTTTTATTGCTTCAATGAGATGATATTAGTTGCAGACGCTTTTGCGGTTGAAATGATGAATAAAAAAAAATCCCCACCTCGTCGTTAACCGCACGACAATATTCGAACGCATAAAACGACGAAAAATGAATCTTTACCGTGCTTTAGAATTACAAAGCTTATACGAGAACTCGCAATCACGAAAGGTGATTTTTCAAAGCAGCATACGCGAGAATAAAAGAAAGCACCCAGTAGCTTCTCTCATCAAACATCGTTACACTACAAAGAATGCCAAGAAGAGGAAACAAGGCATATATAGCGCGCGCAACACACAAACACTATACGGAAAGATAAAAGACGCGGCGGCGCTCATCGAAATAAACAGACGCGCGAGAGGAAAATCGAAAAAAAAAAACGAAGAATAGAAACAGATAGACGCCTAGCGAAATGAAGCTACGGAGCCGTGAAAATAACGATTTCCCTTTGTAATGACCGCGGCGGCGCCTCCGATCAGGATGTCCCGCGTGACTCAGCTGATTTTCCCAACGCCGCCGCCGCAAATCGACGTTTTATGTAGATCTCGGCGAGAAGGGAAGACGAAGAAAAAAAAACACGCCCTCCTCATTTCGACTTTCTCGCCTTCTCCGGACCGATGAAAGAAGCTACCGGTAGCGTCATTATACACATCTCCTCGCGCATAGGAAATTTTTCGCGTGGGGGCGGAGATAGCCGGTTCTTTTTTCAAAAGATGCACCGCTTTTATAGTATATGCATTCTCGCCCCCAGAAGACGCGTTTAATGATTATTCATCGATGGGAGCATCTTTTGTCGGATGGAAAAACGCGCCGCGGAGCTAATGCGGCCCTCAAACCTTGATTAGATGGAAATTTTCATTATTTCTTCTCATCGACGATTCTAATGTTTCTCCAATGAGGCAAAAAATCTCTTTCTCAAAGAGCCACAACAATGAAAGCTATTCTCTCTCTCTCTCTCTCTCTCGTTTTTTTTTTGTCGATCTTGAGAAAACTTGGCTACTGTAAAAAAGCAATTAACTGGCTTGATATGTCAGTGAGTGGCGTTGAGAATTTTTTTTTGGTGAATGGTGGAAATCTCGTGAGAAACATTTTCTTTTCTTTATATCTATGGAACCTGGGGTGTATCATTCGTATATACACACACGCGAACAGGTCGATCGAGCATCAGATTCGTATGTCAACTTTGACGTGCTTTCTTCGCGTGACTGATCCATTAAAAAAAAGTGTCATCCTCTGTGCTACCGTTGACGTTGTAACGAAAACATGTCAATGGTTTTTTTATCGGCCACGATTGATTACAACAATTCGATTTTTAAACTAGAAAAAAATAAATCTTGAATCTTCCTGTAAAATTAAAATAAGAATTCGTTCATCGACGTATATAAAAAAACTCGTGAGAACGCATCCTCAATAATCCACTTTTCCAGCAATCATTAACATTTTTTTTTGCGCTACATTGAACTATATATATCCATCAGCTTAAAGATTTCCTCCCTCCAAAAAAAAAGTCATTGGAAAATTCACATGCGAACAGGTATTTCCCATCGGCTTTACAAAACGCACCCGGAACTGAAGAGCGTTTGTGTCATACAGTAGCATTTTTTATATCACCTGACCATTGGCGTTTGCCCGAAAAAAAAAGCAAAGCCAAAAAAAAGAAGCGGCATAGTCCCATCCTCCCTACATCACTGAAGTTTTGGCTACTAGAATGTCCCCCTGAATTCTCTCCCCCGGACAGCAGCTGCAAGCCAAAAGCGCGTGAATGCGTGGGTGATGGATAGACTCACGAGCGCTCGCGCGCGTTCGGTATTGTGCGTGGGCAGAGAGAGCAGCAACCCCAAATCTTGCGCAATATCTCACTTTCTCATGGAAGCAAAACGGACGTTACATTGCCCGCACTGATCGTTCTCCTGCTTCCTTCCTTCCTATACATGTATGTGCGCTCTCTTTTGTTTTTTTCTCTCTCTCTCTTTTAGTTCACCTTTGCTCGCGAATGTGGAGCATCATGGGAAAATCGCGTCGGTGGAGGTGTGAAACACTTTTCCACCACGCGATCTTTTGTTCGCGCTGTCGGAGATTTATTTGTTTTATTGAAGAGCACGCTGTACGGAAATTTGTCGTAAATTTTTCAGTCGTTTTGATGTTTCAATCTCGTCGCGTGGGATTATATCGATTTTACGTGTGGAAAATTTCATCGCCCTACATTCGTATATATATAGAACGATCGGTGAACATATACGCTGATGTTGCGCAATAGAAAAATTGCACCCTTCCCGAAAAGAAAAAAAAACCTTCCTGTAACAAGAGCGACACATCCGTCTTGAAAACTATTACGCCATCATCGTCATCCCTTACTTTAAGTCTTACAGCATCGCCAACCAATCAGAGAGCTTACCACCAAATAGAAAAAAAAGGAATATCTCGGTGGAGCTGTACCTGCCACCGATTTTCGGTACGTTACAAAACGTCAGTTACCTCGTTTGGCTCGGTTATATATATATGTTTTTTTTTTCACCAACAGCGGAAACAAAAATAAAAGCGAGTGAGAGAAAAAGGTAAAAAAAGTACGTTGACTCGTAGCAAGCGAGCAAGCAAGCAAAGCCTCCTTGTCAATTTCGCACGCATTTGTCTCTCCGCGCGTATATAGTGCTTTTTGATGAAAAAAACATACACCAAATACTAGGTGTAACAAACACGACCTGCGCGAGCTATACGCTCTCTCTCTCTCTCGCGAAATGTACAAAAAAATAGGAAAGTGACGGTTACGCGTCTCATCTCTTTTAGGGAAAGGGCGCAGCTGGATGAAAAAAAAAAGTTATAACGTTTTTTTCCTCATTCGCGTCTTCAACTAGAGGTGAGAGAGAAAGTGTGTATGTAGCACGTACCAATGCTCTCGTGGCTACCATACGTATGTATACGTAAAAAGGGTGCGTGGATGTAAGTGAAGTGAGCGTGAGCAACAAAACCGAGAGAAATTACCTCAAAAATGTGCCTCGCTAACCCCAAAAGTGCCATGCCGCCGCCATCGCGCCTTTCTATACTCCTTTTTTTTTATTCTTTCTCACTTTTTTTTCCTCGTTCTATTCAATTTGTACCTTTGCACCTTTCACGCGAGACTTCTCACGAGTTCCACAAAAATAACGAATTTTTTGTTCTATCGTGCGATTAAATAAATTTTTGAATGTTTTTCTTGAATTACCGATGAAGCTTGTTCGAGCCGACGCAACAATGCATGCAAAACAATGCTAATACAAACAAGCGTAAGTATTAGTGCCGGAAGCCTACATACAAAAAAAAAGTACGTGAATTCCTTGGGTTTATCTGCCGAGCGAGCGCATACTTTGTACTCGGTGTTTTCCTAGCGTCTTTTCTCATTATCTCGCTCGAATCCCCGGAGGATGTACGCATCTCTCTACTACCTGACCCCGCAGCGAGTTTTTTTTACGATTTCGAGGGAATCTGCATCTCTCTCTATCCCAGGTACACACAGGCGGACCGCATTATGCACGAAAAAGAAGGAAAAAAAAGGTGGGGCACTATGCACACACATACATACACACACACACACACACACACACACACAGAGCGAGAGAGACGAAGAAGTAGGAGGGGAAGAAAAAAACGAAGAAGGCTCGATCGCGCAATATCGGGGACTTTGGCCCCGGAATCTCCTGCTCTCGATCGGGCGAGTTTTTTTTTCTTTTACTGCACGATTCTTTATTCTCACTTTTTTACGGATTTTTCATCCCCCTCTACCTGTACGCGCGAGGGCATCGCTCACTTTTTGGCGTTTTTTCACCCCAAAAACATCATCGTTTCTCTCTCTGTCTCTCTGCATGGGAACGCGAAAACTCATAGGCCACGTGAGTTTTTTTTTACACTGTCGACTGACCCTTCCGCGCGCGCACACACGCAAAAAAAAAAAACGAAGCGGTGTTTCTATCTGTCGTGCGTTCCCACAGTGTCGGTATGTTTTTTTCCTAGTTTTTTGGAAATTAAAAAGCGAAATCTTCTCCCCGCGCGCGACGAGGTGGGGATCGAACCGATTACGAGCGATTTATATGTGTTTTTTTTTCGCCTGTGATCAAGGATTGTTGATGTCGGATGTTTAATTTGGTTCTCACGTTGCGCGGCGCGATTCGTCATAAAAATTTATCAAAGTCGAGCGATCGCGATCGTAAAGAAAAATTACGGAACTCGTGTGTATTGAAAAAATGTGTTCTTTTATTGAACAAAGTACCGTACCGTTCCTTTTTCCCTCATCTCGATAAAGCAAAATGCATCGATCTGCGATCTTCTTATAAAAAACTGTGGAAAGCAATTTCGTGTAATGAATTTTAAACGAACGAATGTATCGCGAAGACCAACTGTTAAAAATAATCAAAGCGCCATTTGCGCTACCGCAATTTTCTAACCCCTTGCATTACTCTTTCGCATAGTCGCTCGCAAGTCAAAATTTAGAGCTTACATGCGATGAAGTAGTATAGTGTAAAAAAAAGGAGAACGAAATCGGCCGTAAATTTTAATCCCAGTGCGTATCGAAATAATCATTGTAATGGAAGCCGTTAGTCGAAACCCGCAAACTCAAACGCTCGATCCAATCCAAATCGGTTGCGTATATGCGCAACGCAATAATAAAAAAAAAAAGGCTCCGCTTGGGTACACGTTAAATTTCACGAAAAGGGATTATAATAAAGAATTCGCTGAAAAATCCAAGCGAGAAGGGTTGGCGCATAATGCGAGGGAGGCGTCTCTCTCTTTCTCTCTTATATATGTATACATAAAAAGCTATATAGGTATATATATGTATAGGGGGAGAGCGCGCACGCGATCGTTTGAAAAGGGTTTTTTTTATACTCGCGCGCGCTCCATGCAGAGTCGAACCAATGAGAAGCGCGCTTAGAGAGCGGCCAATAGCTGGCCCTAGAGTCCACGTGGTGGGGGTAGTTCTCGCCCTTAGGGCACATCGTTCACTTCTCTTGCAGCGCTGCGCTTGCGTCACTCGCTCGCTGTCGGCTCGCTCGTCAGCAACCAACGTGCTTGCTTGCTGCTTGTCGATTTACATTTATCGCGGCTGATGATTTATTATCGCGCCTTTTGAATATTCATGAGTCGACGCATTAATATTCATCAGTATTTAAATTTTTGGTTTTTTTTTCTTTTGGTTTTTTTCGATCGACGTGATTTTTTGTGCGTGATTTTTGATTTGGAAAAGTGAAAAGAAAAAGAAGTACACGGTGGAGTTGAAAGACAATTATCGGCAGTGTATCGATGTGACGGTGAAGAAAGTGCGCGAGTCGCTGGTGGACTGTGACACGAAGATGGTTTTCTTGGAGGATCCGAGGATGATCTTTGCCGACATGAGGTTTCACGCCACCAGCACACCGACTAGCACACCCACCAGTTATCGAGCACATCATCGAAAATATCGACCGCAGAATAACAATGATTGTACGATCATCCCTTTTTTTTCGTTTATAAGAGTGAAAAAATTATTTTTTCACACTGGTTGTCTGTGCGATGAAGTCTTGTGCGTTTAAAGTGACGAACCGATTAGTTTCTGTATTTATTAAGTGTTTTTTTATCAATAATGAGTGATGCCAATTGTCATATTTTGCAATAATCCAAATTATCTTTTTATAAATAGAAAAAGAAGTAAATGATTTTTAAATCATATTATACTTCGTGATATCAATAATCATGTTCATTAGTTTCTCCAAAAATGTCGTGTCGTGCTCTGTAAATTAATTTTTAACGTTGACATTACTTAGTCATCGATATTAAAATGTCGTTTTATCGCTTTCAAAAATTATGGTGTGATATATATCAAAATTTTTTCTATTGTTTTATCCTAAGATATTAAAAATGATTTTATTAATATAATAAATTGAAATGTCAAAGTAAGTGAATTTTTTTACTCATAAAAAACAATTTTGGCTGTTACAGATGCCGATTTACACGGCGACGTGGACGGTGCCGATCTCAGCGGCGATGATCGAAGCATCGCAAGCGACGTACAGGACGGCAACGACGCCCACTTGGATCACGACTCGATCGACTCGGACAGAGAAGCCCTCAATCTGGTAAGTGCGAATAACACACACATACGTACACACACTCGTACATAAAGCAGTACGCGCGTGCACTACACAATGTCAAACAACATGCGGACCCTAAATATTGATAATTCCCGCACGCGATGACGCATATAATACGAGACGAGAATGAGAGAGAGAGAGAGAGAGAGAAAAAAAAGGGCAGCATGAATAGGCAGGTAGACTCAAACGTCGACCACTCGTCGCGGAGCCGAACACCGCACACACTCTCTTGATTTCTATTCCGCAACAAGGCAATCAACTTCTATATGTATATACCTAGCTACTTTGGGTGCATGGGGTGGCACACGCATTACGTTTCAAAAAGTTCAGGTCGCCGCTGTTGGGTGGTGACCGATGGGCAGGTGGTCGAAATTATGCCCGGCTAATTACGCTCCAACAGGTGACGACATACATTCCGAACTACGGCCCACGCTCGCGAGATCGCTATCGTTCGCTTCTTGTTGTTGTTGGCACTCTCGCGTGTGCTCGCCCTTTTGCGTTCGTGACACACACGTACTCCGGACTTCCCACGATTTCGTGCAGGATTGCGGCAAAATCTACACTGACGCATGCAAATGGTACGTTTGGGCTGCTTTTTTTACCGGTTTTTTTTTTCTCTTTCTGTATACTCTGGAGGGAGGGTTCGTTTCGAAAATCACGCCGAGGGGCTGAACATTAACGATCGTGGGGTGCTTCTCGCGAATACTAATGGGTACAGTTGACTTTTTTTTTCGTTGGGAGGGAAAAGCAAAGATCATCGCGATAAGCAAACGTTTCACACGTTGGGCCGAGGCGATATTGATATCTTGATCGTTGAGCCTCTTGAGTTGAACACGCGAGCGAGAAAATGAAAAAAATTAAAACAAATATTTGGACGTATACGTGGATTTATTTTGACACACATATAAATATACGTGTACGAATACGAAGACGCTAAGATTTGTAAAAATCGGTGGTCAAAGACTTTAAACCTTATTTATTTTCCGGAAGTGACCATCTGCCGCAAAAGAATCTCGTGATCTACGGGCTTGGCATTTATCGTACGAGTAAAGACAGTGGAGAAACCTTTCCGAAATTGCGTAAGGGTGTCCGCACAACGAAAAGATACGTAAATCCAATATTTGAGAAAATAAATAAAAGCGAAGAAGAGATAGGTAAGAAGAAGAAGTAAAATTTTCCTGCGGGGTTTATAACGAGGGAGGCGGTTTTTATAAAACACAAAAGCGCAGGAGGAAGCGAAGTGACCAATATCCTGGGGCCTAGCCGAGTGTAAACAGGCGCTTTTGTCTGGGCGCTCGCCACGTTTGCTCTCCTCTTTTTTTTTCTTCTTCTCTTTTCTTACGCGCGAAATGTGTATTAACGGGGAGGGTGGAACATTCTGATTTCCGATCGACGGGAAATTTATATATATGCCGTCACGCTTAAATTACATTTAACCTTGTAAGAAACGCGCCGAATGGGAGCATCTTGCGTATACAGAAAAGATGTTCCTCCCCGCATACACACGGGGGTTACGAAGAAGAAGAAGCTCAGAGAAAAATTTACGTTGACGTCAAGTATTTGTTTTGGGTAATTTTTGAAAAATATGGTATTGCACGTAGGAAAAAAATAACCATGGAATTACATCTATATAGGCTCGAATGACTTCTAATACCCGTTACACACAAAGAAAAAAAAAGAAATTCACACGAGAAACCCACATACACACACACACGCACGCAATCATTAGTGTAACAAACGTCAAAGTGAACGAAAAAAAAAAGAAAGGTATAACCCTGCAATTTGTGTGCGTGTTCTCTAGGTGACGGACGTGTCGCAGCGTAACAGCAGCAGCGGAACAAGCGGCAGCGCCTCGTCGCCAAGCTCGGGGGTGAGTAGCCAGCTGACGGGTAGCCAGCACGCCGGCAATACGAGTAGTTCGCAGGCTGCCCTGGCAGCCCAACTCGTCGGACAGCAGCTACTCATGCATGGCTCTCTCGGTGGACTAAGTCCTCAAGAAATTCAAGCTCTCGCCTCCACGTTACAACAGCAGCAACAGTCGTTGCAGCAACAATTACAACAGTTCGCCATGTTCCAACAAGCTAATCCTGGACAATTGCCCGCTCAAGCGCAATTCTTTCTACAGAATCAGGTAAATTTTTAGTTGTTCTTTTTTTTTTCCAATGAGTTTCTGGTTGGATGCGTTCTCGAGAAATTACTTTGCGCGTTGAATGGGGGAAGTCCACTTGAGACGCAATAATTTTTCACGAAACGCTGCTTGCCGCGACGAGAATGCGGGCATTGCACGCATATACACACACAAAAAAAAGAGACTGGCCGTCCACGACGTACGTATATATATCCGGGACTTGCCAAGACGGAGTATTCCCCATATTTCCCTATCGAAATATATAGAATATGAAAAGAGCCTTATAGTACATCTGTCATGCATATTCTTATTTACGTTCATTAGCGCATCGTCCTGACTTTTTATTACATGCTTGCGCTAGAGCTTCTCTCTCCCCTCGGAATATTCAAAGCAAGCGGGCTCTCTCTCTCTCTCTCAAAAGAATCTTTTTTCCCCACGTTCTTTCAGTATTTTTTTTTTCTTCACCTCGAGATCGTTTATATTATTTTTTCTCTCTCTCCGTCGTATAAGCGTATGCTCGCGCGATCGATTCATCAAAATATCCTCAATTATCGATCTTCCTCGCTCTCCGGTCGTCGTCGTCGTCGGTTCTTAAAAAAGAGATAGAGAGAAAGAGAGAAAAAAAAAACACGCGCGTTTTGATATTGTCTAGGTATAGAGATTTATATACGTAAGCTAAAGGAAATTGTTGTATAGGTAAACGCGAGCGCGCGCGCGGGGTTCTAAAAGTACGACTTTGCGCGCGAGAGCGCGGCAAGCCTCTTTGAAAAGGTGATTCGTTAAGGGCGAGAGAGAGCCTAGAGGCACCTTGCCTTGGTCTTTGTTACAAGGGCTAACACGTGGCCTGGTGTGCTCTCTCTCTCTCATCACGTTCGTCGCTCTCTTTTGCGAGGGACGCACGCGTCTCCTTCTGCCTGATGCTTATGTACATAATATGGCTATACCGAAAAACTGCAACGCGTGCGTTACACACTGCGAGGAATCATAAGAACCCCTTTTATGATTCGATGTGAGAGGGACGCGTGTTTAGCAAGCGGCTTAAGGATTTTCCAGGCTTGGATCGATTCACATGTTAATTTACCTTTCTTTCCTTTCTTTCGGGGAATTTTCCTTGGCGGCAAAATGAATATGATGATGTCGTGGCTTTTACGGCGCGAATTATGATGATAATGAGGGTAGTTTCGAACGCTATTTCATTTAGTCGGGTTTCGGAAGTTCCAAAGTCATTTTAAAGGATTATGGAAATTTCGGTGTGTTGTATCGGGCTTGCATCGATTTACATGAATAATTTATTGTTTTTCAAAGGGACAACAGTTAAGTTAAATACATTCTAATGCAAAAGTCAGCTGTTCATTATATTTTCATGAATTTTCGCAATTAATTTACCGAACGATTCACCAATAATAATTACAAATCATATAAAAAAAAAGAATTTGCATGAGCACTTGTCGCGATTAATCATTGCAATCGCACCTGACGACACTCTCGAAAAGTCCCGCAGCGAAAAAAAGGCAGGAAGGGGTTGTCGAAAATTAACAGGTAGCGAATTTCGCTCCGAATTAGACAACACACACGTGTATACATACGCGCAGGTTTTTACATTATGCATGACGGATCGATCCCGCCCCAGGAGTTGAGAGCGAGAGACAGGCGCCCCATTTGAATAGCGACACGCGACTATTCTATTAAAAATGCGCGCTCGCCGAAGTAAGAAACGCGAACCCTTTCGCCGTAAAAATACCTGCGCCCTGACTCTATCTGTATATATACCGGGACCCTGACTATATACTATTCAGCTATTCACGCGCGCCACGCGCCCGAGATGTAAAGTAATTCCGTGGGGTGTCTACATAAATAAGCATATCAAGTCCCGTACATATGTATATAGACACGCGACCACCTGAAACCCTTTTTTTTCTCTCTCGAGTGAGAGAGAGAGAGAGAGAAAGGGTGTTTCTACGTTTTTACGACCCTCCTCTTTCTCTGTTTGACGCCAGGTTATATACATACACGCATGCATCTGCATTTTTTCTCGAAAGGGTGAAGATAATCGATTACGAGGCTCGGAGCGTCTTTTTTCTTCTTTCTCTCTCTTTCTCTCTTTTTCGACCTGCCCTATGAGCACCTGTTCATTAAGAACCGCTCAGGTATCTCTCTCGCATAATCTATATGGCGTAGTCGTGTGCGTTGCCTCTTCAATTTCAAGTCTTGTTTCGGGTTTCATTAACTTTATATGGCGAGATGATTTTGATTTGAAACGATATAATTCTGTGTAACGAATCCGTATCAATGTCTGTAAAACTGGTCCCAAAAATCAAACCACCCGCACTTCGAATTCTATGCAGGCAGTATTATTACAAGAAAGAATGTAGTCTTTAAATCAGAAATACTTTACATACTTCCTGTTCGTGTCTCGTGATTGATGAAAAGCGTCCCGTATCTTTCGAAAAATAAAATCCATTCTACGTGACTTATGAATCTCGAAGCTTAAATCATTTCTAAGACCCTACGTGATTTATTCAATAGAGTAATTGACCGAATACCATAAAATTTTGAATGAAAGTGCGTGAGAACATTTTTTTCGAAGTTTCAGTAAGAAGTAACACTTAAAATATATATTATCTCTTTATCGCAGGTACAACAAGCAGTTGCGCAAGCAGCCCAGCAATTGCAAGCCTTGCAAAAGCAACAGGCACTTCAGCAAAGTAGCGTTGGCCGTACTCTCGTCCAACAGCAGCAACGTTCGCCGCCACCACCGAGTACACCACCCGCGAGCGTCAAACAGCCATCGAGGATCGAACCCTCGCCCGAGGAAACGACCGACCTCGAGGAACTCGAACAGTTCGCCAAGACTTTTAAGCAGCGTAGGATCAAGCTTGGATTTACACAGGGTGACGTTGGTCTCGCCATGGGAAAACTATACGGCAATGATTTCTCGCAGACGACTATCTCCAGGTATGCATCTGTCAAAAAATAAGTGATAATGAATAAAAAAAAGTAAACTTTGCAATGAGTATTAATTGCCAACGATGATTACAGGTTTGAAGCTTTAAATCTATCGTTCAAAAATATGTGCAAACTGAAGCCACTGCTGCAAAAGTGGCTGGAAGACGCGGACAATTCGTTGAACAATCCGAACTCGCTGACGAATCCATTGACGACGCCGGAGACGATCGGCAGGCGACGAAAGAAACGCACCTCCATCGAGACGAGCGTAAGAGTCGCGCTGGAGAAAGCCTTCATGCAGAATCCAAAACCGACCTCCGAGGAAATTACTATGCTCGCCGATAGCTTGTCCATGGAGAAGGAAGTCGTGAGGGTCTGGTTCTGCAACAGGTAATTTCATTTCTAGAAACTATATGCGAACACTATTCCCACTACTATATACTCTACTATTTGACGCGCCGTTTATATTCTTCCCATTCGCCTCCCCCCTTCCCGTTTTTTTTTTTTTTTTCGCTAACCGCTTATCATGCAAAGACATCAGTTTCTCTTCGAACACTTAATGAACGGATTCCTCACGTGGGAAGATTCTTTCAGGGTCCTCTCTCGAAGTCGTTTCGTTTTGTTCAATAGCTTACAATCAGCAGCTACGACTTTCGAGTATGCAAAAATTCGCAGTCTCAACCCTTTCATTTCATTCGCTTAACGACTCGGAAATATTTTTGCAATATTATACACTTTTCAAACGCTTACATTTGAAACTCGTAGTTTGAGCGATAGCCATAAAACTGATTTAATAGTATAATGCGAGAACACTGAACCCTCCCCATCCCTAGCAGTCCCACTGACTCACCCCTCTGGGCAAATCATACTAAGATAAGCCATCCCCGTTACAGGCGGCAGAAGGAGAAGCGCATCAATCCACCAGCAGCGATGGGCAGCCCGACAATGGCATCGCCCGCACCTTCAGTATTCGCCTCGCTGGCCAACACCATGTCCAGCAGTCCACTCGCCCTGACGACGCATTCGTCTCCGGGACCACTGATACCGCAACATCCACACTCGACACCTCTTGGCTCGCCACTGCCATTGGCTCTGGTCGCTAGCTCGGGTGGCAACAGTTATGGACATCCGCACGGTGGCAAATCATCCTCGTTGCACGAGTGACACCAGGAGCACGCTCTCTACCGGCAACAGCAACAGCAGCAGCAACAGCAGCAACGACGACTGTGCAATCTGCCCGAATATTATCACTATGGAGATAGAGACTCGATTTAAAAACAATTCGCACTTGTCGTCGGTGCCTGCACACGGCTGATCTCTCGTTAATGTCTTCGTGTATCATAGTTTCGTGGGAGCGTCCCGTTTTATTTTTTGTTCGTTAACGCCTTCGTGTCTGGCTTTTGCAGCGTTTTTTTCTTCTTCGAAAGTGTGTATAGGTTACGCGAATGGGGTGCAACGGTTATTACGTTTCTTGTCAAAACCTTCTTTTGGTTGAGTTTTTTTCTTTTTGTAAATAGAGTAATTACCGTTACTAAGTGTGTGACCGTATAGCATTTTTTTCGATCAAAGTGGCGCTCAAGAGTTCAGGCGGTTAAGCACCAAAAAAAAAAGATGAAAAAAGTCTTTGGCGATTTGATTTGGTCGTCGCCGGCTTTTATTTTTGTCAAGTATTCAACGAGTGAAATGATAATGAGAAATGAAGATACAGTCAAGTATTTAGAATATTGTTCGACGGTTCTTGTGTAAATAATTAGGGGAATTAATTTACGTTTATTTTGTAATTATGACGCTGTTTTATACGAGGTTGAGCGAGAGGACCAGGCATGATCTAGTATATTTTGTGGACGAATGCTCGAATCGATGTGACAATTTGATTTTGGTATTTGTTCTTGTTGTTCATGATGGGTCTTTTGCTATTGAGATAACAAATCACGAGAAAGAAAAGCGCGCTACTTCTTCTGATAAATTTGCCTGAAAATTTTTCATCGAAGCCATATTTTTGTTCATGACAAATGCTTCACGCCATCTTTGTGCGTTACGAACGAATGATGTGCAGCGTTTGTTATTAGAAAAACAAAGAAATTATTTTACAGAATCAATTATTGAGAAGTATAGGAAAGTTCGAAAAAAATTTTTATTTCGAGTTGTTTGAAACTGTTCAAAGCATTTTCTTCATGTCGATGAATTTAATAAATAAATTGTCCTTATACTCGAAGTCATCCACGAGTACAAAGTTCCTAAAGCAGTGACTGTAATTATATTAACTATTATTGATAAATTGTAAATACGCGCATACTGCGGAAAACGAGTTGTCCGTAAAACGAGGCGGCGCGTTTATCATAATGTTTTTTTCCTTCGCTTCTTTTTTCCACGTTTTACGTGCTACGAATTGAGAACGTGTGTTTCGAGAAAAGGAAACAGCTGACATTCAAATAATTTGTTTTCTTTCCTCTTGTTATTTTGTAAACAAATACAATTTCTTTGTTCGATTTACTGAAAAATAATAAATGATATTGTTCCAAAGTCATTGAAGACTATCAGACTTTTTGAATTTTAGTGATAAGTAAAGCAGGGTCTCTAATGTTTTATTTCGGAGTTTTGAAAATCTGATAGATCTTAGTACACGTTTTCTAATGCGTATCAATTTAAAAAAAAAGTATATATATATATAAAGAGCTGATATAACATTCCACATATCTAAATTTTGAATAGTTCTAGCATATAAAACCATAGCATTTTTGTTTTTGTTCAAACGATACAGATCAGCACGATGACTGACAATCCGTGCAGAATAAACTGATTTTACTATACACAATTCTTAGATGTACAATACAGGGAGGAACGCGCGCGTCTGAAGCGATCACATACGATTCAGTATACACATAGTTTGTAAGGCATAAAAATATATATATATAACTTCACTGATACGAAGAGATATAGAACAACAAAAAACCAATGGCTATGAATAAATAACTGCGTAGATGATAGCTCGCGCGTGCATGTGGATAAGCGCTCGCGTGCGTGAACTACAAAAGAAGTATATTTATAAAAAAAAAGAATATAAATAGCAATTAAATAGGCAGAAAAAACATTATGAGCACACACAGTTATGCATAAAAAACTCGTGCATCGAACGCATGCGTATATCTGTACACATAAAATATGTGTGCAGATCTATAACCGTATAAATGAAACTGAATGTATTGTAAATAGTTAGACCGTCGTTCATCAGTTGTAGTATTAATACATATTATCGTGGGAAAAACAACATGTATATATATTGAATATAGATTTGCGTCGTCGTTTTTTTTTAAATAAAATCGACCGAAACGAAGAGAGAAAAGATGAAGATTTTTATTTTATTATGTTAATTAATCTCTCTCTTCGAATCCGTCTCTTGATGTTGAAAAAAAGTTTACACTGCGCGTGCCGAACGTGTAAATGAAATGGCGACAAGGGCAGATTCGAGGAAACTACGTGAAAGCGTTACGTTTTTACCTGTACATTGTAACTGAAATGTATTAAGCTTTTATGTATGTGAACAAAAAGAGATGGAAAAGGCAGGGCTGATGAAAATGAGGTAAACAAATTTATACAAAATGTATAAATACCATGATTTTGCCGAAATCGTTATTTCGAGAAAGCATCAAAGCAGCATAAATAAACAAGGTTCCTAACAGCACACGAAGTGATAAATGTACATCAAAAAAATAGTATCAATCGAAAAATGTTGAATGACGTACGATAAACTAAAATAATGAAGCTTTAGGTCATCTTGTGATGCATTGAATTAACTGTAATATCACTAATTATCGTAAGAGGAGTGTATAGATAGACTGGAAAGAAGATGTAAAGTATATAAGCTATCGTATTTGGTAGGCCCGAAACACCCTTTTCCATCTCTGGCACTTTGTGCAACATGACAGCGTATCCCACGAGCGATGTAGAATAATTATTTTAGTAATAATTTTATTATTATTATATTATTTCTATTATTAATATTATTTCATCACATTTTAACTTTTATTATTTAAAATAAAACAATACAAAGAGTTCAGTTGATTTGATTAGTTTTTTTTATTATTTTCCTTATCATTTTCCTTTTATATGATTTTTATTGATTTGTTTATTATTTATTGATATTGTTTCGTCGAATAACACTATGTGCAATGTAATATGACGCGTAATCGTGGTTCTATATTTGGGGTATGGATTCACTGTTGAGTAGCTACGAGAACTCACGAGATTTCATTCAAGAATCTTTTAACCTTTTTGCAATCAAAAGGGCCACAGTCTTTTTTTAAGTGGAATAATCGTTGAGTCGTTTTAAGAATTTCCAAGTGTTAATGACGCCACCGTCCTGCCGTCACTATTAATTGTATATACCGATAAATAATTAGACTATCGAAACATTTGATGTACCGTTTCACGAACTTTTAGATGTCTTGGAAAAGTCTCAAAGAAAAGGGGGCACAACATGGTATACCAGTCGTAGAAGATTATTAAGAAATTAACTTGTACCGTTTTTTCAAACGATAAGAAATGAATGGAATAGAAAAAACTTTTTGGTAGATTTAATGTGTATTACGCTGTAAGGTTCGCTGAATGAATGATTATACTATGTAACAAAAAATAAAATACGAACGTGTGACTTTTATATTCAAAATGTAGTTGAAATTTCGGTATAAAAAATCAGAGGAAAACGTTGGCGATTATTAATAATCGAGTTTCCAAAAGGAGCACGGTATAAAAAGATTCCTAAAACTTATGCAAAAGCTTCAGTGAAGCAGTATGTGAATTCTAAACGAAAGACATTGATATTTTTCACCCACAATCTCGATTATACCTTTTATGTGATTTTAATCTTTTAAAAATTTTCGTGAACTTCGTGATATTTAAAAAGATTATCACGGAAAACTTTTTAACGTGGAATAACAATGGTTTTTATTAATCACAGCGTGTTATATATTGCAAATAGTGAAAAAGTGTTCTTTTGAACAGGAAAGCAGATAATTTTTAAATATTCAACTCAAGATTTAAAGAGACTTGATGGGAATCAGTAATGTAAAAACGAAATCATATCATTCTTAAAGAAAATTAATGTTAACATCTAGATACGAGACACTATTACGACAATTATAATTATCATTATTACTACTACTTACCATTAAACAATTAGTAACATTGTAATTGTATAATAAATTGCGGTATTGATAATACATTATGAATTACGCATTTTAATCATACCCAGCACCTACTATTATTATTTTTGATCCTTACATCAACATTTATTTATCTAGTTAGTCAATTTCATTTTCGGATGATTTTATCAAGCGAGATAACTTTTTTGTACGTATAATATTGATCATTTTCAGATCATTAAAATATCTAACTTGTTAGCTTACTAGCATGCTTCAAATATATTTGAATAATTTTTTCTCGATTAAGCAATAAATCTATTGGTAAATGATGATTTAATAATTGTTTTTTGGATCATGTAGCTTATAGTAGCGCATCTTTTAAAATATTATCTCATAAAATTACGAATGATATAAATACCACAATGAATAATCTAAGTATTAAATAAAGTTCAAATTTAACTGTTCAGAAAATAGAAATGATGAATATGAATAAAAATATAGACTTATTAAAACACACAATAAATGCATGGTTCGCTGCGTTTTATATTATTACATAAATTTAAAAATTTTGAATGATGCGCAGCTGCAAACTAATGTTTTAAAAGAAGCACTGCCCATGTGTGGTCCAAAAAAAGCTTCACGTGACGTTGACTCTCGCACACGTTGAATACTATATAATAGAATGAAGAATTATTTTTTCAAAACCATTACTTTGTAATTTTCAGTTTTGGTAATTAGTTTTTTGATAAAGAATATTTTATTTATTTTTTGTTTCTTATTTGCTTGCTGACTTCATCTGATCATAATTAGATATATTATGGCCAAACACTAGCAATAGGATGTCATATATCGATATTAGATGTTTGATCTTGAAAGGAATTCCTAATTAAGTTAATTTTCAACAATGTACAAATAAATAAATGTTTTTAATTTGTTTTGCAGGCTTGTGTTTATGTTGTACAACTCAGAATCGGGTAATGAAACTAGACCCATCATACCGTTTAGTGTTAATATCTTAATTATATTCCTCATTTTTTGGCCGCTGTGTGTTATAGCAATTTACGATTATATGTTCAATATTTTCGACTTTAGTATAGAAGATGAATAAATATTTTTCCTTATTTTATAATGTGTTCTTTTGCAACTTTTCTTTACTCAACAATATAAATAATATAGCCTTAGGACGTGGTTGATTGAAGTTTCCTTCAATTTTAACTCAATAAATTCTATTTTATAAATAACTAGGGATACTACCGTCAGGACCAACTACCGTAGAAATGACTTTTTTTAGTCAGAATGACATTTAAATACGTGAAACACTTGGAACTAGACTACTAGACGAAGACGAGTCTACGCTTTCAAAGCTCAATTTGGTAATGTTCGATTTTTGTTTTCGAGAATGGTAAATACGAAATTTGTATTTAAATCATAGACAATTAGTAGTTGAATTTGATATAAATTTTTTAAAGTGACTAAAACAGGATTGTTAGAAAAATTTTTTTTCAAACGCAGAGAAATAAACTGATATTAGACTTCTGTAAATTATTATAAACCTCAGAGCCATTACTTCACTATGCATCAAAATAATTTTACAAAACCTATGCAATTGAAAAATAGAATAAACTTTACTTCCAAAACAAAGTTTTAGATTGTTTGACAAAATGGGCCTCGTCAATCAATCAATTTGTAAATTGTTCTATTTTATAGACATTTTTACGTCTATAAAATAGAACAATTTTATGTATGTTTTATAGCTTTCTGAAGAGGAGACGTTTTTCGTCTCGAAACGTTGAATAAAATAAACATAATGAGCTCCAATTGAGTATTAGAGTTCACTCTCTACCTACCCACATAATGCATTTCTTCGAAGCATCCAGAAAGGGAAAACACGTATAATGCGATCTAAATCTAAATCTTTTTCCAGAAGCGTTAGTGAGCATACTAAGCGCTGGCTATTGATGTGATTTTGAACTTATTCTTGGCTGATACGAGAGCGACGGAAGTCTTTCATCTAACTACCTAAGCATTCGCACGATCTACAAAGGGAATACCGCCCGATGGAAATTTTCCCACGCGCCCTACCTCCAAGAAATTCCCTAATTTTCATCTGCCCTATTTACCTATTTAAATTCGCGCGTGTTTTATAGCAATCTGCCGTACCGACTTACCGACGAGTAACAGCGGTCTGTTACACATTAACATTTCATTATTAATTATTAACAAACCACGCATCGGAACGGCAAAATTGATGCACAGAAAAACTGCGCATGAGTTTTGTAAACGATTGGCATCGATAATTCGTTTATAAAACCGTTAGATTGCGTGCGCAGATTGAAATATTGTATGTATATCTAACTTTATGATTTTTTTTAACAATGATAAACAAATTGCGCAAGCAAAGTAATTAGTTTTGCTAATTCTGCTAAAGATGCGCAGATTTTCTGTATTTTTTAAAATAATTTTCGTTAACTCCCGTGGAGTTCCGGAATCCATTTCAAATTTTAATTCCCCCTGTTGGTATTTTTGAAAACTCTGTACGTTTCCTCTGAACAGCTTATCAATAGCACGTAAAACAGAGCACCGCGCAGCGTGGTTAGATACTCCTCAGTCGATAACATACCTATGTGTATAAAGTACGCGCGCATTTTTGGTGCGTTGTTTTGTATTGTGTAGTGTGTACTATAACCTCAAAGTTTGTAGTTGATGCTAGCCGGAGATTGAAATACTGTTCATCAATTTTTATCATTATTAATTATTAATACTGAACGCGTTATTTCCCGTCGAGTCTTGGTTACTCTACTACTCTGTAGTGATAGTTTTTCAAAATGTTCTACCATGTAAGTATCTATACTTGAGAATTTCGGCACGTTAGCAAAAACTAACCATTGTTTATGATTTTAGATATCATTAGAACATGAAATTCTTCTTCATCCAAGGTATTTTGGACCACAACTACTAGATACTGTAAAACAAAAATTGTACACTGAAGTAGAAGGGAACTGTACTGGAAAATATGGCTTTGTTGTTGCTGTTACAACAATCGACAATATAGGTGCTGGTATTATACAGCCTGGACAAGGATTTGTTGTATATCCAGTCAAGTACAAAGCTATTGTTTTCAGACCATTCAAAGGAGAAGTGTTAGATGGTATCGTTACACAAGTAAACAAGGTAAAAATATTCAAGTAGTTCAAATTCATACAATGAAGTGACTAAGCTAACGATTGTTATTCCATATCTAGGTTGGAATGTTTGCTGAAATTGGTCCACTTTCATGCTTCATTTCACATCATGTGAGTTAGATTAGCGAATTGAAAAATGTAAGAATCGTCAAAAAAATAATTATCCAACATTCTATTTAAAAATGTTTCAGTCTATCCCTCCAGATATGCAGTTTTGTCCGAACGTAAATCCACCATGTTATAAGTCAAAAGATGAGGTAAATATATAGAGAATAATATCGTTAATGATACATTGATTTTGCAACAAGTTTATTGATACAAGTATTTGACTGTTGAATATTACGCCACAGTGATTTTTCTATTGCAATATTGTCTAAATGTTTCATTTTGATTTTCATCAAGTAACATTAAAGTTTTTTTAAAAATGATAATAATTTCGATTTTTGCCTATTCAGGCTGCTCCCAAGTTCTTTAGAAAAAGTTTTCTTTTCTGAGTAATTAAACTCATCCGTCGTAATGGAGCACAAAACTTATTTAATATCATAATAAAAAAGATGATAATAAAATTGAATGCTGTATTCTGTTACTTTTTCACTTTACTATCTTAGATAATTGCTCTATAGATACTGAATGTTTTTTTTATAATTACAGGATGTTGTCATTCAAGCTGATGATGAAATAAGACTGAAAATAGTTGGTACAAGAGTAGATGCAACTGGAATAGTAAGTAACTTTGTGATCGAATTTCTTAATTTGTGTTTTAACAACCAATCCTTTCTTTTCAGTTTGCCATTGGAACATTGATGGACGATTATTTAGGATTAGTATGTAATTGAATGCTTGTAGAGTATGTGATCAGGAGATTATATGTATATTGAAAATAAGTCCAATTACTTAAACGAAATTTTTTATTTAGCTTTTTAAGCTGTAAGAAAACTAGAGGGATAAGGTCATATTTATTTTTATTAATTACTCAAAGGACCAATGTACTATGCAATGGTAAAATTGTATTGCATTTACAATTACTGATACAAGAGTAAAAATGTTTATATTTCTCAATAAACTGAACTTATTTAACTTGTAAATATGCTTTATATTCATAATCTAATCAAAATTGAAGTTTAATATTTTATAACATTCACAACTTTCATACCATAAACTGTAAATTATTTTCGTATTACTGAAGAACTTCGAAACACCGAAGTAATTGAAACTATTGTGAATTATTCATTAAAATATATAAGTTAACTTTGGAGTATTTTTTAAGAGAATAAAACACGGTACGACATCTATTGTTTATAAAAGGTATCTACCTAGTTGCGAGCTCCACCCTATCCACATCAACGCCATAAGCCAACGGAACCGGTCGATCGGCGAATCGCGCGCCGCTCTCGTCTGCGTTTCGTTTTGCGTCCCTCGTAAGCTTGGCCAAGCTTGGCCGCGAGTTTTGATGAAAAGTTTTTCTTAAACGGATAGTGTAATTTATTTAGCATATAAGAATTTGTACAAAGTTAACTTGCCTTGATTCATTATGGCTGAATACTTGGCATCAATTTTCGGAACGGAAAAAGACAAGTAAGTGCTTTAGCTACATACGCAAGCAGTAGAACTTTTAGGTTAAGATATGACTAACAAGGGCTTTTTATTTTATGTAATTTCAAATATTAAATGTGAAGATCTTTTAATTAAATATGTTTCGTTCTTTGAGTGCAAGATTTGATTTTTTAGGGTCAATTGTTCTTTTTATTTTAAAATTGGAGCTTGCCGACATGGAGACCGTTGTTCTAGGATTCACAATAAGCCAACTTTCAGTCAGGTGAAGAGGAATGCAATATTTTGATTTAATTTTATCTGATTTACCAAAAATAATTGTTCAATAATATTTTCTTCGTTTTAGACTTGTTTACTCCAAAATCTATATGTAAACCCACAAAATTCAGCAAAAAGTGCAGATGGTTCTCACTGTAAGCAGAATGCTCTAGACATATTTAAAATGATTTTGGAATGATTTGTTTTGAACTAAAATTGAAAATTTTCCAAATATTTTAGTGGTAGCCAATGTTTCTGACGAGGAAATGCAAGAACATTATGACAATTTCTTTGAGGATGTGTTTGTTGAATGTGAAGATAAATATGGTGAAATTGAGGAAATGAATGTGTGCGATAACTTAGGGGACCATCTTGTTGGGAATGTGTATATTAAATTCAGGCGAGAAGAGGATGCTGAAAAAGCTGTGAACGATTTGAACAACAGATGGTTCGGAGGTAGGCCTGTCTATGCTGAATTATCACCCGTAACAGATTTCAGAGAAGCTTGCTGTCGTCAATATGAAATGGGGTGAGATTTGTTCCACATTTGTTCAAATTTTCAATTGCTGTAATATAGAAATAGCAATCTAAACTAGCTCTCCTATGATTTTATTTTATTTATTTTAGACTAATGACAGGACAAGCCCAAAACGCTAGGTAATTACCGAATAATAAAGTAAACTTTACATTGTACAAACATAGACAGAGTGTTGTAATTATGTAAAAAACTAACAAAGTAGAAAATATTTGAGAAAATCTATTTATGTTTGTGACATATTTTTTTTTTGTATAAGCATAGTCAATATCTTATTTGAAGAATTCTAACGAGAACGTTTTGGGTTCTCTTATATAAAATAAATAAAGTAAATACAACAATTCATCAATAAATTTGGTTTTATTTAAAAAAGAAAAATTTTGATAAAAGTTTGAAGTAAATTACTTTGTTACATATTTTCATTAAAGTAATCAATAATAAATTAAATAGTTTCTTTCAATGTTAATCAATTACAACTTTCAAAACTAACTCTCTACTTGAAATAAACTATCTTGGAACTTCATATTAGATAAATGTACTTATCATTGTAATGTAGATAGAATCAGTTATTTATTTTTCCATCATGCATGGAAGAATTTGTAAATGTTCTATACAGTATCTATCACTAATGACAGAATCAATGTTATGTTTTTTAGGGAATGCACACGGTCAGGATTTTGTAATTTTATGCACCTGAAGCCTATTTCTCGTGACCTTCGCAGATACTTATACAGTCGAAAAAAGGGTGGTGGTAGAAGATCGAAATCCCGCTCAAGATCTCCAAAACGAGATCGTAAACCACGCAGATCACGCTCGCGTGATCGCAGATCAAGGTCCAAAGAACGTCGTAAGGGACGAGACAACCGTTCTGGACGATACTGAATCATTATAATTTCATCAATATTTTATTCATTTGAATGAACTTTCAACATTCGTTGATCAATTTGACAAGTCACAGTATGTTAAGTAAGCCTGTTGCAAATAATGGTAGCCCGTTAATTTTAAATCAAAAGTCAAATTTGATTTAGTATGATTGGTTAAAGTCAACATTAGTTGTATTATTACGAAGAATCATTGTAAGTTAACATTTTAAATACATTTTGATAGAGAATAAACGTCATGTTTTTAAGTGGAACAATGTATTTTGATTCGTACAAACCATATGTTATCTTTGAATTTTCAATGGTCTTCGAGCAAATAGGAATTTCGTGATCGACGTTATTTCTAAAAGTTCGACTAAACGGCTAATGAAATGAGATTGAAAAATTTGTGATAATTAGGGTGCACGGCACTTTTTGTGGATAAGCGAAGATAAACATGGATTTATTAACGGTGCTGTGAGGTCTTGGCAAAAAATAATTTAAAATTACTTATTTTTAACTGTTTGGCAGACCAATTTTATTTATTTTTTTTTCTCATTTTGAAGTTATTTGGTAAATGCTTGCGAAAAGTTCCATTAATTTTATTAGCTATAATTTGAAAGCAGTGCCTTGTCAAAAAACGTTCAATTTCATGCATATACATTATTAGCTTGAAGCTAAGAGTAGCTAAAACCGAAATGATCGAATCTATGAAATATATGCAAAATATTTGACATTTAATTATTTTTTCGTTAATGATTTATTCATTTTCATTTTGGAAATTTGATGGACTCTTCACTTGAAAATACTAATTTATACAAAAATAGCATAGTAGTATAGACATAATAATAATCAACTCAAAGCTGATTTCCTATTCAGTTGAAAATATGATGATTCTAAATTTGCTATTCGATAGTCGGTACGTATTTATCGCTATTAGTTTTAAATGAATCTTTAAAATTGGTTAAAAATCAAAAAAAGTAAAAAATAAAGCTGATTCGCTACCACAATAATTGATGAAAATAAAAAAAGTTTATCTATAAATCAGTCTGCCGATTAAATTGAATTACTGACGTTAAGCCTTGAAAAAGTAACAAAATGTTAATATTACAATTCTTTGTATTACTTCAATGTTAAACATAACAATTATAGGTAATGATTACTCCAAAAGTCGGCCACAGCAAAAAATTTTCGACTACAAGAAAGCCACAAATGTCTTCCTGCAACAAAGTACAAGAACTACAATTCTCCAGGCATCATTATACGAAAGTAAAAATAAACGAAGCTCAGTGCGGCTCGTGCCGGCCAACTGTCGCAAAAAAAAAAGAACCCACACCCCGATTCTTTCGAAAGTCAAAAGCGAAACAAGAAAAAAACAAAGGATGTAAAAGGCAAAAAAAAAAAAAGAAAAAAAATTGGCGGCGTGTGCATCCTCGCAACTCGGGACGTGTTTCGGCGTGGCCTAATTGGCCCATGCGGGACAGATGGTGGTCGTCGTGATTGCAGGTGGCTTGCGTGCGCGCGAGCTTGGAACACCTGCCTGGATTCATGGAATCAGTGCACCTTGCCTCAGCTGCAGCAGCAGTCGCTGCGGGTCCAGCGTTTTTTTTTTTTTTTTTTTTTTTTTGGCAACGCACGCTGAAAACACGCGCGAGCTCTCAAAAATCAGCATCGATATTAATTTTTTATTCTTTATTTTCGGTGTAATGTTACGCCAACTCGATCTCTCTCTCTCTCTCTCTTTCTCTCTCTCTCTCTCTCTCTCTCTCTCTCATTTTCTTCGAGCAGTCTCACGCGAAAATTCGTATGTAATCATTAGCCGCTGCTCATACACTAAAAATACCGGGAGTATTTACCTCTGCGCGCGAGAAGAGAAGACAATAAACCGGGGGGATATTAGATTTCACTCGCGGAGAGTGATGATGTGTACTTTTGGGAAAATACGATGGGGAAAAGGGCAAGTAGCAGCAATACGAAGAAAGAGAGAGAGAGAGAGAATGATTACGTAAGGTGCGGTCCTGAGGCGTGCGATGCTTTTTGCCACGCCGGCGGCGGCGGCGACGGCGTGGCAAAAAACAGCGTCGACGCGCGAACGAGCTCGAGCAACAAAACGGAGATAGGCGCTCTCTTCACTCGAAACAGACACAGTAAAGGAGCTTGGACGACGAGTGGTAGCCGGTAATCGATATGTTGGTGATTTTTCTCGTCTTTGCAACGATTGATTATCGAGCGAATTTCCATTTGAAAATTCTGGAGAGAATCATGGCTAGGATAAACACAGTATAAAGCAGTGGAGAGTTCTCGGAACAAATTTGGATAGGTTAAGCATCGTCGTCGTGTCGGATGTGTATTTCCAGACACTGCGAGAGAGAGCCGCCGTGACGCACGCGATCTCATTCGTATAACGCGGCTTTCTGAGAGCTGCCCTGCGATAGAAGAGTCAAGCAGCAAAACAACGCATCTGTCGCAAGTTGGGATAGTCGTGGAATCGTTGAAGGGCCGATGAAGAAGAATATACGGTCGTCGAGTGTAAGAGAGCACGTGTATACGAACCGAGAGGGAACAACTTTAGAATACTTTTTCGGAGCCGGCTGCCTCCTCTTTCTTTAGCATCGGATTCGCGCGCGTGGGAAGCCGCTTTATTTTTATCTCTCTTTAGCGAGCGAGAGACCGGCATCACCCCGCAGAAGCACTGCTATACGGGAAAACTCTCTTTTGGCTTTCTCGACCGCAATGATCATTATTTGCTCTCTCTCTCTCTCTCTCTCTCTGCACCTGTTCTTCACGGACACGGATATATCTCTCCGTGTGACGAATGTATATATACGGACGAGAGGGCGGAGTTTGCGGCTAGATCGCTTACTTACCGACTTCTCTATCCGTGCACACCGTTATGTATTTCCGCTTTTCATTGTCGATTTCGTTTCTTTTTCTCTTTTCTTTTCATTTCCTCGTCGCCGAATGATTAATTCACGTGAAAAATACCGCGAGAAAGATCGGCGAGCGAGAGAATGGCGTAACACGCGAAGACGCTGCTTGCTGGCGCGATCCACTCAGTACATGCGTGTCTGTGTGTGTGTGTGTGTGGAACTCACTGCGTGTTACTAATTATAAAACACATCGCGGAAAATTGATCCAGAGTCGTAATGTGGAGCACGATCGAGTTATTAATTTGTAACTAAATCTTTTCTCTCAAGGGAGAGATAAAGTTCGAATAATTTTTCTTTAATGGGGCGTATAGGATCCGCCAATACTGTAAGCCAGCGGGGGGACACGAGAGAGAGGGGGGTAAAATTAATGGATCCTCAAAGCTTGCGATACACACACACACGCATTGGTTCTCGCATAAATCCGTCCAAAGCGCGGCGTCTAATAATAAGATCGAGAGGGAGAAAATAAAAAAGAATTCTTTTTTTATTTTTTATTATTTTTCGTCGACGGAAAAGAGCGAGCCAAAAGAGAGCGAGAGAGCGAACAAATCGAAGGTGATTTAAGACGAAGCGCAAATGAGTCGGTTATTGGCCGTTTCGTTCTTTTTTTTTTTCGCGACGAATAAACGCCGTGAATGGCGTTTTAAAGGCTATTCTCGTCTTGTTCGAATTAAGTGCGTTCGATGCAGGCAGGCAGACGGACAGGCTGGACAGACATGTAACACACTGCAAATAAGGAGCTATTAAAGCAGGCCCAATTCGTTCTTCTTCGTACTTCCACTGATTCAATCAGAGTGTGTATGTGTGTATGTGTACGGCATCGTTCGTTCGTAGGCAAAGACGAGGCTGCCTCGAAATTGAGCTAATTAAAAAGGGGCGCACTTTATTCGTCTATATACACATGCCTCGCGAGAGTTGAATCGTGGAAAAAAAAAGAAGAATAAGAGAGATATCACGTTCGACATTCTCGAAGAAACACACGCACTATACAATGCGCTCGAATGTGTCCTTACTCATCGCTGCTATTATTATTGCTTACTGATAGCGCGGCGCACTCGACGACGACTTGCTTTCTCCCTCTGCGAAATCTTCTTTTTTTTTGTGTGCGATTTTATACATATATACGAGTGAAACGGAGCGGCGCGAGTGAAATATATCCTTGGTGTCTCGGTGCGCGCATCACGATTATCGCCGGGTTTATACAGAGGCCTAAAACCTTGACCTCCAAAAAAATAAAGAAAAAAAAACGAGCCGTGAATCACGGAGTCGGTGAATCACCTCGACTCTCGCGAACTCGTTCTAATTCAATAAACCGCGACGACGAGCTTTGAGAGGTGCCTGCTGTTACTGCTGCTGTTGCTGCCCGTACGTCATCAATCGGCGACATTGTAATCCGTAAATCGGTGTTTAGCAACAAAAGTAAATGTCGCATAGCGAGAGAGAATACGGTACGCATGTACATAGCAAGTAAGAAAGCAGGAAACAGGAGAGTGAGTGAGAGAGAAAGAGAGACGCGGGCGGTTGGCACGAGGCAGGAAATCGAGGCAGCGGTGCGCGGACGCCGCTCACGCACGCATATCCTGCCCCCCGCGACAGAGAGAGAGAGAGAGGTAGAATGAGGCAGAGAACAGCTTTACAGGGGGGAAAAGGCGTCGGCGACGAGGTAGTCGATAATAACGAATTCGCTGGGCGTCGCGAATAACGAACGCGTTTGGCGGCGGCAGCGCCGGATGAATCATCGTCGTCCATTTTCTCTCTCTCGCTACTGTTACACACACTCGAGAGACAGAAACAGAGACTGTACACCGATGGGCGTCCTGGTGCTGCTCCGCTGCAGCCGGCTGCCGGCACGAAAAATGGCGGAGAAGTACAGTCTCGTCGCGAACTGCGTGTAGTTTCTAACCACAAAAGTCGCCGCCGCCGCCCGGCGACGCCGACGGAAATAGAAGTCGCGCACCCGCGAGTCGTCGCCGCTTACGCAGGAAGACTCCGCCCGGGCGGTCTTGTTCCGATCTCTACTTATTAAGGATAATTACCATGTTGAGCTGCTGGTACTATCTGCTGCTGGTTGTTGAGATGAAAGCCGGCGAGGAACAAACTCGACGGAGTTCGTTGCAAAAACACACACAGGACACTGAAAACTCGAGGCGACGAGCAGAGCGGCTTAAAGTCTCTTCTCTCTCTCTCTTTCTCTCTGCGCGCGGCACTATCTGCTCTCACACCACACCAACCGATCAGACTCGCGGCTGCCGAGAGAGAGCAGAGCAGTTCGTGCGTTGTCCCGTACGGAGGCGCCAGTCGAGGACTTTAAGACCGTTTGGAGCGGCGATGCTGCTGCCGCCGTTCTTGCGCAAACTCCCATTGCGCATGTTGAGCTTGTGTGAGTGCGCCGATTACAAAAGAAAAAAAATAACGGAGAGACCGCGCGCGACGATAAATAGGGAGGTTCCTTCCCTGTATATATGGCCAATTCCACAAAAAAAACTGCCATAACTTGGTTCGGGTTTTGACAAATTAAAAACTTGGGGGTACGCTGGAAATTATTACATTTTCTCAAACTACAACACTAATAGAACCTAAAAACACTAGTGCCCCACGCTTAAAACGGTCAAAAAATAATTATACTAAATTCTATAGTTTTTTGGAATTTTATAAAAAATTTAAAAAAAGATAGCATTAATCTGACTTCAGAATCGAATTCTACGCCTCAAAATACATCGAAAACCATTTTTTGTTTTTTTTCTACTCGAAATTCGGATGCTTGTAGAGCTTTTTAAACTACAAAACAATGCATAACAAGTAAAAAAACTAATAAAATGGCAAATCTGACACGTTCCATCAATTTTGTGTGTTTTCAGAGCTCTACAAGGGTCG
>JAWWMK010000032.1:2877694-2882480 GCA_035047105.1 Galeopsomyia nigrocyanea | reverse complement strand
ATATGACATTGAAAAATTGGAAAACGTTTATAAATATTAGCTGTATAATTCTAAAAAGCTATTTCTGTCAAGACTGGTATTTTCACCGTCCATACAGGATATTGTCTATTGTGATAAATATAATACAAGAAAAATGTGACAATGAATGCTAGAAAACCCAATCATAAAACTACGATTTTATTCCATAAAACTACATACAAAAGTAGTCTTCATTCAGTGTTCAAGTCTACAGAATTTCTTTTATTTGTCATTCGAGGGGAGGAAAAAAAAAGATTGAGAAGAACAAATGACATTTCCCTTGAAAAACGAATTGGCAGAGTTCTTGATTGAAATCACAAACTGTTTGAAAGCCATAATTAATTCCGGCAATCTGCCAACTCTCTTTACAGTTTCACGCAGCATGGCAGCAGCGAGCCAGTCGCGCTTTCGGAGTTCTCGCGCACAAACGCGCCGAGTGCGATCGAACGAGTGTGAGAGAGAAAGTCCTGACAGGTGGTGGTCGAAATGGGCACTGTTAAAATCAGAGGCCTGGCAAAACCAGTTTACCAACCTGCCGATTTTCTACTTTTTTTTTCTAGCACCGGATTTTAGTTTGTTTGCTCATTCATTTTTTACTGTTCTTTTAAAGACTTCAATTTTTAAACCAATGAGAAGTTTTTTCAAGACTGAAAAAATAATGCATTATGTTTCGTAATTTGAATAAATCATGTCTTGTTAGAGGTTTCAGAAAGGAAAACAAGAATCTGCCGTTAGCATTATGTTTTATCATGCTTCTCGTCTTGCCGACTTCTCCCAGGTCATATTTTCAATTTAGTATGAACATTACAGTATTAACAAGTCAGTAAACTATCTGCTAATTTAGTAAATTATTATCAAAGCTAATAAAAATATCAAATCAACCAAAATATCATATAAAAAGCCAACCAATTATTTACCACACTCAATTAAAACGTTGATATAAAAATTCTTTAAATAAATCACCTTTAGTTGTGTTAAAATCAATTAAAAGAAATAGAAGCCTTGAAAAGATTATGAACCTCAGTGCAGAGACAAAAGAATCTAAAAATAAAAGAAGAATTCGATCCCCTCGACGAGGATAAGAATAATGCCGAATTTAATACAGCCTCTGTGGAGCTCGTTTAATCATTTTATCGAGCTATATCCAGTCGCGGACTCGCACCTTGATGAAAGCTTCTCGCCGGAGGGAAAAAGGGTCTCGCAGCAATTACTTAAAAATCCAGTTCTCATCGGCAAACCACTCTTTCTCGGGGATTTCTCATCTCCTTTTAATCTGACTCTCTTTGCATTTCAGGGTCGGTCATTTAATCTTCTCTATTGCTATTTTCTACTTGTCTGTTGACGTCTTTCTTTTTTTTGCAAGAGAATGGGATAAATTAGTTGAGTCAGAACTTGCGGCAAATCTCATCTGCAGTCACAATTTTTTCTTGGAATATTCGCCAAATACAATATTTTAAATAAAAGTTTTCATAGCAGGTATACAAACTTATATGCATTAAATTTCGCTTCTTGTTTGACTTTCTCTCTTTTTTTAATATTCTCTTCCCTCGCAACCTAATCCCTTTAGTTTTTTAATATTCCCGAAAAAAAAAGAAAGAAAGTTCGAAACAACGTCTGGCGTCTGGTGAAATTTTCGTCGCGCAAGTTTCTCGAGACCTTGTGGCGCGGGCGGCAGGCTGATACGAGGTAATATTCAAATACACAGCCGGACCATCAGAAGGTTTCAAGGGTTTGGCAAACACAAGCGAGCGTTCGAAGCTTACGGATCAATGAGAGGGGGACCAGGCCAAGTGAGTGGGAGAATGAGAGAGAGAGAGAGAGAGATGCTGGCGTAATGAAAGAGTCTAAGTGTACAAACATCCGTAGGCGCATTTTCTCGCGACTGTTTGATTAGTAAAGGCCGGGACTTGCGCGCGTTTCCTCTGTGCTTTTCGCCAAAAACTTTCCGACCCTTACTCGCGTAATTTTCCGCTTTTAGCTATTTGTTCTTTGATAATTAGGCTGCCTCTCGAGTCCGATTGATGCTGCTGCGGCGCGTGTTTCGCTGCTGCGATGTACACTTTGACGGCGATGCGATTAAGCTCGGTGCTTTCACGAAATTAAGCAAACAGTATATCGCTTGAATTGTGACGGGTAAGCTTTTCTGATAATTGAACGAAACTCAAAATAGTCCGGACGTTGTCGATAAAATGATAAACAAATAAAAAAATTCGTTGGATTGATTGATTGAAGAATTGTTTATTCGACAGTGAAACGCATGTATAACTTGCACGCAAGCTATCTAAACAACAAACAAACCGTTGTTTCACTAGTCTGTATAAATATTTGGATCAATTTAGAAATTGATCAATCAATCGGAGTGATAACATGCATTTGTACTTACAATATTGGCTAAGCTGTAATTTTAGCCATGCAGTAATTTTGTTGATTGCTGAAAATTGGCGACCGGCAGCTTTCAATAAGCTTCGTTAATATTTGTAGTTATTTCGAAATGGATCAATCAATTAAATTACACCTGTAATCTCAATTTCCCATTTAATTACAATACAAGTAATACTCTTCTATTTGTCCGAAAGCCTCGATGAATTGTCATGTAAATATTGCAATTTTCCCTTGCAAACGCGAAAGCATTTTTCGAGTTAAAATTGAATGCCATTCAATTAAAGCTAGTTTGCAAGGAGAATTAAAAAATCTGAAAAATTAAAACTTTTCTCGGATCCTCAGTAAAATTCCAGAAAACTTGGCAAGATAACCCAATTACATGCAGCTGCACGATAAAGTTTTCCCTATTGTGCGAGTTTATTCGCCATCGCACACACACACACACATATACACGAGTCGCTATTACGAGCGGTCAATCTCATTACGTAAAATCTTTTTTCGCTCGACGAGTTCTCTTTTCACTGGCCACAGTGAAAAAAAAAATTAGAGTACCCGGTTTATCGTACAAAACAAAGTGAAAAAAAAAGTACGGAGAAAGGAAAACGAGTTGGCAGTCGCAATAATAAGCACACGCGAATGGCTCTAAGCTCTCGAATCCTTGGTATGTTTTTTTATTCCTCTTTATCGCGAGTGCTGAGCTTGCAAGCTCTCTCTCTCTCTCTCTCTCTTCCAGCGAAAGCTGATACCGCCGATGGAATATAGTCGGGGCGCTAATGCGATCGCATGTTAGTATACGCACAAAAGCTCTACGAGCCTTTGATATCGGCGCTGTAAGTATGAGCGCCAACGACAAAGTATAAAACGTCCCCAACGAACCGAGAGAGTATGTGCACGCGTCCGCACTTTTTTTTCTCTCTCTCTCTCTCTCTTTCTATTTCATTTCGTTTGCCACGCGCAAGCTGCCAGTCGACAGAAAGAGATAATTATAACGTTGCAGAGAATGGGACTGTCGTCGTCGTCGTCGTCGCTGGCAGTACTACGCGAACAGAGACAAAGGTAAAAAAGAGGAAGTCGTCCGCAGGATCCGAGAGGGAGAGAGAAAGAGCCGGAGATTATCTCGCGTCTTTAATGCCGCCCGTAAAAATGAGCATTATGATTTTACGATGTTCGTCACGGAATCGCGTATGGAGCCTCTTTATTATTCCGCGAGCAGTACCAGAGAGCCAGAGAAAAAGAGAGAGAGAGAAAGAGACAGACAGAGGACTTGATAATAATGTTCTTTATGTCTCGACACGTGTTTTCAAGCCCACTTCCGCCCTTATCCCTTTATTTGCGATCTCTTTCTTCCTCTTTTTTTTTCTTCTTTCTTTTTCAATGTGCGAACGCACCGCGCGCGACAATTAGCCGCGGGAATTACTATTTGCGCTATAGAGCTAGCGACTCTCCGCGACTGATTTCGCATAGGATTCTCGTATTCTTTTGAGCGCGAGAGCTGCAATCTGTCTCATTCGTCTTGTGAGCGCGAGGTGAAAAGCGAGAGTACGCCTGAGAGGAAATAATACGTTTTATCATGCTCTTTCTTTTTTTTTCTTTTTGTTAGGAAATTTCTTTCCTTCATTTTTCTTCACATTGAATTCTTTTCTAAGTATTTGATTAAATGTAGAAAGAAACACTGAATGTATGAAAATGTTTAGCTACCAATTTGAAGAAAAAACATTTTTTTTCAGTAGAAAAAGGGCGGTTTAGTCAGACATTTGAATATTTCTCTGCAACATAATCCACAATTACTTATTGATACATTTGTTGTTACTAAGTACTTTATAGTTGATAATAAAAATCAAATTTCATACATAAATAATGCCAATTAAAAAGAAACATTTATTTGAATATGTAGAGAATGTCTTATCATGTTGCCATCATCCGAATTATTAATTTGACAGTAGAAATACCGTTGCTAAGGAACATATTCCTTGGATTGTTTTCAATTTAAAAAATCAGTATTCTTACATGCCATCATGGAAGCTGTAATGCATATAAAGAATGATTCTTCCACTAGATGGCTTTTATCTACAACTTAGTAGAAATATCATCTTCACATGGTAATTTGTAAATGTTCTCGTTGATGATTTATCCACTGTACTTTGATAACTGATATTGAGATGTCTCGATAGTCAATACCGCACAAAATTCAAAAATAATCAGATTAAAAAATATTACTCAACCGAATTGACAAACAAAAATATCAATTATAAAAATACTCAAACGAAGTGAGGTGTATATTTAAACAAAATGTTTGCATCTGCATCCCCGAGAATGTGACGACAACATTCGCGCATAGTCCGCTTATAACAAGGAAGCATTTCAAAATTTATAGTCAATCTCGCGA
>JAWWMK010000032.1:2852694-2872694 GCA_035047105.1 Galeopsomyia nigrocyanea | reverse complement strand
CATATTTGAGTGCATTGTGCTCGTCGAACAATAACTCATCCCGATATTGCCGCAACGTCGGCGGCGGCGTGCGCGCCACTGCTGCGCCAGCCAAAGCTATCCGCGTGCATATCGATGCGTCTCTTTCAATAACTCTCCGCAACTGCTTTCGCGGCGCAGGCAAACACAGATCACGTCTCTTATTATGGTGTTGTGTCGGCCTTCTATGGACCTTTCTCTCTCTTTTTTTTCGGATTGATTGAAAAAAAAATTTTTGTTTTGACACGCGGTTACTGTCGGATTTTATGGAAGCTTTTTTTTTATAAAAATCTTTTTCATCTCTACGTGCACGTGCGGCTTTATTTCGAGCTTTGAAGACTTTTACAGTTATTCGTTAAAACTTTTACACTTTTTTCTTTCACGATTTCTATGAGTAATTGTGTATAAATTTTCAAAATATCTTGTTAACCCTTGTCAAAAGCGACAAAAAGGCTTACTCCACCGACAGCATGCGCAAGAAAATCGACGCGTCAATATTCACGCTAAAGCGACGTTAAACACGTCAATAACGTCGGACACATTACATTGAAACTTGCAAAAAAACGAGGAAGCACTTCGCATCGTGTATACGATCCATCGCATCATGTCTGCTTTCGGTACACACACTCGAGTAAGTAAAACGCAGCAGAAGCCCGTTGCGTCTTTTTCAGCGAGGGAAAATGTCTTGGGCGCTCTTTTTCAGTGCGCGCGTCAGTCGCCGAGACCGGAAGGAAAAGGAAGAATCGCCGGCGACACGACGAGAGAGATCGACTGGCAGATTTTCAATCTAGCAATCGTTCAAGAACATCCTGCAGCCAACGTTTCGATTATAAACATCCACCTTTTTTTTCCCTTTTTCGGTCCCTCTCCTCACCCTTTTCTTTATGTACAGATACAAACCTCTCTCTCTCTCTCTTCTTGTGGCTATTGCTTTCTACGTTTTTCAAGTTCAAGAATACTTTAATTTATTTTCTTTTGTGTATTTTTTGCGACAAAAGTGGCTTTATTGAAAAGCAGAAATCATATTTCAAAAATTGAATATTGACCTGCAATATTTGTTTAAAAAATTTTCTTTTTATATTGCGACCATCGAATTCATTCGTTCCATTTCATTCAAATCATAAAATCTCATCGTCGGTGCGTTACACGATAGCTTTACCAAAAAAATTTGTTTTCGATAAAACTTTCTATACAAAAAAAAAATACTACACAATTTTATTTCAGAGCACTCTGCGGTTTCCCCTTCGTTCGATAAATCAAAAGAAATAAACTCGAAATAAAGTACGAACAAAAAAAAAATCTCGTTTTCGCATCGTTGTTTCACAAAGTTTCGCCGCAGCACACATGCGTGATTTCCTAAACTAAGCAAACGGAAAAAAAATAAAAAAAAAGAACAGCAGCCTCTCGCCATCAGCGTTATTTAAATTCCCAAATGCCGCGGGCTGTTCTCTTAGGTGCGCCAGACAGACACTTCCCCTCTTCGCTGAAAGAATCGAAGTTCCCTTCTTTACGCAGTCACCGCCTGTCTGCCAGCACCTGCTTGGCGATCGAAAACCAAACCACCTCCTCCTCTTTCTCGGCCTTATCGTCTCCACTGCTGCTGCTGCTGCTGCTGTCTAGTTTAACTTCCTGCGCGCCCTTTGACAGCTGCCACGAGCCGAACAAGGCCCCGCGCAGATAATCAAGACCAAGGTCTTCTCTCCCTCCGATTCTAATTATAAGGGTTGTGCCTTTTGTTCCAGGTCGGTCAAGGCTTTGGCATCATGTGTTGTAAGAGTTATTGCGGAAGTGATTAGTCAATGATTGTAGTCGTACACTGTGAATTTAATGGTAGGTTCAGATTATTTCGAAGAATAATATTTATATGATATATTTTTGTATATTTATGATATACTTGTGTATCTCTACAAAGTTCAAAATGAACTTGAAGTAACAAATAACAAAATAATGTTAAACAGCAATTTGAAAGTAAAAAGATAATCAGTAAAAGACTGTAAAGTAGAATTGCAGTAATGCACTTCAATAAAACAGCCAGTATATCGATCATTGCTATATACTCTATAGGCAATATATCATAATAAAAAATTGAACGTGTCGTGGGACACGCGGTGGGAACGAAGTTCCTTTCGATAATTTTTGTTTAATTTTATTTATAAAATTTAGTTAATTATGGAATCTGTTGTGAGTCTCGTAAACATTTGAAATCGATTCAAAATGAAGGAGTAGTTTTAAGAACGCATGTAAATTATATTCCGAACGCGAGTTTATTTCTTATCTCAAAGGAGGAGAATAAGAGAGAAAAGAAAGAGAGAGAGAGAGAGAGAGAACAGTGCTGCTCGATAGCGCCCCTGGCTGTGCTGTTTGTAGTGCGCACCATGCTCATGTGAATTGGCGCCAATGAATCTATACCTACTATAACGCAGCGGTGAGGGAAAGAGAGAAAGAGAGAGAGAGAGAGAGAGAGACAGAGCGATACCTATACATACTGCGACTGAGAGAGAGAGAGAGCGAGAAGGAAGGGGAACACTGCGGAGAGGGAGAGAGAGAGAGATAGAGCGATCCTATATATAGTTTGCAACCGCGGGAGTGGGGAAGGCCAACGCAGCGAGGTCTGGCGTGGAATGCGTGTGACGGATTCTTCTGTCGCACGCATTCCTCGAATTCCTCATTTTTTTCTTGCTAGCCTCCCAGCGCCAACCGGCGCTGGGAGGCTAGCGGCTGCGGTAAGGACCGCGATAACGTGCGATAAGGAACTTCGTTCCAAAAGTTTCATGCCGCAGTCATTCCGTAAGACAGTGTCGCATCGACAATGGAGAGAGAGGGAGCGAGAGAGAGAGAGAGGGAAGCTCGGCGCGCGGGCGGCTCGTTCGACGGTATATCCCCGCGATCGAAAAGCAATTTCGCTCGAGCGTGCGCGCATCTCGGCCCGCATTTACATACGAGGCAAATGTATCAAAATAATCACGGGCTGTGCATCTATCTGCTCTATATGTGTATGTAAGTATGTGTGTGAGACCATCAAAGCCCGCATACATATATTCACATGGCTGCAGGATAAGAGAAGCAAGCAGCAGCAGCATCTCGAGTGGCAGTATAGTATACGCACGTAATGAAGAATGGATGGCCTCGATGTTGTGTGTATGTGTATGGAGTATAAGTACTCGCGTGTACATATAGCTCCCTCGCGAGTAGTGCTCGTCTTTACATACGTATGCATCTCGGTTTCCACACGCGTATATACATATATAGAGAGAGAGGGAGAGAGAGAGACAGCGGGCCTCTCGCAGCCGCCGCCGTCGCACGTTTGCAGCAGCAGCAGCTCCTCTGAGTGGGAAAGCGGGTTATATGCAGATACGCGACCTCTTATCCCCCTTCCCGACAACTCGCACGTCTCGACGCTCGTCTCAGCTCTCTCTCTCTCTCTCTCTCTCTCTCTCTCTCTCTCTCTCTCTCTCGACTACTATGAGCCTCTATGCCATTATACCTACTCGGCAATCGGCCAATCGATCGGCTTTAGTCGGAAGCTTTGGCTGAGTTAGGCTCTCACAATGCTTTCTCCCTCCCTCTTCTCTCCTAGATTGCGATTAATAATTCAAGCCTACGATGGAAAGATTTGAATTGTTCTCTTTGCTCAAGTCGACGTTGAGAAAGCAATGGGGGTAGAGGTTGAATCTATTTTTTTCCGACAAATTTCGACACTTTATCTGTCACAGTAAAAGATTTATTTGCGATTCGATATTATGCAAAGTGAAATAGAATTTTTTTAAAAAATGTTTGATCATTCGGTGCAGAATAACAGAAATCAAAAATAGATAGTCTGTATAATATAATAGGAATTCATTACAAATATGTGTATTCAGTCATATCTATTGCAGAAAATAATCGTATATACTTGCACACTTTTGTGAAACTTTGAATTTCAAAAATAATTTTACTTAATTAATTTTGTTTGTCCCTGAAAACCGTCTCTTCAAACCGGGTCCCTGAAAATGCGTGGGTGGTTCACGTTGCTGATTACCATTTTTTGGGAAACAAGCAAATTATTTTATGTCTCAGACGTGCTTCTTTTTTTCCTAACGATAACACAATTCATTCCGTGAGAGGAAACGAATGGAAAGTTTTAAGTAACTCTTACGATGAACTTTAAGTTTAATTGAAAAGAAGCGATAGTTTCAGATAAATCGATTTCTCAATAGCTAATTATTCAATAGTTGTTCCTATTAAATGATAGCCGATAGCAACATTCAATTAATTGCTCGCAATATGCTTCTCTCACGATATCAATTTTTTGTATTCATATGCGATTGACTAACAAAAAAAGTATTTTTTTATAAATGACGAAAAAGTCTGTGCAAGTTAAAACTTAAATTTAATAATATTGTATCGTATGACGGTTTAATGAAACTTAAGAAAATTACACGTTTTCTATTGTTTGTCAACTATAGCAAATAGTTCAGTTTTACTCAAAGATGACGTAAGCATTTATGCGTGTCAAGTGAAAATTTAACGAGACTCTAGCAATCACGTCAATTTCTTTGTCGGTCGGTAAGTGTATCCGGATGAGAGGTCGTAAATCAAGGCCAATCGACGAGAATCGACATCACAATAAAACGGGAAAGCTCTAATCTCTCTCTCTCCTCTGTTGCGAGTAGCAGGAGACGTCGAAAGTGCTCAAGAATGACCCAAGAGCGTCTCGCTCGAGCGGCTGCTGTCCAATTCGAAGGACGTTAACGAATTTGCCGTGTCGAATTTACAGCCCGCAGGGAATAAACGCGCTGCGCGCAAGTGGGGTCCAAAACAATTTCGCAGTCTCTCTCCGCGTCTTTATACGCCACACCCAGTGTAGTTCTCTGCGGCTACGGCGAGAGACAGACAGAGAGCTGCTATATACCTAAGAAACACTTACGAATCTCGAGGTTCATATCGAGGGCGAGTTTTACGCCTGGTCACCCTGATTCACCGCGCCGCCCTAATTTCATTATCGCAGAGTGAATTATATACCCTCGAGCGCTGATCACCGCGTGCTTTTTCATTTATTTATCAATCGTTCGTACATCGCATTGTTTAGTGAGCACCGGGCGTTTTAATTAATAGTATACTGTTGCGAGTGGTGCATCGTTATGTTGGATATGCATCGCGGATTATTTGTACCATTCATTTGATTAATTACGGGCTTATCGTGCGCCACTCTCATTTCAACCAACGAGATATGTTAACAGAATAGAATTGTGTTTATTATTTTTAATTTAATATTTTTAAATTGATTTTCACTCCTGTTACCTTTTGATACGTGGACGTCAAATTATTGTTACTAACGGTATAAATCCATTTGCGTGTTGTCAGTTACACAATAATAAGTATAATTCATAGAAACATATTCAATTGTCTCAAAGTATCATTAGCAATGGATAAAACAAGGGTAGAAATTAATTCTCCAATGATCTCGAGAACCGATGACAAAAAAACTACCTCATTTCCACACCTAGAAATAGTCTAAATAAGAACGTTATTCGGAGTGGTAAATAGTATATCGTCGGTCGCGTGCACGACGTTAGCCCGACGGCAACAACAACGGCGTTAATGAAAGCAGCCGCGCGTATACTTTGTGCGAGACTCGCGGCGGTGGCGGCGGCGTTTGCAGATGCACACTGTACAAACACGAAAACAGAGAGAGAGAGAGAGAGAGAAGAGCTGTGCAATTTGTCGCGCCTTCTAGACTCCGCGAAGCGGAGAACGTCGCGACAAGATAACCTGGTTAACGCGGCAGACCACGTGACCAGAAATTGTCCCTCCCCCCTGTATACTCGCCGAGCCGACGCGACGACAACAATGGCTTTTCCTCGCGACAGTATATAGCGTTGTATTTGAATTTCATTAATAATTTCCTCTCTCTCGCTTCTCTTGGCTTGGCTTGTCTCATTAAGCTATTGCTTGTGGTGGTCGACGACGCCTTCAGCGCCTCGGCTACTAGTAATTTAATGGTGTTTGCCGGGGGAGAGCGAGAGACCCTTAATTTATAGTCTTTGTTTGAAGTGTCCCACGCGCGCGCGCGACAGCGGGGAAACAAAAATGAAAGTGCCACCGCGCATAATTCTCCACTGTGCGACAGAGTAGCAGAAGTCTTCGAATTATTTACAAACGCGTTGTGTACTTCTACGTCGCGTGCAGTATTTTCGAAGAAAAAGCAATTTAATTAGTATCGATTTTGACAACCAGAATTTTCCATTCATTTTTTTTCGAATTGTTTTTGTTTACGCGTACAGCATTATCCACGGTCGACTATAAATTCCCGTAGCGCGCATGGAATTACCTTTTTTACGATATAGCTTTATACTGTAGGAGGACAATCCGCAAAATCGGAGAACAATCGGCTCTCCGCGCGTACTTGCCTGCCAAGACAGAGACGTTTGCATTCGCGATCTTCCGAAGCAGCAGCAGCAGCAGCAGCAGCAGTGGTAGTGTAGTAGAGAGAGTAGCGCGCCTGCAACGGACATCTCGGCTAAACATAAAATACGGTCGGGCTGGTACACGCCCACGCATCGGTGCGCTCTCGCAGTTAAATACCTAAATAGCTGCCGCGGCGGCGGCGGCGACCTCTCGCGATATGCCTGCACACGGGGATATATTCGCGCGGTATAATCCGTTGCACCTCCCTCTCTTGTGCGCATCGCCGCCGCCGCCGCCGACGCGGCAGGGCATTTGAAGCGATTAATCGTCTTGATTGGATTCCAATTAGCCTGCTAGCGACGTATGTATACTCGCTTTCTCTCGCTCTCTCGGGAGGGCATTTCGCGTTATCTCGCAGATTTACTCTCTTTTCTCTCGTTTGCGCGCGCGATTCGATGTACGTTTTCCTATCTGATATATACAGGTATTCTTCAGCTTATCGGTTTTTGGTTTTGCGGCTGTACATGCAACTCTTGCGATATACGAATATACAATTGTTGAACCGTTATACATCGAAATGTACGTTTTATATTACTTGTATTATCCGAAAAACGCTTGTAACAGTAAACACACAGTAAAAAATTTTACTCATTTTGGACATTACTTTTTTTGCTCAATACTTTTTTTGACTAACTTATATCACTCAATTTAAGTAAAATTTTTTACTGTGCATACGCTCCTTTTTTGTTAATTAAACTTTTTATCAAGCGATTCCGCGAGCCGTGAATATATATTTAATTTAAACGTTACATTCGAAAAACCATTCGCGGATAATTTTAATGAAGCACTTTTTCCGGGAAAATATTTCGAACCTGCGTCAGAAAAAAAAAATTAAATTAAAAAAATCAACATTGTACGCGGGCGTCGTCGGTAAAAAGGCCGTAACGTATATAAATCCTGGATCGTCAAAGATTCGCGAGAGGTAGACCAAAAAAAAAAAAAAAAGAGAGGAGCGAGCTTCGAGGCGATGAAACAAGTGAATATTCTAGAATTTTATTGGAAGCCAAACGCAGCTGCCAGAAACAGAGAGAAAAACTATATATATATGTACGTGCACATTTTTGGAGGGAGAATCACCGCAAAAGGGATATATACTGATGGATGGTGCAAGCTCTCTCTCTCTCTCTCTCTCTCCTCTTTGGCCGTTTATTTGTCGGCAGCGTCGACTCTCGAGGGCGAGAATTTTTCTCTCGTTTCACCCTTGGCCACTGTCGTTCGCGTTAATTATGCCTCGTCGATTTCGTTCGCTCTCTCGGTACAAGCTCGACGCGCGGGGCGGCCCATTGCTCTTTCCCTCTCTGCCGCCTGTTTTTGTTGCGCTTTTCCGAGCTGATGAGACTGGACAAAAATCAACGATACTTGATGAGAAGCTTTATATTCGCTGTTAGCCTGAACGGATTTTTTTCGTGAAAATTTTAAATTGAAGTGACGATACAGTGCTTTTAAAGATAATAAAAGTTTTAAAAACTGAAGCTTTTCAATTGTTAAATTGGAATAATAATGTCGATAATTAATGTTTTCAATGTCTGAAAGATCTCTACATTATAAATTGTCAAGAAAGTGCAGTATTGGAAATGCTGGTGCAGTCGTTACATTATCCAAGAACTTACATATTTAAATTTCATGAAATTGTAATTGACAAAATAAAGTAGACTGATCCATTATTCTTGAAAATGAGTAAGTTTGCTTTTCCATTCGAGACACTGATGGCATCGTGAATAAACAAACGACATCGTCCGACCAATATCAGAATGATCTACTTAAAATAAAAATTAAGAAAGAAAAAGCATAAAAAGTCAATCATTTCCATCGTATCAAGTAGACAGCCATTATTATTATTTTATAATAACTTATGCATTAAAATTTCATAAATTTCTAATTAACAAAATAAGATAGACTGATCTATCATTCTTGAAGTTAAATAAGTTTACTGTTCCATCCGAGACACTGATGGCATCATGAATAAACAAAATACACCGCCTGACCAATATAAAAATAATCTACTTAAAATAAAAGTTGAGAAAGAAAAAGCACAAGAAAGTCAATAATTTCCATGGCATCAAATAAAAGAAAAAACTTTGACGCTTCTCGTCGACTTTTATTTGTTTTTCATTCGTTACATGACGCACGCACAATTTTTCTCGCTTCTCGTGCGTACTATTTGAGTTGAAGCCTCATTTAAAGTATCCTTCGCCCTTGGGGAAGCGAAAGATAGTCTATGCAAATAAATCTTATATAAAACACTCGGGCAACCCCAACGCCAAACCTTGTGTATACACAGACTCGATATTTTTTTTTGAAGGGCGAGGGCGTCGAAAAGATATTGTGCAGGACTTCTCATACATATAGCAGGCACTACTGCTGTATATGGCCTGGCGATCGGCAGAGCGCGAAACAAATGGCGAGACGCAAATCCCACATTGAGTTTCGAGGGGATCGTCGCGTCTGCACTCCATAGCATGGCGTCGCGCGATTTAACATCGTCTTATTCCAATATTTATACAAACGTTCTTTCAGCTCGTTCGTTATCGCCTACTATATATATGTACTCATCCTTGACTTGAAAATTATAGCCATCGCTATATTTATGTCATCTCGATCTCTCACAGTTATTAATGTTATTATTTTTTTTTTGAGATATAGCGAGTTTGATGCTTCTACAAGATCTTCTCTCGCTGATTCACACATGATTGAGAATCGTACATCGTCGCCCCTTATTTATTGACAAGGGGTCAGAAAATTGTTTTATCTATTATTGATGTATTTGCGCCAGAATAACTGCGTGTTCCTTTATAGCGACTTTACGTCTTATAAATTGACAAATTGATCACTAAAAATGAAGTAGTATCTTTTCGAGTATTTTTTTTTTCACAATAGTTCGATATTTATTCGTGATAATTTATACTCTAAATGTTTTCTAAAGATTTTATATAGTAAATAAATTCTATGTTTTTGCCATTTAAATCAATTATGTAAAAACTATTTGGTTTATTCCACGTCAAAACTCAGTAAGAGATATATTCCGAATCATTCAAAAATTGTCTTACAGCCATAGACGAAATCCAGGCAACGTAATAAAATTTTAACTTTATTCTTTTTACTACGTATCCATAATATTTTCTTAAAATTTAGCCATCAAGATGTGCCTTTAGAAATTAAAATTCAACGTGAAATGATATTACAGCTCTGAGTATGTACGAACAAGATTAGCAACTACAACATAACGATATATACCGACATCCCGTTTTGAATTCATAAAATATATTCAAATGGCATATCCAGCATCGGTGTTAAATAAGGAATAGCGAATGCAAATCCAGCATGCATTTCGACTATCTCAAAGCTCGCTAGGTACTCAGTCTCGAATTCAATTGAAATTCAGCGGTACAGAAGTAGCATGCGCGACGTGTATATGTATATATAGAACGCGAGTGAGAGAGAGCTCTCATGCATTAAATCGCGCGTTAAAATAGAGCCATCCCTCGTGGACAATGAGCGGCGCTTAGCGCCACTTGGCACCGGCTAAGCCCTGGCTAAAGCTTTGACTGCTCAGCCCAACCGAATATATATATATATATATAATAACGTATAGCTAGAGAGAGAGAGAGAGAGAGAGAGAGAGAAAACGCGAGGTCATTTAATCTACATGCCCCGTACGTCCAGATAGAAAGTAATTCCGTTCGCCGTCGAGACGTTGAATTAATAATGAGGGACGCACTTTCCTATATACCCCACCAGAGACTGAAGTATAGACGAGTATATGACTCACGCAGCCAACTTATAACTTTACAGTGTCGCCGCCTTTTTTTTCTTTCGATTTCTCTTCCGCGCGTAGCTCTCACTTTCTCCGTGTGTGCTTAGTGAATGAAGATGTGACTTGGAGCGACTGAGCAAACAAACGCGGACGGCCTATACCGAGGGTATTATTGCTTCTCGCTCGAGCTGTGTATTTGCATTCAATTTTGTAAGCGACGGCGGCGGCAGCAGCGGCGGCGGTCGTCGCGTACTCTTGAACCTCCTCTCTATATCGAATGCGTGAGTTCTCGAGAGCAGACATGGGAATAGTGAAAGTGTTTCTACGGTCCCTCGTCGTCGTCGTCCTCTGTGCGTGCGCTTTGGGGCAAACGACTCGAGTGGCTCTATACGAGTGCGACGGAGTTTGCCAACTGTATGGATGCCATAGGCTTCGACTGTTTCGCTAATTTGTTTGCGCGAAGCTTTTTTTTTTCTTTGCGCAAATATTGAGAGCGAGGGCGACTTCGAGCCGATCGATTTGCCAAATTTGTATGATTGAACGCGGGTGGGTACGGCTTTGAAACTTTTGATTAAAAAGTCACGCGATGGTTATTTGATTAATTTACTTTTCGATCGGTTTTGTTGGCGGTCGAATTGATTGGGTGTAGACGCAACTTTAACATTCTTTTATTTTCGCGAATAATAACTTACTTTTCCCGAGATAAACTCAGTCACGCCGTCAACACGCTGGGAAAAAAGAGCCTCATGAATAAAAAAGAAACTAAACTCTGAGCCGTGAGGTAGCGAGGTAGACGAGCTCGCTACTAAAAGTTCCTTAATTAAATATGTCGACATTCCATAAATACCGTGAAGCCACACGGTATAGAGGGGGCTAACGCAGGTCTCTATCGGCATGGCTGATAACGGGAAAGCGCAGTCGACGTACGTCGTCTCTCTTATGAAATTTTTTTTTATTTTTGCACACAGACGCAAAAGAGAGAGAGAGAGAGCGAACGAGTAAGTCCGAGCTTGCGAGCTTTTACGATCGCCACGCATACGCGACGTCCATCTCTTTTTTAGGAGCGGATAGAGAGGTGCCATATGCACTGTCGCCTCCATTCTCCCTGTTCAGTCCTTTCAGCCTTTCTCTCTTTTTTTGTTCTATCCGTACCTCTTTTTTTTTACAAGACTGGATTTATTTTTCTCGCGACGCACGTACTTTTACACCGTACCGAGATTTTCCTGCGATGATTTTTCTCATTTCCCAAGCGGATAAAAAAATGTTAATGTCACGCTACAACTCGCGCAGCTCTTTATTATCTGCGAGGCAAGTCCATTAAGTTTCGCTCCGACTAGTTGAATAAACTATAAGAGGGAAAATACATACAACAAATACGGAAAAATGTAACATCTGAAACAACAGTTTTCTTTATCAGTGAACTGTTTTGTAATTTTGTATTCATGATTACAGCCGTATTTTTGCCCTCAGCAGCAGCACCAGCAGCAGCAAACATTATTCGCTACACGTAAAACTCCGGAGGAGCGAGCGCGCACAGCAGCGTAATAAGTTAATTCTAACAAAGTCCACGGAAGAATAATAAACAAGCCATTCCTCGTTATACCGCCCAAGTGCATCTGCATATTATTTCTTTTCTCGCGATTGCCGACGACGCGCGGCGCTGAACGAAAGCGAGCGCAAAGGCAGTTTTCATCGCTATGCAACTCCTCTGAATAAATCAGTGTGTAATTTAAGGGCAGAGACGACAACAGTGACTTGTGTATGGTGCGTCGTCGACGCGGTGATGGACATTTGCGTGACGAAAGATAACGAAGTCCCCGAGAGAAGAAATACATTCGCGCGACGTATAGCGTCGGGGAGAAAATAACGAGTGACCGTGATGCTGCTACCATAGCGTCGACTCTTCGAAGAATCTCCATACAATTTTTTCCCCTCTCCGAACTCGTTCTCTCTCTCTCTCTCTCTCTCTTTCTCTCTCTCTCTCTTTCTCGAGCCGCCAGCCCTTATATACACTCCCGTGTGGCACGAGCGGCGACGGCGGCTCGATCCCTCACGCATTTCTCTCTTTTCCGTATTTTTTGATTTACTGTCATTGTTCTTTCTATCCTTGTTATCATTGCCCCATCATTTTATACTTATAATGATAGATCTTCTTGTTTGTCTTATCCCCTGTCTTTCTGTTTCTTTGTTCCGTTTGTAAATTGAGAATTTATACTGGTTGGAAACTACTTTTGCAACTTAAATTGTCTTATTTAATTTTACTAGGACTTTAGAGCGCGCTACGCGCGCAGATGAATGTCTTGCGCTATAGTTTGTTTATCGAACTTTAAAAGAGAGCTTAAATCAACCTTATGGACGAAAATTCTGTTAAAAAATTTTTTCCCCCTTTCGACTTCTCCCTTCCTTCGTAATTGATCTATCTCTCGTTATCCGCACCTCATCAATTTATTCTCTTTGGTATTTCGGAATATGACAGACTGTTTTTTTTTCTACATTTTCGGACCTATACCTAACTCGCTATTTTCTTTCGCTAGAGGACCAGTTGTTTTAACAGCTGACCCGTTGAGTTAACAGCTGACTCGTTGTATTAACCATCATTTTTTTTCAGTGTATTTTAATAAAAATCGAAATGAAGACAAAGCTCCATATATTTTTCAAATATCATATAATTGCATTGCCGGGGACAAATTAAAACTCCAGCACTGTGGCGCAGACTTCCCTATCGCATAAATTTCATCGAGCCTGAAGAAAAGTATGCGGCGGCAACAAAGGCCCATTTGCAAACTTAATATTAACCACGTCCACCTTTCTCTCTCTCTCTCTCTCTTTCACCCAAAGCTTTCTTTCATCAGCCCTTCCGGCATCTTTGACTATCTCATCATCACGCGGACGTAACTTACGCATATTATCTTCGCCATCTCTCAGGGGGGGCAAGGTAAGTTGGTCCTGTTTTTATTCGCTATCTGCGCTCGCGCAAGAGAACAAAGGGAAAATGAACGCCGCTCGTTCTTAATGTCTTGAGGGTTATTTCTCAAGAGCGCGCGTGAGTGGCATAATCCGTTTCTCTCGCACACTTCTATTTTTTTTCTTTCTTTCTTTCGCCAACTCTCTCTCTCTTGCGCGCGAGATTGGCATAAGCGCGCGTGCGTTTTTTAAATTGCCTCTTACATCTTTTAGCATCTTCCTCTCTCTCTCTCTCTCTCTCGCGCGCGCACTGTAGCTGCGTGCAGCTCGCTTTCCTCGTTGCAAATGTATACGGCCCATGCTGTATACGCTAACTGATTTGATTAAGGGAGCTACCCCCGCGCGAGCGAGCGAGCGCCCAGATGAAATTTTTAGCGGCGCTGAGAGGACAATATATTTACGAGTGTGCAAATGAGTTCGCTTATTTTACCCTCTATCTCGCTCTCGTATAATTTGTTTCTGCCGTACTTCGTTGCATTCTGATTTCGTTAAGCATCTTCTCTATGCAGCTTACATTAGCGCGCGTCATCAACCATTCCAAATTTATTCTGCTATCGTAGCGTCCCGCCCAATTGTTTGGAAAATATTTTAACGAAATTTGCAACAGCAAATTTTTGAGGCTATTATTACAGCTTCCCTCCGTAACTTGTAAATTTAAATAACTGTATATAGAATCTTAAGAAAGGTTTTGCAAACTTTATCAGAACATAACAAGGTCATGTCTGCCAAAAATATCTACTAGGGTGTATGGGTGTATACGCGTGGTTTCTTATCGTGGCGAAAGGCAAAAAGTCAAACAAACTCGTTCACAGCGCAGTGACTTTCTGACCGATTAAACTTACAGAGTCGCTCTCTTTGTCGCTCGCACGCGCCCCCCAAAACTTTTTCTCTCCCAAAAAGCGAATGCGACGCAACGAGACGCATCGCTGGCGCCCCCATTTTTTTTCTTCTTTTTTTTTTCGCTGCCTGTCTTTCGACTACTTTAAAGAGGGAAGCATGCCCCATAAAGCGATAAGACACCCCTGCATGATCTTGTGTAGTTACCCGTTTCCTGCCCACGCGCTTGCGAATTTTCCGTAAGGATGAAAGAAAAAAAAGACAGTCAAGACGCTTTGCCGCCGTGAAATTATTATTGTGTTTGAAAAAGCATAAATGAGATTAGTTGTCAATTTTTATTGTTAACTGAGCGTTGTTCTCGATCTGATGCTCGATTTCAATTCAGATAAAGTATCTTTGAAGTAATTGAAATAATTAATAATATTATGATCCTTGTCTTTTAATATGATATTAGTTCTTTATTAACTATCAAAGAAATATAAACAAAACAAAAGTATTCAATTAAAACTAGAGTCATTAAAAGCTTTTTGGAATAAGAATTTTTATCGCTGCACTAAGCCATTTGTGATATGGATCCATCTAACCAAAATCCACGTAGCGGGTAAATCTAGAAACGAAATAAAATTTAAAATTCACTTACGCCTATCAATTTGAATGGAAAATATCGATCAGACGTGTCTAGTTTGATGAAGCATGCGAGCGATTAATAAAACCGTAGTACACATATAGTTTATGTTTTTTTTTTCTTCATGAAGAGGGATTACTTATATTTCCGATATTTCGACAGTTAAGAATTTTCAGATGAATCGCTCGAGTAACTATCGAGTTAGAGAAATAAACAATTATATGACGAGGTGTGAAAATCAGTAAAAGTCAAACTTCAAACAATATCTGAGTCAGATAGCATCAAAACCTCGATCAAAACTATCATTTTCTCCGTAGGATCGATTGGTCATGATTTTTAACGTTTTTAAAAATAAATATTATAAGCGTCGATCAGATGAAGCTATACGAAGGAATTTTATACATAGTTATAGAAAAAGTTGAATCATTGAAATTTCTCAAAATAAAGAATATATCAATACGCAAAAATATTTTTGATATGGGTTTCTCCGACACGGCGTCAGGTAGCGGGTGTATCTAGAACTATCATTTATAAATGTTTAACATTCACAATTGAGAGTGACACTCATCTCATCTCGTGATCAGCTTATCAATATTAATTATAATTTACTTAAGCCTGTTAATTTACGAATAACGAATATAACTAAATTGAAGCCGTGATAAATATTTTTTCATGCTTTTTTTATACTTTTATTTTGTTCTGTATATGAAGAAATACTTCTGTTTCCGATACTTCGACAACTGTAAATCTTCAACAATTGTTCGAACGGCTGTCATTACAGAAGGGGGAAAAATGAAAAAGAAGAAGAGAGTCTCTTTATCGTGGAATGGAGAGCTCGAAATAACTAGAGAATGGAACAGCAGCAACAGCAGGCAGCTCGGCAAATTATAAATTGCTCGAAAGCCAGGCTATGGCCAGCGTCTTCGCGGCTCTCGCTTCGCTCGTGTAGCGCTAAAGAGAGGGTTCGAGACTGACAAATGACTGGGCTTTCGCGAAAAGCGATATAAAGCGATATTAAGCGAGTGTTTGCGCCTCGATTTCCCTTTCCTCTCTCTCTCTCTCACTATACCTCAGCTTCCCAACCGTCGACAGCTCTCCCTTCCGGTAATGACTTCATCGAATACAACCAGAGGGGCGTCGACTAAAGCCATGCTGGATGTCTGAAATATGGCATGGATTCTCTGTTTATGTTCACCAGATGGCCAGATCCAACCTTGATGAACTTTTATTAATTGCGCTATTGTTTCTGACGTTCTAGCTCGATATATATATATATATATAATCGCTTTAGTCGGTTTCATCAAAAATGTATTTTGTTATCAGAACACTAAAATCATAATATCTTTGGGATTGATAATGATTGGCACCAAGATTCAAATTTTGTCAATTATTGATCATACTACAACAACTACAGAGTTGTTTTTGAGAACATTAATAAACAATGATATCGGAGGAATATAATTTTGTATACGGCAAAGTTAATAAAATTAAATGTTTAATGTATCGACACTGAAAAATCCAAAAAGTATTCTATACTGTCAATAAAATGTTAATTTACATCAGCACGTGTATTAGCAATTTATCTACTTACAATTTTAATGTATTCAAATATGTACGTCACCAAACTTATAATACCTTGAACTTCAGATTGGCAATATTCATGTAGTTTTTGTTATACAAATTGGATGATATCGTACAAAAACATAACTTCCTTCAAAACTTTATAAAAAAAAATGATGCCATAAAATTCCGATAAAAATAACTTAAATCGAGCGAAAAAAAGAAGGCATTATGCTGTGAAGATGATCGATGTACGAGACGTAATAAGTGCTCTCCGCGGAGACTTCTGTTGATGTCTTCGGCACGAGTCGCGCAAGATGAGAGAGATCCTCACGTACAAAAGCGCCCGAATGATGGATTTTCATCCTATATTGGCTGAATATTTGATTAGAGTAATAATAAGCCGAAAACTTGAGTGACATTATTCTCGGAGGAGGGTCTATGCTATAGATGCGATTTCATATTAAAGGAATGATATTCTGTTGATATTATTAATGCAAGAACTTTCAGAGCAGATTGAATTTATATTTGTTTAAATTATTACGGGTAATATTGGATAAGCTTTTAACTGAAATATTGTTTAATTTTTAATGATCTCACGGCCCCTGAAAAATTGTTATTTACTGGTAATTCTGAGCTGAATTCACTAATACGGAAAATAATATTTTTAAAGACGGATATTACTTATCCGATAAAGTGGAAAAAGCTAATTCCACAAATCCACACAAAAGTTTTCGCATCTATTCGAAGAAGCGATTCAAAATATTTGCACTTAAATTGGACAAAAGTTAAGAGCTTGCGGAGTTTTTCCAATTTAATGCGGACAAAATGCTGGTAGCCAGAAGAAGACTCAAGTTGCAACTTGCTATCGGCTGTCGCTTTCTGGCCAAACTTGGTATGACACTGACGAGGTCGAAGATGAGGCTTGCAAAAGGCGCGCTCGCTCCGAGACGAAGTTAGTCAGCAATCGATATATACATACATATATATTCTCTAGGCGCATTTTGGTCGTCGACCTCTTGCAGCATCTGTTGCCACTCGGATGGATTTCGTCAATTATTCCATCGAGATTTCAACGACGAGAGAAATGGAGCCTCTGCGAGAGAAATTTCGGTGCTTCACGCTTCACTGATTATTAAGCGTCAACTCCTAGTTCGTCCGACAATCTAACAGCTGCATTAATTATTATGTCTAATCTCAACTGGGGGAGCGATTGAACTTTCTCGCTCGTGTTGACTGCGGCAAGTCGAGTGATGAAGGCGTGGAATTTAACGAGCTTTCCAATAAAGCTTTCCACGCGCATAAAATCTCGTCGATAAAAATTTATAGTTTATATTGACTTTACGAGTCATTCCAATATTGATGTTATTTTATGAGTTTTGGGGTGATTCAGTTGTACACTAGAAGAAATAGCGAAGATCCCGGACGCAAGGAGCGAAGTTGAAATCGAGGCATTTAAAGTCAGCGATGCTAGATTCTGGAACTCCTTGCCTTTCAATTCTTTGTGACTCTCCCACTTAGGAGCAATTCATGACTTAACTGTGGCCAATACTTCAGCATCGACGCTAAGATAATTATAATTATAGTATATGAATTCATACTGACTTCATATGTTATAATGCTTTCATAAAGTAATGTCTTCATGTATAGCTTTTAGTATTCGACATGGTAGATATAGTGTCTGTCAAAGTTGGCTACAAACTTACCGCTTATCTGATTTACTGAACTGACGATGCTCTGTTAATCAGCCCGATTGTAATTTCTTGTGATATTAGTCTTAAGTATTTGACAATGTACTTTCTGAACATTAATGTAATTTGTTAACGATTTCAATGTATATTATTTTTTGTATTATGTCATACAAAAACAGAACATATCTATCAAAAGAAATAGCAATTCAATATTTCTTACATAATTATTATCTTCACATAAACTGGGTTGAGTAATTTATTAGTAAGAAGTCATCAAAAGTATGTATAATTTTGTAGCGCCATCTGGTATCGAACTGTGCTTCACATAGTTTTAAGAACTGTCATTGCAGACATACTTTCTTGACAGAAGATTAACTGTTTATTAATTGACAGGGAATTTTATTTTATGTTCTTATTTTCTTATCCATTGGGAAGGCAGGAAGAAAAAGAGGAAGCGAAAGAAAAATAATACTTAACATTACATTACCAAGCTTACATATTGAAGTTTTGAACGACAGGTAAAGATTTCTGCTATCTGCAACTGATTTTTTGCATCGTATAAAGAACACAATACAATATAAAATTATTAATTTATTCAAATTTGAGTAAATGCGCTGAAGCTATCGTACTTCTTACAGTTACATAGTTTGGAAGTATTGAAAAAAGCTGACACATATTTGCATAAGCCGAGAGCATTGTTAGTGCTTATGCACATATTCCGGTCGTCGTCATTGCAGCAAAGAAAACCAGATGTCAGAAAATAACACGCATGTATTAAAGTTGACAATTATCTAAATATATTGGCATGTGTTCGGTATATTTTGAATAGAAATAACTTTTAAAGATTAATTTGTTAGGGTTTCATTAAGTTGATTAGTGCCATTTTATCTTCATTACAAGTTAGCCTAAAAATCAACTGTCGTTTCTTATTTTTATAAATTAACGTAGATATTTTAACGCACGAAATCTCAAGTGCATAGTCGGCTATGCCAATCATTCATAGAATAGATAGCACGTACAAAAAAAATATTGATCCGGATGCCCGTATCATTGATCATTATAATGTATGAAAAAAAAATTTTTTTTTCCCTGCTAATAATCAATCTGGTAGCGTGTCGAATGTCGGCGAATATATGGAGCGCGTCACACGTTACGGAAATTACGTCTTTCAGTGGTAGCAAGCCGACCACGCCGACGACTCGCGACGGCAACGACAGCGGCCTCGTTTCAACTGAATGACGTTTAGGGTCATTAATATTCATTGCACCAGATTTGTCGATAAAAGAATCGTTACAAATTCTCACGGGGCGCGCGCACACTGGCTCGCGTCCGCGCTTTTTTTTCCTCTTCTTCTTTCCCGATAATACTCATGGGCTTCCTTCCGTTTGAATTTTCCAGGAATATCGACTATATCGTAAGCGTATTATATCGCACACATTTGCCACGCTGAATTCTATTCCATTCGCGGTTGCAATTCATTATTCAATTTGATTTAAAAATAAAAAAAGATTGAAAGAAAGAAGAATAGAATTTCCGATAACCACAACCGTTGCCATTATATCCAACGAATTTTTGACGGATGAGGTATTTTAATTGAATGAACGAACTGACGATCATGTCGTCGTATTTCGAAGACACGAAACTTTTTAATAATCCCGAAGCGAATCGATACTGCACGGCGAAATTGACAGTAAAAAGGAAGAAGAGTGATTTAAAAAGAGCAGTGCTCAGCCGTTTCCACTATAATTGCATATTAAATTTCCTTAAAGCGAAGCTACAGCGAGTCGCGGCAGCAGCAGTAGCAGCAGCCAAGAGTGGATATATACGAAAAGAAGCAGCTGGCGGATCGTTTTATCGCGTGTCACTGGGCCATTACTTTGGCCCCCGTGCGACGATCGACGGATCGGCAAACAGTCTGGCAGCAGCAGCAGCACTAGCTAGTTCTATATACTTTGGGCTCAGCTCTTTGCCGAGTAAGCGTATATCGTAACTCGCAAAGTCGTTCCAAAGGAATCCGCCGCTCTGGCATATAAACGGTTATAAACCGTTCAGAGCCTCTTCTTTCCAGAGAAAGGGGTTTGGGGGGGGGGGGGGGGGGGGGGGG
>JAWWMK010000032.1:2839678-2852594 GCA_035047105.1 Galeopsomyia nigrocyanea | reverse complement strand
GGGGTAACGTCGCGCACATCTAAGACGCGCGACATACACACACGCACTGAGTATGCATCGAACGACCTCGACCCCTATGCTTTCATGTGCACACGCTGCATCACCGGAAAAATATCATGCGACAAATAGCATGTTAATAAAATATAAAGCCTGCTGGATTCACGTGTGCGTTTAATGTGGAATGCATGCTTTCGATCGATCACCCTTGTATCGCTTTCACATTGTATTATCAAATCAATTTTTCGAACTTCCTCATCCATAGCGATGAATTCTTTGTTAAATAAAAATCATTCAATTTTACTTCGATTAGCTGTAACTTCATTAGAAAAACTACATACATAAAAAACGCTATCAAAATAAGAAAATTTAAAAACATTTATATTACACCTACAAATCTGCATACGTAAAAAAGCAGGGTTGCTGTGAATTAAAATATCTCAGGCTAAATATTACCGAATCCATCGTAAAATAACTCGTTTTGAAGCTGATTTCGTAATCTTTAAAATGAGCCCTTACACGTTTAAAAATTCATTGTCAATCCAAAGTTACAGCAATTTACGCCTAATAATTCCGTATAAATCAACAAACTTTTTTAAAAAAATTATTGTTGAAAAACAGCTGTAAAATTTTTGGATCTGCTTGAAAACAATTTTCTTACCTTCATTCACCAATTTCAAAACACATACAAAAAGATTCATTAAAATCCATCGAGTAGAAAAGTCATACCGATTAACAGTACACACGCACACGTCCATACATACAGACGGCGACACCTCAAAAACGTAACTTTGTCGTCTCCCCATGATTTCTAAAGAAAGATATATAAAAAAATTATTTATTGATTACATGCAGGAGGTTTATATCTTACAGAAAAAAATAAGATAGACAAAGATAAGAACAAAAAAACTATATCTATAAAACCAAAATTAAAAAAAAAAGGCTAAAACAAAACTTCCTTTCCAAGGAAGCAAAACTAGCGAAAAATCGAAACTTTAAAGAAAAAAAAACGAAAGCAAAGCTTCCTCTCCAAAGAAGTAGAATCACAAGAACAATCGGAAAAAGAAACACTTAGAAGGAAAAGCAAGTAATGAGAATTTCAATTGCGAAAAAAAAATTCGGTGATTGAGTGGATGAGCAAGCCACTCAGACCACCGAAGAGTAGGAAAAAGAAGGAAGCGATAGAAAGAGACAGAGAGGAATAAACGAGTAAGGAAGATAGAGGAGCCGGCGAGTGAGACGTGAAAACCGAGCGATGCGGACCGTCGAGCGTTTTATCTTTCCGCCTGGTAGAAGCTGGAAATAAGTCGTCGTTGTCGTCGCGTCACATTTGTAAAAATTCCATCTGCGACCATCATCGTAAAAAAAAAACGAAAACTACAGCGAAGATCATACTCTTTTGATTTGGCTTGGAGGTTACTTTAAGACAATCGCACTTTAACAGGATATTGGCGTCAAACATTTCATTAATTCAAATATCGCTACCGTTCAATATGTTCTCCACTAGATGGCTATGAATGTGTTTTATTTTTCATTTATCAAATTGTGTACGCATGTTTTACATAAACTGTGGGAGTATTGGTTAAAAATCAATTCGATCAAAAAACAAAGCCTGAACTTAACTATAAGAAACTTGTATTATTATATTTCCGAAACGTCAACGTATATTCCAATAAAATATTGTCGTTCGAAAGAATTTTTGTCTACCGAAATTTATTTCTTTACATTTCACTTTCCACTACTGAGTCAGTTTACAAAACAAAATACTTAAAAAAAAAACTACTGCTCTTACGCGCGAGCCATTTCGTTCAAAAATAAAGCGAAAGTACATAAGGAAACGAATTAACTCTGCACTTGATTAATACCCAGCGGCGAATAACTCTGACAATTTAACGCACAAACACACACGCGCGCTGAGAGCGAGCCGTTAAGCAAATCCCGCGGTCCGCGCGAGTATAGTAGCCGAGAGAGAGCGCGCGAGAGAGAGAGAGAGAGAGAGAGAGCCGCAAGTCAGCTGCCGCGTCTACGTAGACACGACACCCACCCGCGGCTTTCTCTCCCTCTCACCGCATGTATACTATATATATATATACATGTACATGGCAACCTCTCATTTCTCTTGGCCAGTACGTGTATAAACGCGCGGGCATGTTGCATATATAGCCGAGCGAGCGCATATAATATATATGATCTACATAAAGGTTGGGCTACTACTGCTCTCTCTCTCTCTCTCTCTCTCTCTCTCTCTCTCTCTCTCTCTCTCTCTCTCGAGTTGCTGGGCTATTTGCTTCTCTTGGTTCTGCTGCTACTGCTGCGGCGGCGGCGGTGTAATTATCCCGCTCGTCATTGTCTCGGACAAGTAACGCGAGTAGCACGTACGAGCGCGCGTTCAGGTATATTACTATAAACTCGCGTGTATGCATCGCGTAACGCGCCACAGAGGATTTCTCGAGCTTCGCGTCCATTCTCGAGCATAAAGACATTTACGCGCCCCCGCAAGTAATCTCTTGGAAATATATAAACAACAGCAGCTAGCTCGCTCGCTCGCACGTATCATGCTCCGTGGGTTTTCATGTACATGCGAGTGCAGGCATGTAATAGTGTCTCTCGCGACTAATACCAAAATTGCGCAACTCATCTCTCGTAAAAACTATAACTCGTTCGCTATGGATGGAAGCTATGTTTGATGTGAAAGCGCGTGTAGAGTATTTTGTTTGCTGTAAAGTCCGAATCAAACTTAACTTTTCGAATTGCAGTAACGCACGCGACGAGAGAAAAATTGAGAAATCTCCGACTGTCCTGCGGGTGATTGCACGCATAAACATATTTGGGGAAAGAAAGGGAGAGGGGGAGCAGAGCCATAAGGCACTTGTCGCGCGAGCGAGGTGACTTTGCAATTCAGATTGCACGCAATTTGGCAGTCTGTGGGACCGTCCGTTTTCTCATGAAGAAGAATCCTCAGCCACTATACCGCTCGCTGTCTCTCTCTCCGTCTCTTTTCTCGTCCCCAAGGGGAAGGTCGTGTGGCCGCTGGCGACCCGCGAGAGTTCGCAGATGTTTGCACGACTGTCCGCTTTCTCTCTCTCTCTCTCTCTCTCTCTCTCTCTCTCTCTCTCTCTCTCTCTCTCTCTCTCGCCCGCTCGCTCTACTTTCCGGATAAATGAATTAAATCGTTCGCGTCGTCGACGCTTAACTAGAAACGCCCCCTCGTTGCAAACTGTGTTGTTGCAAACTCGCCGAGCCGAATGAGTTAACGAGAAAAACACCAAAGAAATGCCTCGCTGGTTTTTGCAATTATATTGTTCAACTAGTTTGATTTCAATCCCTTAGTGGAATTTAAATAATGTGACATGATCAGTCGGTTTGGGTTAATCGGATGACTAATTAGCGATGTGCAAGTAGTAAAAGGTGATTTTGGTCAGACATGTCGAAATCAGCTACGCTACAATATTTTCAATTCGTTCGTATATTCTATTTCGTAAAGATTCGATCCTAAAACGAATAAGAATAGCTCACATTTCTCAAAACATCTCACAGTATTGCACGGCAATCGTAAAAAAGAAAAGGAATACGGACTTTAAAAAAAAAGGCAATAGCACTGAAAGGAGTATATAGACGAGAGGCTATGAAAATCGCATCTCCAGATCGGCGAAAGTTTTATCGACACGAAACAATCAATCGTGCAATTCCATATAGAACGGGATATACCTTCGATTGACATTAACTTTAATATCTCGCCATATTAACTTTTCCAAACGGATTTTACCCTCGGACACAATATCGAACGCACACACATACACACGTGTATGTTATATATACATATACCGAAAAAAAGAAGCTGCTCTCGGCGCGTCGAGTCGTTCGGAGAAAACTTTCAAACGAGCAGCAATAAAGTCTATATCGTTTACCACACGAGGGAACGAGAAAAGAGAGCGAGAAGGAACCTGCGATCGCTAGCTCTTTGGCTTCTTTTTCCTATACCTACAGCAGCTCGCAAATATCAAGCTCGGGGCTAATGCGATTTACGGCGTTTAGCGTTTTCTAATGGCTTTGTCGATTGAAAGTACATCGGTTAGCTTCGAGTGCCGGCTGAATAAAACTTTGCTAAAGCGAGCCTGCTCGCGATGGCGCACGGCTACTCTCTCTCTCTCTCTCTCTCTCTCTCTCTCTCTCTCTCTCTCTCTCTCTCTCTCTCTCTCTCTCTCTCTCTCTCTCTACTTTCAGTGTAATTGCATTCTTTTCTTTCTTTTTTATTTTGGAGCGAAACAAACTTACGCTGACGCTAATGGTCCGGAGCTTATTATTCGATTTGCGGTGAGACAATTGCATCCTCGATATCATTTGCGTATACTTTTTGCGTCACCAAGAACCGGAGTATTGCTTCTTTTTTTTTTTAAACTCGCTTTTCTCGGAAAGAGATATTTCGAGGTGGCCTCATTAGTTTTACTCTAAAGTCATTAGCGAGAAAAATCTCGTTGTCTATATTCGACAGCTGATAATGAGAGGAGAAACAACTGGCCTTATTTACGTTCGGAGAACGGTTATATTTATCCGAGCCAATCGCTATTCAATCTTTATGAGCGAACACTATAAATATTCGCGCTTGGAAAAACGTCTCATAGCAATTTTATTGCAATCCCCTGGATATTTCCTTCAGCCAGTTGGTATGATCAATAATAAACCTTCAAAGCCCCCGAGGCGCGATAGCAGCAGCAGCAGCAGTGAGAGAAAGTCGTTTTTAAAAAATCGCAGCACTTTCCGGGGATAGGTAGTAGCGCAGGCGGGTGCGAACGTGGCTTTTATAAACTCTCTCTCTCTTTCTCTCTCTCTCTCTCCCTGGGCAACAACGACGACGAGAAATAAACTGAAAAAAAAAATAACACGGAGATACGACGAAAAAAAAAGTAACTAGCGGAGTTTCAGAGTCGAGAAGAAGCCGGCGCGCCGCGGTGTCCACTTGGCAAGAAAAATAAAGTACAGAACAGTTTCTTATCCAACTAGGTTTTGGATCGTTCGACGAGAGCAGCAGCAGCACCATTATTTGCCTTTTAAGTTCACCAAGGCCCCCATTCCCGCAGCAGTCAACTTTTCCCCAAGCGATCTTGCCAGCTTAATCAAGCACCGCCAGCAGCAGACCTAACTGTCCGTTGAGTGGAAAAGGGAGTAGCCAAGATGAGAGCGTGAGAGAGAGAGAGGGGGGAGAGAGGCACTGAGAGAGGCACTGAGAAGGGAAACGAACCGCAAGCTACTATACGCGAGAGCGGCCCTACCCAAATGAGCACTTCAAGTAGGTAAGACGCTCGACGGGCGTCAGCCGGAAAATCTGTACCCTGCTTGTCACCATCGCCGCCGCGTTGCCCGTCGACGCTTTGATGCTTCTCGTGCTTTTGAGCGACGGCTTAGAGATTGAGCGACTCATTCAAACGTTTTACTTCTATTACGCCTGCTAGATTGAATTTTTAATGGATTACATGACGATTGAAAATTATTTCTCGATTCAATCCGACTTTATCGTTATTTAACGTAAACAGAGTTGAAATGTTAAAAGGTAAGTGATTAATTAATTTCATTTGCACAGTATTTAACGAGGAATAGATAAAACATTTCTCGATCAAAATTAATAAAAAAATAGTTAATGATTCATAGCAGTAAACTGAGTTTATGCCCTCGTTTAATTGAATACATAATAAATTATTGATATCAAATAACGAGGGTAACGAGAACGTCGTAAAACTTCGATCGATATTCTTCTGGTTTACAAGAATCAGTACATGAAAATTCAGTAATATTTAAGCAACGCCGCTGATTCATTAACGAGGCCACAATACCATCGCGATTTCTCTGTTTCAACGGAAGAAAACGCGAAGGGCGAGCGCGCGGATATAATAATCCGAAAATCGCGGTTCACCGCTTGCTGTGCGGGGGTGTCGCGAAAGCCAGAAGCTTGCGTGCGTACGCGAAAATCCCCCAGCAACATTCGAGAGCAGCAGCAGCAAGCAGCATGTTGGGTGGGTGTGTGTGTACGAGCGAACCCTCGATGTGTATGTGTGTGCGCGCGCGCGCGGCTCGTCACAATTTCAATTGACCCCCCGTAGACGTTGCCAGATGCGGCCGTGGCGCGTGCCGCGTCGAGAGATGAAAGATGACTCGCGCGAGAATCCATTGTGCTTTATACCATACTGCGCGCACGAGGGTCCGCAGAGACCCGCTTGCGCTATTTTTTTTTCTCTCCTCTCTTCTTTTTCGCCACCTCGCTCTCCCGCGTGCCCGCGCCGCGCCAAGTGGATCGTTTATTTTTAGTTTTATTACTACCACCGACGCCAGCAGCCCCGATGAACAGGTTCACGTAATACACTTGTGCCCTCTTAGCCCCCCCCCCCCCTACTCTACTCTATCTTTCTCATTATTATGTGCACGTCGAGAGGCAGTCGCGCGAGCGTGCATGAGGCCGCATACGTGGGATAAATATCGGCTCTGATGATTATTTTTTTGTTCTCCCGACCGCGTTTGCAACGATTCCCGCGCGTGTAACTGACGCTACGTTTTGATTTCTTTTTGCTTTTCTGGCTTGCTGTCATTCGGCTTGCGTTGTTGTTGTTGTTGTTTTTTTTTTGCATATTTTTTAAAGAAAATTCATTTTGTCGACATGTGTTTGAAATCTACGTACTTTCAGTAACATCGTGTAACTTTTGATTATTCTCGCGAAGTAAATAGAATTTTTTATTTAGAAATGTATGTTTACTACTCTGCGCGTGAAATGAAAGGAAAATCAATTTCCTCGCAAACGCCTTTATGTGCGTCAGTAGTCAATTCCGCTAGAGTTGTTTCGAAGTAATAAAAAAAATATGTGTGAACTTGTACAATAGACACTGCGGGATTCTCGAGATTGCCACAAAACGAGGACAACGATAAGTTACGTGACACAGAAAAATCTAAAATAATCAATTTTCAAGTGTCGAAGTTACGTGGCTTGGCTGACACCTATTATTCCAAGAACTAAAAAATAAAAAAAAAATAAGCAACAAACTGAAATTATATAGTCGAGAGAGCAGCGGCTACGAGGTGCAAATTTACGAGACTCGTGGAAAACGGGAAGTCGAGATAATCCACGCGGCAACAGCGGCAGTAGCCAGCGAGGAAAAACATAAAGTCGCTAAATCACCGATAAGTGTCGGAGCGAAAATCACACTAATTTGCGGCTACCAGAAGACCACCGACGGCAACGTTGTTCCGCGAAGGCTTTTACTCTTTTTCCAGTGCACGGCTTACGAGCTATAGCGATGTTCTGCCGCATATGTTTTTCTGTTGCTCAAGGTGGACGTGAAATGAAATTGATTTTACAGGCTTTGTAGGAAAATTTTATTTTCTTTAGCTAAAGTAGAATTTTAGATGTCAAATGCATGAATATTATTCTAATATTACAGAATGTATAATTATTAAACCACTAGGATTAATGTGGTCCGTCAAAGGCTGTATTCATACCCACGCGATCGAGAGGGCAAAGGATATTTGCACCCAACCGCGCTTAGTAAATAATGCGTGCTTAGAGCTATGCATACACGACACGTCGAGGGGAACGCATTGTAACGAACAATGTCCTTACCGCCGTACGTAATGCATGTGGTTTGCCGTTTATTTTCGATTCCGTCAAATACACTGCGAGCATTGAATTACACACGTCGTGGCGTGCAACATCCACGTGATTGTTCGTTTAAAAAAATGTGCTCCAACGACACATTCATGAAAGAAAGAGAAAGAGTCACTCCCCTCTAAGTCTGCGACTGACACTTCAAAGACGCGGCGGCACGCTTTTAAGCTTCAATTTTCAAGTTGCCGCGGAGAAAACGGACGTGAAGAGAGCTTTAGTCGGGAACGAGGCGCTAAACGTGATTTACCTTTCGCTTTTGATTAAAGATGAATTTATTCATGCGGAGGTTTTATAAGTTGGTTGCTTGGCCCCCGCGAAGTGGAGCAATTTTTTTTTTCTCGCACCCCCCTCCCCTTCGAACTAGTAACTGCAAAACTTTTTGAATAGCAGACTTTCATGAATTTCGATGAGCTCGAGAGGTCACCGAATGAGAAAACATGAGCTTTACAGAATTCTCGCAAGCTTGGACGCGTGCGCATCGTCAATGTTATGTAAATTTTTTTTCAAATATTTGATCGTTCTCCACGCAAGTTATACTTGTGAATTTGGCAAACAAAAAGTTTTTTTTATGAGAAGCTTAGTTCGTTGTATTATTCGCATATAGGGCATGCAAAGGGTTCCCATATACGTAAGACTCATTAGCGGAAACATATTCGGAAGCGTTTCAAGAGTTAATTACGCACAACGTACGGTCAAGGCGAACAATAGCCAAAACGCGCTCATTTGCCGACTGGCGATGATTCTTAAGCTCTTTGCAGACCTTGTAACTTTGCTAACACGAAAACTCGAACAACAAGCAGCAGCAGCAGCTCTTTCGTGACGCAAGCACTTAGTTTGAACAATGCTATCCCAGCCGGTAATAAGGATGTTTTCGTCGAGTTTGCAAGCACACGTTTCGCTCGGCGCCGAGCGCGCTATACGAGAAATATAAACCAGGTTTGCGCGCGAGCGATGGAGCGGAGAAAGCTCGAATATTAATTTGAGCTATCGTACATCCGATCGTAAAAGCCGCGGAAATTGAAGGTAAAATGGGGCGTTTTGTGGGCGAAGTAACCAAGTACCGGACAGCTGAACGACGTTAATTAGAATTTACGAGAGCAGCTAGCCAAAGTAAACTCCGCTCGCTTTCATAGCTGCGGCAGCAGCAGCATGTTGCTAGCTTGGTTCAACGCGAAAAACAAAAAAAGGATGACTGAAAGCTATGCAACGCGCGCCGCCGCCGCGCAAAGCTTGTTGTTTTAATTGTTTCGTAAATCACTTGCTTTTATTGTGCGCGCCCATTTAATGCTCCAAAGTAATCACTTGAAAGCTTCATGAAAGTTTGCGTTCCACAAAAATGGGATTGCTTCGTTGGCTGTCTTGTGAGGAAAAAAAATATTACGTCTTTAAAGGATAATCTCGATTGATTGAGATTGAATGATGCAATGTAGCATTATTATGTCCATTGAATCTGTCAAAGATTAATTTTCATCAATGGCAATATTCGTATTGATGTGTTCCTTTGATTCGATAAATTATGCTTTGAGCTGATAAGCCGATTGCGAAATCATATTTATTATTAAAATTTAACTTGTGCATTGTGTGTTGTATAGTATATGGTCAATTTCATGAAAAAGTGCCTTAATCCGGCAGATTTTTTTCTTCAAATATTCAAACTGCGGTTATGCTCTCAATTTTAGGGCTACGCAGTTCTACGGGGTATCAAAAGATTCGTAATACTCTTGCTCATCCTCTCCTTTCATGTGACACCCCCTCTTTTATGCTTATGACATTGTTAAAATCACGTGAAAACTCTGGCATCGATAAAAACAAAAATTTGACTTTTTATGGTTTCTTACAGTTTTTTTTTTTTGGAATTTAATAAGAAAAGCAAAATAATAGCATTAATCGGACTTCAGAATCAAATTCTGCGGCTCAATATATATCGGAAACTATATTTTATTTTTTTCTACTCGAAATTCTGACCCTTGCAGAGAGCTCTGAAAATACATAAAATTAATTGAACGTGCCAGATTTTCCATTTTATTAGTTTTTTTTTTTAGTTATTATGCACTGTTTTAATTTAATAAGCTCTACAAGCAAGGAATTTCAAGTAGAAAAAAAAATGGTTTCCGATGAATTTTGAGGCGCGGAATTTGACTCTGAAATCCGGTCGTTTTTTTTTATTTTTCGTCAAATTAAAAAAAAAACCATGAAAATTCGTGTATTCTTTTCTGAGCGATTTCAGTACTTCTAAGGAGAAAAAAAGGATGTCATAAGATTACGCGCCGTGGGGTACTGGTGCTTTTAGGTTTTATTAGTGTTATAAATTGAGAAAATATAATAATTACCAGCGTACCGCCGAGCTTTAAATTTTCCAAAACTCGAACCAAATTGTGGCAGTTTTTTTATGGAATTAGCCATATATAAATACGTTTTTTTGTATCGATTACGTTATTTATTAAAACTTAACTTGCGCATTAACTGTATAGTATAATTACGTTTATTTGTATTTGATTAAAAATTACTTGAAATATTAGCAACATAATACACTAAACAGCCGTTGTACAAAAGAAATTCCAAGCTTTATAACAAGAGAAACACGCTCACTTAAAATAGCCTTTATCCAAGCGCACTTTCTTTTCGCGCGAAGCCATCCATTATCCTTTTCCGATCAGGTCACTTTTAATCACGTAGCGCTAAGCTAATTCCCAGTCCAAGCTATACGTATATACAAGGTTAACTGGAGAACCAAAAGAGGACCGGCGCGCATAATTAGAGCTCGCCTCTGGTTCGCGAGAGGAGAGAAAGAGAGTTTGCTTCGCGTCGTAACGCGCGCACGGCCAGCAACTTTTATTAGCCAGCGCTTAGAGAGGGAGAGAGAACGGAGGCAAAGTATAGCGATCATGCCTTTGGCAAGGAGGATTTTCGAGGTAACTAGGTCAATCCTTTGCCCTAGCCTAGGAAACGTTATAGATGCTGCGAGCCCAAGTGTCGAAAGCTCTCCGTATAAAAAAAAAAGAACGAGATGGCGGTGTTGAATTCGGCAGAGAAATAAAAACCCTGTACCCGGCGAAGAAAATAGAGATCATATAAGAGTATAGCCGGCGCGATGTTTAGCCGAGCGTGGAAAATAAGAGAAAGTTCGGTTAGTTTGTTAGACGCTGGACGATGCTACGAAAAAAGGCCAAAGTACGCGCGGTAGCTCGGCGATATATTTGGCGGGAGCGGAAGGAAGGAAGCCCGTTGTTAGTGTAAGTCTTCGATTCTTACGAGGCTCTGCTGTTGCAGAACGTTGTATACACAGAAACACACATACAAACGTACACACACACACACACACACACACACACACGAGCGCTTACTTTATTCCAGTCCTATTTCAGAGCCCCACGGCGAAATAACCGTCAGCTGGGCCTGGTATACGCGAGTTTAAGCGAAAAGTAAGTACGCGCCGGCGAGTAAGCAAAAAAAAAAGGAAGAAAGAGAAAAAAGAGTCGTTCCGAGAGAGCAGCGGCGGCACACGCGCTACAGCTGTTCCGTCGACTTAACATGATTTTCTTAACCCATTAAACTCGATTCTCGCGCTCTGCATGAAAAAGCTGAGAATTATTACGAGTTTGGAGGGTAAGGGAAAGAGAGAGAGAGAAAATAAAACAAAGTGGCTCTGCAAAAAAAAGGAGAAAAGAAAGAAAAAAAGGATTATCGCGCGATAGAACACATCGCAGGTATAGATGCGCTTTTACGAGGCGGTTCGCACGATAAGGTCGTATTTTATTGGAGAAAGCAGGGGGGCCAAAGTCGAAGGATCGATCGAGCCTGATATCTCGAGAGCTTCTCCAGATAGATCGTCATTTGGCTGCGCGTTCGCGCGAGATGCTGCTTGTGTTTGTCGATTGCGCTCGATCTTCCTCTTCTTTGCTTTTCCTTGCGCGAGCGCGCGAAAAGCGGGTAAACTTAATTTCGGGGAGTGAGTCGTCGATAGACAAAAGCTTCTTCTTCCTTTTTTTGGGAGAAGGAGCATCTCTTGAAATTGGCGTCGAGTATTGTTTATCTTCTCTGCGATAAAAAAAAAGCGCGAGAGAGAGATGAAGAAGAGCTCCTTTGCGACGTTTGCTTTTGCTTGTCTGCACAATCCAATCTACACGAACGTTGAGGTAGATGAAAAAAGATTCTCACTGTTAAGCTTAATGAATTCAAATAATTACGACAAAACAATATTGAGCACAATCCAATCTATACCATGGTGGACATAGATAAAAAAAAAGAATCGACAGATTCCCGCTGTTAATTAAAGCTCCTCCATACATGTCTATAGGTATACAAACCAATGGTCAATCTTTGCTCCATGGTTTCGCCTTGAATAAGCACCACAACGATGAGAAAAAAATATAATCCTATAAATTATATTAACAGAAGTACTGTAAATCAATTTCGGCTCGATCAGTGCACCAGATTATTCAAAAACAATTTTGGAAAATGAAATGAACGTTAACCTATCATCGTTTCAATTGTTTAGCCATGTCAGCTTTGCGGTTTTTGTTTACCTGAAAAAGTAACTGTTTAAAATTTTTTTCTAAAACAATTAAGGTACTAGACGAGCCAAAATTAATTCACAGTACTTTTGTTAATATAATTTATCATTTAGTATTTTCTTTCCGGCATTTTTATGCTTATTCAAGGCGAAACTATGGAGCAAAGATTGACCATTAGTTTGTATATCTATAGATATGTATGGAGGGGCCTTAAGCATTATGAATTCAAATGTATTTACGCCAAAACAATATTAAGCATAATCCAATCTACACTATCGTTGAAATAGATAAAAAGAATCAGTATCTTAATAAATTCAAACACGTTTACGATGAAATAATATTAAGTTGTAAAGTCTGCGTGTCAGGGAATAAATTTATACTTGAAAAAAAAGAAAAAAAAATCAATGTCGCTGCAACAAATTATCGCGTGTGCGCACGATAGATACGTCAACTTTGCTAAGTGATATTTCATTTTTCCGAGATCAAGCTGCGCCTATGCAAACACACATACACACACATACATATAGGTATAGCGACCCTTAGCGGTTTCTCGCTAAATCCGTGGTGATCGGATCGGCGCCTGAGCAAACTTCCGCGTGGCGAGCTCGCAGGCCGCACACACGACAAATATCGTGGCGAGCAGGTGGTGTGCCCAGGACAAACGCCTTTGTGCGCGCGTGGCGCTTCGAAAGTGAACGGTGATAAGCTCACCGCGCCCGTAGTATAATGTATAGCGTACAATATACATATATATATA
>JAWWMK010000032.1:2813763-2836931 GCA_035047105.1 Galeopsomyia nigrocyanea | reverse complement strand
CCCCCCCCCCCCCCCCCCCCCCCCCCCCCCCCCCCCCCCCCCCCCCCCCCCCGGCCGCGACGCGACGCGTGTGGTGCGAACGCCTCTCGGTTGTCGTACGCTTACTCAACCGAAATGATTTGACTGATGACGTTTTATTTTCGCTTTTTTTTCCTCTCTCCCTCTATCTCTCCATCGCCAATATCCGCTCCACGATGTATATAGTATACATAACAAAAAAAAAAAAAACAGCGTACGAGTTACGACTAAAGTAAATCGACGCGAAAAAAAGAGGCAAAGAATCCGCGTCGTCGCGTTTAACGAGCGGAAGGAAATTATGTGCCGCCGCTTGCCCTTTTGCAATCGATTGCGTGTTGTTGATCGGCAGAGATAATTCAGGGTTCAGACAATTTATACCTCGCAATTTTTTTTTCTCTCTCCTTCGTCCCGCTAACGTAACTATCTGGAATTTAATCACTAAATGTAGCATTTTTTTCTTCTTTATTATACACATTTTTTTTTTGATATTAAAACGACCTGAAGCGATATTGCAAATTTTTGGATAATCCAATAACGGGGCAAGGGAATGTAATTTTGATGAAGACTTTTTCATTACGAACTTGAGGAAAGAAAAGGTTATTAACTTGACGGTATACGATCCATTCGCAAGGGTAAATGCTAGAGAGTTGATAATATTCTATGAATACACATTATTTTGTGTAATAAGCCCCCGAGGGGATGAATCATGACAATAACTCGGCGTATCGGAAAGCCTTTTAGCACCACATAATGAAGGCACGAAACAAAAGATCGCGAATCCCCTTGTTTTCGCAACGCCCAGTATTGCGTCGTTTTTGAAAGAAATACAGATTAACCCGAAGGATTATACGCTTATATAGCGCGCGCGAAACAAACTCATAAGCAAAAAGCTCAAAGTCGCGCGAGAAACAACGTTCATTAAAAGCGACGAGATATTTTACATTTTACATGCGATGTCGTCTCGACTATTTGAATTTTCCAGTGAAATTAAGATTGATAGGGCCCCAGTAGATTGAACTCTTGGCGTCGAAAATTGCAGGGTAATGAAAAAAAAGCGTCCTCTTATTTCGGTTAATTTTCCCGGGAGTACACGCGAAGAAGAAGAAGAAAGCAGAAGATGAGCCGGAAGAAAAAGCGAGAGAGAGAGAGAGAAAAAAAAATTCGATTGCGAATGGTGGATACTACCATTTTCGAGATTCAACGGCTCCGCACGCCTGGCGTTTCTTGCTATTCTCGCTGGGAATTGGAATTTTTCTCATCTCCCTTTGTCTTTTCCGCGCCTTTCCTCCCGTCGCCTTTATTTTTTGATCGTTCCTCCTAGCTTTTTTTTTCTCTCTCTCTAGCTTGCTTTTTCCCTTTATGTGCTCGTCTCTCTCTCTCTCTCTCTCTCTCTCTCTCTCTCTCTCTCGCTCTTACGTGCACGCCGTGGCGTTTCTTTACTCGCGCCTCTTAATGCTGTGATATAGCCGCGTGCTATCTAAGACTTTATGTGCCGTTGGTAATAAAGGTTGTGTTTACTTGTGCCTGTGTCTATGTGACTATCGTAATTTTTCGGCGCCGAGAATTTTCTTCATTTTCACGGCTTGTTTTATTATTTCCAAACTTACGAGGAAATTCATTTAAGAATATACATTATTTCATGGCTAGGTCGCAATAAAAGTAAAAGTTAAATAATACTCTTTTTCGAAATTGCCAATGTTAATATTTTATTTTTTCTTCCCTGTTCACAGATGATTTGCTCGACTTTTCAGCTACTTTGAGCTTTTTGTCTTTTCTTCTTTGTCTCTTCGTTTTACTCTTCTTCCCCCACCCCCCTCTCTTTTTAAAAGCATAAAGAGGTTCCATTTATTCGACTTTTAAAAGTTGCATAACATTACTCGTCAGAAGTTTTGACATAAAGAAAGGCAACATGTTACCAAGAGGGTAGTTTTAACAATATGACCTTAATACTTAAAACTTTTTCATGACATAATGATGGCGCGCTACGAAAACTTGAGACGCGATAATGCCTGCGTCATTCTTTTTTTTCCGAGGATTTATTGTTACTTTTAAGTACAAAATACATTTGAGCTTCTTTATCGGAGTCAAGTTGGATAAAACTACTAAATATGGGTGGATTAATGACCTAACATTGACTATCAATAAAACCAATATCGAAAGTTGAAAAGATTCAATTGATCGACTTTGTCGACATCATAATTCATAGATGAACCGATCATTTTAAATATTCAAAAAGAATATCATTTGAGTGCAAATTCAATGAAAATCCAACGCGTTTCGTGGCGGCGGTGAGAACGAAAGAGAACGAAAAAAAAAACGAGGCTACAGCCTATTTTATTGCTTGAGCCTCAGCCTCGCGCGGCACTCATAAGCCGAATGATCCAGATCGGACTCCTAGGTAGGTCGAGTCGAGGAGAAAGAAAGAAGAGAAACGAAATTCAGTGGAGTTTGCTCACTTATGATGCGTGCACGAGTGTGATGCATATATACGCTTCGGGCTTTGCCTGCATGATTGTTTGCGCGGGGGAGGCAAGAAAGAGGGGGGGGGGGGGCACATAACGAGGCTTGCTGCAATTGAAGACGAGAGAGAGAGAGTGAGCATAGAGCGCTGGTCTGGTCCACTCGACCAAATGCGCTAGAACGCTCGAGATGCAGTGAAACTTGCATCTCTCCGCTGGTATATGTATATGCAAGAAAGAATGATAATGCGGCCAAGTCTAAGTGGCTTATGGATGCGGGAAATTGATGACGAGTGCAATGCGAAATTCCGACTAGGCCAACAACTTGCAATATGAGCTAAGAAGTTTGCTTTCACGGGTAGCCAGTTCTTATTAGATAGTCATTAGAGTTTGCTTGTTTGAGCGTCGGTAATGCTTTTTTCCACTACGTAAATCAATTTTGCCAATGTAATTTTTCATTTAGCTGAAGCATTAATACCTTGCGTTTCATATAATTTTCCATTTGTAATTCGAATCGTCCGTTCAGTTACATCGAAAATCAACAAAGATATCAAATATATTTTCATTGTTAATAAAATGCAATTTTATGCTCGATTTTATGCCTGTAATGCCATATTTGATCAACGATATCCACGAATATTAATACAAATATAAAATCATTGAAACGTGAAATATCGAGTACGATTAATCAGTAAATATAAAGTCCCTTGATTTTCAGATTAAATAAACATTATCGAATGAAGCTTTTCGTGTTTATACATGACATACATTTCAATAAAATTTCTTGATAGTCTAAAAATGTAAAAGCTTTGCAAATTGCGCGAAAAACTTTTTAACAGAAATCTCTATCGATATTTATTCTTTGTTAGAGTTTCATAATACTTTTTACTATACCACCTAAATTTTCAATACGATTCTCCATACCAACAGCTTTCCTACATTCAATCGCAATGATTTTACGAACACGGATTCCAAAACGAAGAATTTCATATCGACCTGCACTGCCGAGTTTATTAGGTTGATTGTGAATCAAACGAAGGTACACACAAAGGGAAACACGAGAGTCGGCGATGCGAATCCCATCTTCTCTTTCTCTGTCCACACACGCATACTGCACAGAGATAGCTCTCACCGAGCGGAAGATTAGATTCGACAAAGCCGCGGGGGCTGATCGTCATCTGTAGCGTGCACGCACCGACGACAATATCATGCAGTGCGTATATGACGAGGCGCGTAATTCCATAGCAAGCGCGGCATAAGCAGAGAGAGAGAAAGACAGAGGGACAGAGAGACATAGAGAGTGAGGGAGCTAGATTGCAATAGGAAGCCTGTCACTTTCGGCGCGTTTTGTTTGCCGACTGTCATATCGATAAATCAGAGGCGCGCGCGCGCAATACGAGAAGTACATAACGTATATACGTACGACACAATGGTCTAGGCTGCCGGTCAAATCACGCGGCTTATATCGTAGCATATTCGCCGGGGATAATCCCAACTGCGTTGCCTTCTCTCATCTCTCACACACACACACACGCACACATATAGTGTTGCTGCTGCCGCTGCACACCATTGCACGGTTTACTTAGCTCGCCCCATTCGCACCGGCTTTGCGTGCCATTGGTAAATGTTTGCGCCGCGCAGTCGACCGAATAAGCAAAGCGCGCGCGCTGCACACGCGCCACGACCCACGCCTCATCCTTCTGCACTATTCGGCCTATATATACATCCTTCTTCGCTCCTCGTCGTCAATGTCCTCGGATCCTCGTTATATGTGCACTGTCCACACATATATACTCTGCTCGCTTATCCAATCTTCTCTGTCTCACTTGCGAGCAAACGCCTTAATACCTTTACCTCTTTGCTTTTTGGCATTAGCCATCGCAAGCTTCAGACGGTAGGGGTGAGCGGGGTAATACACCTAACTTTTTGGTTTTGAATTTTTTTAACGATGTTTCCATCCAGTGAATCCATTTTCGATCATGGGTTCTTCAAGCTCAGCATTCGTAGAATCCATTACAATTTTTTTTTCAATTTGGGAAATTATAATTTTCACATTTTAATTTCATTTTCCAAAAAAAAAAATGGTTTTGGGTGAAAGTGCCCTGCCAACGGGGTAAAATGATCGGCGTAGTAGTTGGTAGTCTTACAGGTGGATTTGCCATTCAAAATATCGATGCACGCGACGATATTTCCCGCAAGACCGATGATGAGCGAAACAATATTTACTATGAGTATAAAGTTCGGAGCCGCATGTGTCCAATTGTATATATCGACGTCGAGAAATTCGTTGTTTTTGCAAAGTTCTGCAGATTCAATTACTTCGTTTTGTGCGTGCACATAAAGTTATTCGAATGTCTACTGAAATTAAAAAAGGGGGCTAGAATGCTAGTCAATGTCACTTACTCACTTAATTGAATTTCGCGTTTTTAAATATTCAAATAAGTATCCTATGGAGATTGAAAAATTTTTATACTGAACTTTATTTTTGGAACTTTTTGTGAAATAAGTGTGTAAATCCATTTTCTGATATCACTCTTATAAAATTATCTTCTGAACAAATAAATATGAAAAAATCATATTGTAGTATTTATTATATTGAAAGCGGTAGTATTCTTATAATATACTTATATGTATAACATACGGAAAAGTTTTTTACAACGTAAGAAAAGACTTTTTAAAATGTGCAAATTTGAGATAAGTTCGCCATTTCCAAGGCATTTTGATTTATTTCTGTATTCATGAAACTTAAAATCCAATTGGCTGACTTTCTATGAGCCTTGGATAACAAATCCTGTAAGATAATACAAATTTATTGATATTTTAAAAAGATAAATGCATTCGAAAGTCATACCATGAAAAATTCATGCAACTTTCTTGACATCATTGGATATATTATGGGATTTACAGCTGGGGACAGAATATAAGTTACATTCGTTAATGAGTTCACACAATGAATCATATTTTGGCAAAGTAACGAGCTATGATGGTCTTCTTCACGTAATTTTCTCCATAGCATTCGCTTCACATTAAATGGCATCCAGCTTATGAGAAAAAACATGACAACAACGACTACAAAAGCACATATAATAAGCTAGATTTTGACTTTGCATGGATAGAGAACTCACCAAATTTTTTCAGAGTACTCATGTTACTTAAAGTATTTTTCAACTCCAGTTCCATCAGTATGCATAATATTATGATTGCACTCATTGGTATGAAAAAGATAAAAATTGAGTATGCTATGCCCAAATATGATGCAGTTATTCCGCGTCCATTGCTTCCTTCTGACGAAAGAGATTGGTGGAATATTGGGTGTATTATTGGTACTAGTGCAGAAAAAGCAGAAATTAACCAAGATGTACTAATGATCTTCCTGACTCGTGATTTGGTGGTCGATTGAGCTACGAAAGGACGGCAAATCGCTAAATATCTCTCAGCAGCTATTGCTGTTATGGTCAGAATAGATGCGTTGACTGATGTTTCAAAAAGCCAATTATGAATAGAAATTCCTACATCATTGCTGTATCTGAACTTGGCAATGATATGTAATTTTAAAAAAAGCTTATAAATTCGAATGCTAATTGATCGCTTGAAATAATAAAATACTTACTGTGAGAGGATAAAAATCCGCTAATATATCGTACAATGAGCCTGTGATCAGAATCAATGTGTGCGATACCGATAAAGCGAAAAGGTAATATTCAGTAACCGAATGCATAAATTTATTACGTAAAACAAGTATGCATACAGTAATATTTTCCGTGATACCGACTATTGTCATGCAAATAATAAGTAAATTAACAAATTTATAACAATGATCTTGTATGCATATCGTCAAATATATATGAAACAAGCTTGCGAATTCTTTATAATATAAAATCGCAGATTAAACTATTTCTCATACACTCATCACTCAAATTTAAGAAAACTTAATGTAATGAACACATTACGTATATTTAATTTATATGACAAACTCTCACACTGAGATCACTAACTTATCACAACCGGAAATCTAATTAAATTTAACTTCTGCATGTAACATTATAATTAGCCACTATAATTAGATTAGGTACCCACAATTAAGCATGCTTTATCAAGTCCAATAACAAAAGCAATTTTATTGAAGAAATTTCCGTATCATATTCTATATCTGGCCAAAAAATTTTTTAAGTATTTTTACACCTAAGCCTAGTAAATATTATGATCTATTAATATCGAAAGAAATTAATAAAAGCTGAATAAGATTTATTACTTTCAACTTTTCTAAAAATATTTTCATGTCATTATATAAATTGTAGGATTTAAAGCAGATGATAACGAATAAGTTATGTTTTCAATGACGTTTAAGTATCTAAAAATGTAGAAATAATAGAATCTGTGCTCATCTACAACTGAATTGAAAAGTGCAGAAATTAATCTGTCTTCAATTTGTAGATTAAAACGTTTCAAAAGAACCCCTTTCGTATCTTCGTTAGAGCGATTTGTAAATCCACAATGATTTATATCATCCCATCGATATCTCAAACAAGAGATCAACACCCAGACACTCGACCAAGCGTCAGTAATACGTTAGAGGGGTGGCTTGGCAGTCAGCGAGCATAAAATAAAAGGAATCTGAAATCGTTGCGGGGGTAAGATAAATACGATCTCCAATGTTTTATATTGACATTGGCGATCGCTCGCAAGGAGGATAGCAAAGAGATGGCAGCAACTGCGAGTCAAACAAGCTACGGAAACGAGCGCATGCATCAAAGTAACCTCCCGAGCAAAAAGGAAAAAAAGCACGACACGGCAGTCTTCCTTCCTTGTGCTGCATCTGCAAAGCTTGGACGTAACATGTGGTCTCTTATCCTCCTCGCGAGTTTACTGTATGTTTGTATGTTGGCTGGCAGAAAGAGAGAGGAAAAATAGAGAGAATGGAGAAAAAGGCTTATGAGTCAAGGGGTTGACCGAGTTGAGGCAGAAAAGAGAACCGGAGCCAATGTAGGGTAAATACGTATAAAATATCGATAATGTGGAGTCGTTGTACGGAGAGGCCAGCATGGAGATAAGAGTATTGCTCTAAAGAAATCTTCTGGCATTTCTTTTTTCTTTCTTTCTTGCCTATTGTGTCGTATTCTTCGAGATTTATGCAAAATAACTTTTCCGACACTCGAATCAGCTACGATAAGGTACATGTATCCTCTTAGGGTCAGCTTGTTGCTGATTCAATGGCGTCCTCTTCAATTTTTTATTTTTATCTGCTCATTCTTTTTCCGCAAGATGCCCTCACAAGTCACGAGCTGAAAACTCTTTTCTACGGATTATTTACAAATATATTTTCTACAGCACGAGAGAGTGCTAGCTCAAGGAAATGAGAATCACAGTACACTTTTACGATGAAAAATTCAAAATTATCACGTTATGGAAGGTATATTAAATACCAATTTCGAAAGCAAATGTTTTATAAGTATATTATTCGATTAATAAATCTTGTAAAAAACGTATGATCGAGTTTTAATATTCGTCGCGAACGAAATGTAATTGGATTAATCTTCCACCTGCTAATAAAATAATCTTACTCCTGGAAATGAAAGGGAAGGAAGCCTGGAAATGAACTCTCGAATTATTTTATAATAATTAATCTCTGATTTCTCTAATTTGATGTATGACCGAGTTCAAGATTTCTAATTTGATGAATGGCTGAGTTCAAGATTCAAAATTATATTACTTGTCCAGAATCCGCCCATACGTTTGACATTACAGTGATAGTAAAGCATTAAATTTGGATAAATCTAATGCCAGAAATGCCATAAAACATCGCACGTTCGCTATCTTATCAGAAACACTAAAAGATGTATATCCATCGAAGCGAGTAAAGTCCGAAGCGCGCAGTTTCCCTCGTCTCTCGGCGTTATATTGCGGCTATTATTGTCGGATGCAGATCACGTCTCGAGGAGCTTTCCACGATTCTCTTTAAAGATGAGCCCGATATACGATTATTCCCACAGGCTGCACTCAGAAACGAGAGAGAAAGAGAGAGAGAGAGAGAGAAAAGAGAAACAGCACCGAAGCTGGGATAATACACATGTCTATAGACAGAAAGGAGACTCGTGGGGGTGTCCACCCCAAAAAGTGGCAAGAGGGTGCTGTGCTCCTAGAGCCTCCAGGCGTTTATATCATCGGGCATTACGCGATTGCGAGACCCCACGTGCATGTACGCATGCATGTGTGTTTGTGTGTGTTTGTCGCGTGCGTGTATGGGAACGGAAAGAGAGTATCCCCCAGAATTTTTGCACCCGGTGCAATGTCCCCTCAGGCTTTCTTCTCTCATTTAGGACGAAAAATTGCACCTATCAGTCTACTTCTCCTTTCTAACCCCCCGCCTCATCTCTTATTCTTGATATCTTTTGTATTGTCGCTTTAGGCCAGCAGAATCCATCAACAGACGTGCGGCTCTATTCGAGAGGTCAATTTCATGACTATACGTCGCTCAATATTTTTATGTCTACGTTTTTTTTTTCAACTTTAATAACAAATAATAAACTTGCTATAGTAGCATTTTCACTTTAAGCTAATTTTGTAGTATGCTGTTTTTACGAATTTTTCCATACAAATGAATAACCTTGAATATGTAAATGATGTTTCGTAATAATTCCAACAAAATTTTGATGCACGGTAATATAATAACATTCTACGGTTTGAAAATGAACACAATATTATCGTATCAAAAAGTAAATATCAGTATGGATTCTCTGCGAATAGTATTGGCTTGCGAGCATTGTTAACATTTAATCAAATGCTATAACATACAATTCCTATCAATAACATTATTTATTGTGGCCAATCATACCCGGAATATTAATTAACATCAAATATTGATAGAGCTAAAAAATATATAGCAATTCAAATTCTGTTCGCATAAAATGATAAAACTGAAAAAAACAAAGATTGAAAAAATACGACCCACCAAAGAAAAAAAAATTTCAATCAAGTCCTAATTCATAAAACCAGATCTTATTAGAGCCCTTTCACGCGCGCGCACACACAAATTGGAGCAGGCCGCCACAAGCACTTGCTCAAAATTTCATTGGGCCAATGAGCGTAGCCACGACGTAGTATCTCAACGCGGGGTACTAACCCCGGCTCGGATTACTCTTGGACTTGCGGGCCGCGCGAGCGCCGCAATTCGTAACCCTGCACCGCACACGTGCTTTCAAGCCCAGGCGACGATGTGTTGCTAACCACCCGATGTGGCCTCGCTCGCTGATTGGCATGATAAACTTTTTTTTTATTCCTACGAGCATTAAATTTACGACTTTAATCGAGCTGTCACGGTCGTTGAGTTACCCTTTTTGACGTATCTCGTGGTAGGTATATAGGGTCGAATGTCGAAAAAAGAGGGATGACAGGACGGAAAGGGTATTAAATTTGATTAATTATTTTTTATCAATTATTCCCATGCTTCAATGTGCGCTTGTTGTTAGCGGGCGCATGCAATTAAATTTTCCAAATAATTAATTGGCCATTCGACGCGTCTACTAATTTGACCGCGAGCGAATTATAGTTGAAATTAGTTGCCAAACTTTCATACTAATTGATTGACGCTATTGATCACGAACTTCAGCCAAGCAATTAAATATCCCAAAGTCGCCGACAAAATTACGCGTGAATAACGCGTTAATTATTACAAGTACGTATTAATAAAATAAAATATTATACCGCTACGCAGTGACACGAGAGTGGGATAAGAAACGCGAAAGTAATATTGGTTACGTCGGTAATGGAAATAAATAGCTATACTCCCGCAGAAGAGAGAGTCTCCTTTTTTTTCCAGGGCATGATCCCTCACTTAGTATTGCTCATTTACGGCGCTAAGTACGTTATTTAATCGAAAGAGGGTGAGAGAAAAGAGCCATTCTCACCCTCATACCTACTCCGCTTTTCTCTCGGTATGACATTCTCGCGGCATCTAAATCTCCCGACACCCCTCCATTCCCCGGGAAGCAAGAAGGTGAACGAACGCGCGTCTAATATCCGCGAGTTACTGAATCTTACCGGCTTTGAGCCAAAGCGATAAAAGACAGGGCGCTCGACAATTTAGTCCTCATTATCGTTGTCGCGGGTGGGCGGGCGGCTTCCAAATGAAAATTCACGACGAGCCTGAAGGGGACATTGTTTTGGACGTCCAGTACTCATATACGCACACACACACGTACTATGTGAAGTGAGGGAGGAAGAGAGGGAGAGACAATAGAGCCGCAGGGCTCTTGCGCTTAATGAAACGGCAGCGGATTACGTACATGGGAGAGGGAAACCGACGACGAGTTACGCGCGCCAGGCAGCAGCGCCGCAGTTTTCTTTCATAAGGTTAAAGGCCGTTAACACCTTCGGAGAGGATTTTCATTAGGATCTAATTAACCGGGCCAAACGGAACTTACGATGGTTTTTTATATGGCCGCAGGTGCTTTGTTTTCATTAAGGTACAGCGCGGGGCGAGCTTTCAGGGAGGGGGGGGGGCAGCAAGCGCCGAGCTTCGATTAAAAAAGTAATGAGCAGCGAGGCCTTGTAACCTGCCCGTCGGACGGTCAACTCGACGTGAATTATTAAAAATTTTAATATCCCCGGCGACTAACTTCTTAAACGCTTCGAAAATAAATTGAGCGCAAAGTTGGGGGCTCTTTTTTTATCGCAACGTAAAATTCATTTGAGATTTATAAAATGTCCAATTATATCGCGTCAGCGACTTGTCAGTTATTTCGAACTTTTGTGAAAATAATATTTTTACTTCACAAAAGTCTGTTTCCATCTGTGCTAATTTTTATTTATTCTCAACTGAGCTCTCATTCTGAGATAGGTATCGAAGAGCATAAACAGCTTTTTAATTTTATCGCAACATTTCTTCCTGGAAAAATCGAAATAGTCAGGGCAAGCTGTACATTGTAATTTTTATTTATTTCTCAGCTGAGCTTCCATTCTGAGATAAGTGTAGAAGAGCATAAATAGCTTTGTAATTTGATCGCAAAATATTTCCTGAAAAAATCGATATAGCGAGGGCAAGTTGTATAACAATATAGGAAGAGGCTACAGTCCATTGGCATTCCGAACACAGTCAGCTCGTAGAATTGGTCGTCTTTGGTTGGCGACGACAACGACGACGACGGTGGTCCTTCGGGACGTTTGCAGAGGAGCAAAGCTAGCACAAATACACACACACACACACACACATGTGTGTATGTCCGGAAGGGGGTGCGAAACGGAAGCAGCGGCGAAAATGTATAGACAAACTGGCTGATGGCGCGAGCGCGTGCACACAACAACTGCCAACGTCGCATTTGACGCTATATAGATTGCGGGGAGGAGGGTAAGCCCGGAAAGTTGGACGGTCACCTCGCGACTTTGAGGTTATACACAGCCTGCAAAACGGAAGTTGAGGAAGCCACGCTCCTTTATGCTAACGTGGCACGCGATCCTGCTGCTGTTGCTACTGCTGCTGCTGCTGCCGCTGCCTTTAAGCTCGCGCCCGTGTGCGACCTGAGTTCCTTGAATTTCTCCGCCCGTAAGTAGGAGTTTCAATAACATTCCGCTGTTACCCGTGCACCTTCTCTTCTCTTACTCCACGACTACACACTCAACCCCCGCGCGCCTCACTCGAATTCATTCGGGAACGAAACTTTTATAATATCCCTTTGTGCATGGCGATGGTCTTTATTGATGGCGCACTTAACACTTTCCTCTTTCTCTCTCTCTCTCTTCCTGGCGATTGCTTCGCACCGTCTCGCGCGCACAGACTTGGTACGAAGTTGGTTAACATTTTTTGAAAAGTTCAAGTTTCTATAGTGAGAGCTTGCAAGTTCACTGATTGTTAAAAGAAAATTGTTGGAGAATTTTCTTTGATATAAAATATATTTTAAAGAACAAATGAAAGAAGATGTCCTAATAGCCAAATTTGTTCCTACTCCAGATTTTAAAATAAAGGAAAGTTGGAGCATCAATTTAAAAAAAATGGTCGAAAATTAAAGTAGATTTCTGTCGTACAAATTAATACTTTTAACTAACGTAAACATACTAAAATGCGATAATCAAAGAGTTAATGAACGTTATTTTAATCGATGAACTATTGATTGGGCTGTAACAAGTCTCGTACTGCTGATCACTGTTGTTGGCATTTCGTTATTTTTAAATTTCACTACCTATACACAACAAAAATTTTGAACCGGGGGTGCGGAAGAGAGGGCAATAAATCCTAGTGTATTTCATATTTAAATATGTAACTTGATTCGAGAAAATTATACTCATGGAACAATTATAACCATTCAATAAAAGCAAGTGATCTAAAAAATACAAGTGGAATTTCCCTTTTTTAAAACAGTTAGTAGGAGACGCCATTAATAATGATTTTTCGAATTTCAATACAAAGACATTGATTTCTTTCCAATAGCACATTAAGGCGAATCACCATCTGGTGGTGGACTTCAAAACGTGCATTTTACGCGACTCAAGCAAAATCAAAATACACATTTTTTTTAACTCCGTATAGTTCAAAATATATTGCTACAGTAGTTTTAATCCTTTTGGATGGGCATTGAAGGATAAGAAACAAGGTCAAATCTTTCAAATCAACGATTGATCGCCTGTCCAATTGATAAACACACAAAACACAACTGAAGTTTACAACCAACATCTTCCGTAACAGTACGCTTGGGGAGCTAAACTTTCGGTCTTAAAGACAGCCGTAAATACGCATGTCGGGCTAGCAGTCGAGACGCTGAGCAGCGAGAGAAAGGCAACGGCATCCGAGTGCGTGAGTAAGAGATAGAGAGAGAGAGAGAGAGAGGGAGAGAGAGAGAGAGAAAGAGAGAAAAGCTAAGGAAATTGATCGCGGCTGGAAGCGAGCAAAAAGCCGTCGCCCGGAAGTATAAAAATCCGAACGGCACGGGCGCGCGCGCTCGGGTCGCTCGTAAAAGGGCGCTTGCAAGCAGCAGCAGAAGCCGATCGACGAGTATAGGCAGATAGGGAAGAAGATAGTAATGGAGGAGAAAGAGAGAAAGAGAGAGAGTCAGAAGAAAAGCGACGGGGCGCCGATATAAAAGGACGCACTTGGAGTTTCTCTCCACTTTGAAGTCGCTTTAATACCGCTTCAGTCATTACTTTGTTTTTCCAGCAGGCTGATCTAAGGATTTTTTTCTTCTTCACTTTAATCTGACTTTCCAGAAAAAAGAATATTTTTTTTCCCGCACCGACAAAAAGAACTTTGCGCATTTCCAAAAGGAAAACTACGTAGTCTCTTTCATTCTTCTGCGGTAGATAACGAAAAAAAAAGAAGAAGAAGAATCTGAAACTCAAAACCGAGGGCGTTTGATGACCGGAAAAGTTCATTCGACGAGGATTACTCAGACTTCACGTCGTCGTGGGTTGTCCCGAAGAATGCAAAACTCGCGCGAAATATGAATGTTTGCTCTCCGTATTATCTAACTCATCCAGCGGCGAACAATAACTCAGCGCGTACTCGGAAAAACAGTGGAGCTTAAGAGAGTCATGTATGTATATATAGCATCGAGAGAGGGACAAATGGCGGTAGGATTCTGCCGCTCGGACGATCAGCCGAAAGCGCGGCGGTGTATTAGGCGCGTAGTCGGATAGACTTTGCTGTTTATGGGCGAGGGGATCGTTCCTTCCGCCACGTTAAGAGGCCATTTCAGAGTGGCTTCGCGGGAGCGAAGAAGAAATCAAGGCGCTCGCTTTCATTAACGATCCGCCCACTGTGTGGCTCTTAACTTAGCCAGAATGCTAGCTCCGACGGCCGCTGCGGGCTTTATTAAATACCACGCGAGCGCGCTGCGGTCGACCCGTCTGACCGCAGCGCTGACTGTTTCTACTTCGTTGTTGCAAGATGTACAAGACAGATGGCGAATTCGTCGGGATAATATTTCATCGTTGTAGATTAGTTGTTTACTTAAGTTTCTTGTTGTTCAGCTGAGTGGTTTATTAAAAGTACAGTATGTAGAAAAACCGGTCTTTTGAAATCGAAAGATTCGTTAATTTTTAAGACACAATATGCAATTTGTTCATGAAAATAATAGATGTTTATTTGCAATAACTGACAGCAAAGGTAAACTCGGTGCCTGAGAAACAATGAAGAGAGACCAAGTTTACAATGCTGTAAATTCCGAAGAGGCCAACGGAAGCGAGAAGCAATTGCATTTCGATTTTCTTTCTGTAAGGTGGGTCGCAAGTTCAATGGTTTACTCAAATAAATTTCATTGCGAAAGCGGCGATCGAGTAAGTAAATTAAATACGATAGCAATTTTTTTCGTAACTCACAAAATTGTGAATGGCTGTACATTTTACAATTTTGTAAAAAAGTCTCGGTTATCCGATACTACTGAAAGGCAACCTACGTTTGTATAGCTATCCGTTGTCGAACGGCATTCGTGTAAAAATGGAAATTGAAAAGCACACCAACAACGTGAAAGTCCATTCCGAGAACGTGCTCTCGGAAATCGTATAAGAATGTTTCATCGGCATCGAGAGTAAACGTACATAATACTAGATAGAGGTATACCTGTATGTATATAGAGTGCAAGGACATTGTATGCATGTCGCGCACCCAAATCTCACTCAATTGAGCTCCCAATACGTCGAGCCATTCAGTCGCGAGCGACTGCACTTGGCGATCGCGTGCAATCGGGAGGAATGGTCGATCGGACACTGCATCTCTCTCTCTCTCTCTCTTTCTCTCTTGCTTGTTCGTCTCTTTCTTTTTTTTTCCTCCTCCTTGCAGACTTCAGCTGTTCCTTTCGAGCGAAGACGAATCCGATTTGGCCGAGGCGAAAAATTGATTTACTCGAGAAGTTGCAAATGCGGCCGAAAAGAAAGAAAGACGGACAGCATAGCGCAGCGCCGCTCGAGACGGCCAACGACCTGGAATACTGCAGTTCCGCGAACTCCGCAGCCACGGTGAAGGAGACGAAGAAAAAGAAACTCTTAAGATAACGAGCCTCGCCGAACTTTACCCTGAGTGCTTCTTCAAGGACCTGGAGTCTCTTTATATTATTAGAAGATGTTTTTATTTCTCTTGACTCGCTGAATGCATTCCTCTCTGCGCGGTCGCCGCTCAAGCTGGATTTTTCAGCGGAAAATCTTTTTTTGTTCTTCTCATCGTTCTGCCAGAATACGCCTCACTTTGTGTGCAGTCGATTTTACAAAGCCGCCGAGATAAAACCAAAAGCCATTCTGTTTATTCGCTCGCGATTCAATCATCCGATGAATAGCAATTCGCTTTTAATTAGAAAAGGTACTGAGTAATGGATTCTGGATTGAGATCAATAATGAAAGAGAAAAAAAACAATAAACATACCAAACAAACTTACGGGACTAAAACGAGCTACTTGCAGAGAATAAGTATGATCATTAAAATCGCAGTGAAAAAAAAAAGAAACTTGCAGAAGTCACAAAAGTATGCATAATAACGATGAGTAATGTAGATGTTTCGTAACAAGATATCTTCGACTATAGAAGCCAAGAAGAAGAAGAAGAAGAAGTATCATTTCGTCAGTGTCGCGATTAAAAGTCAGCAGCCCTTAACGGGGCGTCTGTCATCCGGTGGCTTAATGAAGACCATTACTATTGTTGTTTCTGTCGGCGAAGGGGAGAGCAGTAGTCACAGAGGGTCCGCGACGCGTCTCGGCCGGAAAGACGTCGGGCGTTGAAAAGTCGTCAGAAAACGCTTTTATTGTCGGCGAGATAGCGAGCAAGGGATGCGACGACAATGGCAGAGGAGGAGGAGCAGGAATCGCCTTTGGCGAATATCGAGAAAGAAAAGGCTCGCGGCGAGATTTTCCATCCCCACAGTCAGTTTTATCAGAACTTTGGATTAGGACCACCCACGCATCTACGCGCATACACACGCACACACACAGACACATATGCTCGTTACCCGCCATTCGAGCCGATGATTACCCCTATCCGAAGGGACGTCGAAATAAATAGGGCCTGCATCTCTCTCATGATGGTGGTGGTAGTATAGTAGTGGTAGCTAAGCCGCCTTGTTTGCCGTCGTCATTACGAGCTTTGTCGACGACAGCTTCGCTGTCGCTACGTACGTGTGAGACAAAAGCGGCTTCTCTCTCTCTCTCGCTCTCTCCTCTCTTGCTTCAGCTTCGCCGGCTTCCTTTTTATCTACTTGATACACACTATACTTTCCCTTTTCGACGCGGCAGATCTCTTCCACTTTCCTCCCTTCTTGTCGCGTCAGGAAAAACGATCTTTTTTTTCCTTTCAAGATCGTTATCGAGGGCTGCTCCCTCGAGCTTTCCTTTTCCGTGCTTATAGAATGTGGTCATTAGAATGGTAATCACTGCCAAAAATGGTAAAAGGGCCGCTTCTTCTGTTACGTTCGCGTTTTCTTTTTTCTTCTTCTCTTGCGCTGCGACATTATAATAAAAGCTATTTTTGGGATGTAGATTTTTATCGCGATGATTCTTTTGCATATCTTCAAAATTGACCGGTCGGTACAATAATCATAATAACGAAATATCCTAGCGCAACGATTATATTTGGATCGTTATGTACGATTAAAGTATTCTATTTCTACGTGATCAAAAGATGCTATCAAAGAATTTCTGTATAGAATCGTATTACGCTGTTGATGAAGCATCATCCCCCATGTCATATCACGACGGGGAGCCCAAAAATAAACAATAGTGTATCGTATTTTAACGGAAATTCGATAACGCACGTAGACTAACAGTAGACAAATAATTTTCGAGTAATCATGCTTTCATATTACGATAGTATCATGTTTTTCATTAAAACATTCGAAGCACAAAACAATACTCTAATTTGATTATTCAATCGTTCGAAAGAGCTTAGCACGACCGCAATCCGGACTCGGAAAATTTGCGCGGACTTTAATAGCGCGGTGGCAAGCTGGCCGTCCGCGAAAGCTACTTTATCTCGAGAGGGGGACACAGGCAGGCGAAACCGAAAAAGCCCAGTACAAGGGAAACAAGCTTAAGACGAGAGAGCGAGAGCTACAACCCTTTTCCGGGCAACAAAATTCAGCAGCGCATGCATTCAGCGTTTGTTTGCCTTGTGCGGTAAAAAAGAAAGAAGAGGAAGAAGGGAGGAGAGCTACAATTGGCGGTAGCGTGGGCGCGCGGCGGAAGACGTCGCCGCCGTTAAATCTCAATCGACGCTGGAAATCGCCGAATCGCTCTCCTAATCCGAGGCGTAATCCCCGCCTAAGCCAAAGGGGATCCGCGCAGCTCGCCCATCTATTTCTAATGCCTGGCTAATCTCTCTCTCTCGAGAGCCCAGCCAGCCTCCGACCCAAACCTATAACCTAGTGGCCAGACCCCGCAAACGCATAACTCCATCGCATGATGCGCCTCTCGTTTGCTCTCTTATCTCCAGTACTTTCGCCGCAAAAGCGATTTAATCCTGCTGGATTTAATTTCGTATTGATTCTTGCGCGCGCGTAGTATACGATACTGCTGCCGCCACCGCCGCCGCTGTTGCTGGCTTAGATTTATTCTGTTATCTGATGAAAGGATCGTAATTATTTTCTCGCAAAGGGTCGCCGTTTTCATTCTCTTATCCAACTCGAACCCTATGCTCGATTATTACGAGAAATACGATTTGCGAGACATTGTTCTTCGCGATATTGATTTCTAGAATGTTCAAGTAGGTAACTGAAAGCAAATCTTTTTGTTATAAAAAGGAAAAAAAATGTACTGAGCTGCTTACATAAATTAGATTTGGTTCCAATTTGCGAAAGCAAATTCTGAAAAAATCCGCACTTCCGGAGGGATATAGTACAGTCGGAGGGCGCACACTTTTTTCCTCTCGAGCGAGCTATGCTGCTACACGTTTGGCTTGGGGCTTTCATCCTCTTAATTTCCGTCTCTCTCTCTCGCTCCCTATATGGCTATATGTGTGTATAGTAGTGTAGTAGCCGACGACCCTCGGATTTCGGAAGGGCTGCAATGTGTGCAGCGTCGCGATTTCAGCTATTGCTGTCAGTCTGAATCAGCAGTGTAGGTATGTATAGGGTCATCGGAGTAGTGCCAAGCGATGTCGCGCTCACCGGCACGTCACATACATTTGCAGAGAAAGAGAGATCCACGGCTATGCGGCTGGAGAGGAGGGGGGGGGGGGGGGGAGAACGATCCCTTTTGTCTCATTTTTTCCAGTATCATGGAGAGGTAGGTGGGGGGGAGGGGGGTCACTAACCGGACAAAGGTTTTTTTCTACTGTTCCTTTTTTTTTTTGGAAATCTACCTGCCTTTACGCAGCCGTCCGTTTCTGTTTTATTCGAAAAAAATAGTTTGTACGAAATTCAAGTTCTTTTGAACTTTGAATATTTTTTTGTAGTCAAGCAGAATGAAATAACTTCAAACGAAATTTTTAGCAATTACTTCAAAGCTACGTTATCAAATTAACGCTGGTTTAATTAATTAATTAAATCACTTAAAACTAAAATGTTTAATATATTTTTTCCATACTGAAAATTTAAGTAGACTGTGAAATAATTTAAATTGCATGTTTTCATGGTTAAATACTTATTTTGTAATAGAATACACGTTTTATAAAAATTTTCTATATGAAAGTATCTGTAATAAAAAATATTCTACATACAAATATCTGCAAACCAGACATACGTAACTACATAATCGGTGATAACGATACAAGATATCAATTTTCACCAGAGATACAATGTCTATATTTTCACAAATACAACGAGCAAAGTATCGATTTCGTCATTTGTTATTACACCCGGATATTCATGCTCGCCCCCTCGGTATATACACTAAGGTCAAGTATCAAGTGCAGACACGAGAGAGAAAAGAAGCAACCTTGGCAGATTTTTTTTCTTTTTATTATTTTTTTTTAACAACGTGAGTGCACGCGCGCACACGTATACGTCGTGCAGAATAAAGGGGTTGCGCCCGCTTGAGTACGAAACGAGGCATCCCTTGTACCCCCTCTTCACGCGCGCATTATACGCGACAGCATGCTGCAGCGCGTCCGTATATGGATATTGAGACGAAAGTGTAGTTGTATATAACAGCAGTAGTCGGGTATTGAAGCTTTTTGCCAGACATCAGAATGGCGCATCAAAGCTCCCTTTGGGGAATTATTTGTCAAAGACAATGCAGCTTTGTTTTACGTTATACCCATTATTCAGTGTCTGCCTTGTAGAATAATGTTGTTATATTCAACAAAATGCTCATACGTTTTATTATTTTAATAGTAGTGTAAAAATTATACTTATGTGACGAAAAAAATGTACAAAAATACAATTTTTTGGGGCAAAAAAATTTTTTCTTCGCCATAGGGGATTGGGGACTTGTTTCCGTTTCTTATTTAAATTATATATAGTGACGGAAAATACTCGTGAACATTAGAAAACTTTGCAAGAACGGCATTTTCACATTATAAGCAAATGGACTTTTATCAATTAAAACGAGGGAAAAACGTTACTTTTTAAAATGCTGATTTCTCGGCTTTTACGAGCGGTTGAAACATGTTTGACCAGTTATAATTGTAGAAAAAAAGAAGATCTTTACGTAGAAAATCATCGCCCGGTAAAAAGTTATCAACAAAATAACGAAATAATAAAAATCTCAGTTTGTTAATAATATTGGAAAAATCTCGAAAAAAAAGTACTTCATGCGGACTTTTCTAATGTTCACGAGCATTTTCCGTCACTATACGTTGTAAATAAGAAGTGAAAAGAGATTCGGAAGTCTCAGCGTAGAAATTTTTTTTTGTGATTCTAGACCCCAGAAAAGTGCTTTTGTTATACGAATTTCGTCATATAATTTTAAATTTAGTTCTGTAAGCGCCACTAAAAAGCTTTAAAAATTGCATATTTGACATGCCTTTCAAGAATTTTTTCTCTTTGCACTGCATATTATACCGTCATAGTTAGGTTTCTCAGAAACTTACAAAACGAGATGTACGTAATAAAAGAGCGAGATAGACAGACCAGCCGACACGAAAGCTCATACTGGACCGTACTGGACCAAACTTCTCTCTCACTCTCTCACTCTCTTTCTCTCTCTCTCTCTCTCTCTCTCTCTCTCTCTCTCTCTCTCTCTCTCTCTCTCTTTGTACGCGAGCGGCGCGCAAGCTCGAGACTTTGCCTAGGATTAAATATGTAGTTTTGAATTAGTGCGGAACAACACCCTTCATAGCTGCTAACATGAACGTGTGCTCGGCGCCAAGACGTCGCTCAGACTTCTCGCTCGCTCGCTCGCGTGGCAGTATAGTCCCTACTGAGCAACGTCAAGCCCTGGGCAAACCTCTAGTTGCTATTCACCGAAAAAGCTTTTTAAGGTAGAGTTTTCGTATCTTTTTTTCGTACTGTGAAAGAGAGAGAGAGAGAGAGATTCTCGAGATACTTATGTTGTTGGGAAAATATCTTTTCCACTTGTTTATTTTTGTCTTGCAGTTTCGAGGGAACTTCTGTTTTGGGTCGAGATACGAGAAGATTAAGAATTCATACACGGTCCTTTGTTTGAATCCCCCCTATCTGCTAAGTAAAGAAGCGACCCCCAAGTGCTCGATAGTTTTTCATTCTCTCGTGTAAGGGCTAAATAGATCCTTTCTGATGACGGTCGGATTTAGATATATGCTACTTTATAGGTTTCATTTGGTGGCATTACATTTGAATTGCAAATTTTGCACATTCAGACTGTACTTTTAATTAAATATCTTGGCACTATCAAAAGAGTAATTTCGTGTTCTAAAAGACCTCGATAGAATTTCTTATTGGCTATAAAAATAAATCAGCTCTCTAACAAACAAAGAAGACTTTTTTTTTACGAGTGACATGTATTTACACGCGATCCTCTCTGGGTTTATGAAAAGGCACATCGCAACATAAATTATCGATGGAACGCATTGTTCGAAGCCATTCGCATATTCGCAAATCCGAGGTGTTGTGCGGAAAGTCGAGTGTGGTGCGGCGCACCGCACGCAGGTATAAGAAAAAGAGATATATGCACTCGAATTTTATTGCGCGTTTTCTTTCGCTCGCGAAAGTATAACCCGCCGGAGTCGCTGGAATACATATATATCTAAGATACTCGTCGTACAGCTAGAAAATCTGAAATCCGCCGTGGCGCTCTTTCTCCTCGAGAGAGAGAGAGAGAGAAAAGGAAGACAGACGCGTAGCGCTCGCGTACGCTCTGAGGTTTTATGGAAATCATTCCAAGTACAGACGTTAGTGTATCGGGTAGGTGCAGATCGTCCCTCAATCCTTCCGGAGCACTGAGCGCATTCTCTCTCTCTCTCTCTCTCTCTCTTTCTCCCTGAGCTCCTTGCGCTCCATGTATTGTGCATGTGTCAATGCAAATCTTCCAGTCGACTACGGATCTTACGGGTATGAACTGACACCGATTTCACTTTGATCGATAGATACTGATGTTTCCTATACTTTGTTCCGTTCTAGTTTTTTTTTTCCTGGAATGTTACATTGACATGTGTACACGTAATACACTTGAGATGAAAAATTCGATTTTTTATTTTGACTTACACAGATTTTTATTTCCAATGATTGGAGTATCAAATTATTAGTCATAAATACGATATTTTGAAACGAAATTATACCTTAGCGATTTTCTTGTTATTGCAAGTAAGCTGGAAATCACGTTGCACATAATTCATTTACTATAACTCAGTTCGTTCTGATTCTTGCAAAAGCAATCATAAACAACAACGTATAAGCTTTCAAGTAACAAGCTGCACAAGGATTCAGCTACATTTCAATTTGGGGAAAGCAGCAGCAGCAGCAGCAACAGCGCAGTAGTATTATGGCGTATATAGCGCGCTGCAGATGCAGGGGTTTCAAATATTCAGCTACACCCTTACATTCGGGATTACGCGCATACACAGCGGATTACAGGACTGCGGAAGTGAGCTTTTCCAAGACTGTTGCTCTCTGCGGCCCGATGTAGGACTATATCGGCTCTATAAATATTTAGATTCGCCAGGTGATTTCCATGAGCGAGTTCAAGTTCTATAGCGTGAAGCAGACGTCGAAAGCTGACGTTTTATCTTGCGTTCAATGCGGACATCGACGCCTCTGCTTTTTAGGTTTATTGTAACAATTGAATATGGTACATTATTATTGTAAAGTACTTTATCAAACTCGTTTACATTCAAGTTCTCGCTCGTTCTCATCGCATTGGAATTATCGCGTTATATACGCGCTTGACTTCGTGTTTTCCTGATCAAAGCAGTGTGTGCTTGACGTGTCCCATGCATAATTCGCACAGGCGCGCGTATAAAAGTTTGTTGCTGCTCGCTACTTTTTTTGCGTTTGCATAAATTTACATACGCAAAGAGTCATTCGAATTTTTTACGCCCCTAGTTTTTTACACCGCGAAAATGTTCATGAGAGCTAGGTTTTAGCGTCATTGTTTTTTTTTCTCTTTCAGGTGACGTGAAAATGCTCGAAGTTTTTATTAGGTGTTATGATTGTTTTACAGCCACTGTAGTGATATATGGCTGAACATCTACTTAAATATTTTTTTGATTTTGAAACTCGAATGGATTTTGTTTTTAAAATTTTAAAAGGATTTTGCAGACTATGATATCTTATTTTTAAAACACGTATAAGTAAAAGTCAGATTAACGCTATCTTTTTTCATTTTTTGTCAAATTCCAAAAAACTATGGAATTTAGTGTATTATTTTTTGA
>JAWWMK010000032.1:2802274-2813663 GCA_035047105.1 Galeopsomyia nigrocyanea | reverse complement strand
AGCGTAACCCCGAGTTTTTAATTTGCCAAAACCCGAACGAAGTTATGGCAGTTTTTTTGTGGAATTGGCCATATATGATCCGGGTACTGTATATGAAAAGCAAGAAATCAAAAAGGAAGATTAAAAACGCATATATGCTCGAAAACGTGCAAAACTCTTTTAGAGCCTTGCTTATATTTGGAGCGAACGGAAAGTAGGAAAAAAAAAGTTGAAGAGTACCGTTAAGCATAGGCACTCTAGGTGCTTGTAAAATTACGGCAGCGTAATTTCTCGAAACCATTTCCAAGCGCGCGCTCTTCTCTCTGATTGACTCTCGTCATTTACTATGCCATTTTGGGCCACATGTATTTTAGTGAACGCGCGAGGAGCTGCAGTTTCCACGCCGCACTATACGGTAATGCCGCGCTACTGGCCGGGCATTCGAGTGGAAATCCGTGAATATAATGCGCATTGCAAGAGGCTTGGATGATTTTACTCCTCGTCTTTGTGGCAAATTATCCTGTTCGAAATCTTTATCATATATATTCGCACGGCAATTCTTCTTTTATTCACTTATAGAAACCGAGTTTATACACGTTATATTCCAAGCCGCTTGTTTGTAAGTACGTTCGTTCGGAGCGCGAAAGTTTTGCGGATGCGCGTAATTGAAAAAATAAATTACTCGCGCACTTGTGTTGCCCCGAGTGCGGGATTAAATACGTGAAGAAAACTCAAAACTTTGACCTAAAACCTCCCCGCAGCAGCAGCAGCACTAGCAACGCGTCTATAGCGTCGGGACTTATCTTTATTGCTCAACGTGAAAACTAGAACAAATGCTTGCTAATGTAAAGCCGCGAAACGCCGTGAGAAAGAACTTTATTCTTTTTTTTTTTCTTCTTCTTCTTCCTCCGCCGCGCGGAAAGTAATTACTGTACACTTTTGAAGAGTTAATACGAGAGAGCGTAGAGTTGCGGGTGTTGAAATTATGAGCCAAGACTTTGGCATGAAACATTTGTTTGCCGCAGTCGAGTTATCTCGAATTTAATTAATCGACGATAGCGCGTAATGCAAATAAATTACGTATAATTAGTGTACTTTCAAAATAGAGGAGAAAATTTTAAAGGGCAATGCATCAAAGCTACCACTCTTTAGCTGTGACATTCACAAAGCTTATCGCATAAATAAGCCCCGAGCTTTTCTCTTCCATTTTATTCACTAAAATGGCTGTCAACCCCTTATTAACGCTGTTCGTCATAGCAGTGCGTGCAACACGTAACGCATGAAATTCGTGCAAGTTTTTATGAGGCGGTATAGGGGTGGTAGAACGAGAGAGAGAGAGAGAAAGATAGATTAGCGAGGACGAAAAAAACGAGAGCTTTTTTTTTGTTCGTCGTTGCAGTAGCGTTGCGTGTGTATAACGTTTCATCGCTCGCGAAAAGCGAGAGAGAGAGAGAGGGAGGAAAAGAGCAGTCGAGTATACATATCAGTGCAACAGCCGATGTAGAAAAGTCGCGGAGCACCATTAAGATAATTATCGGACATGTGTGCATGAGCGAGCGCGGCAATTTCGCTTAATTAATAAATACACGAGGCGATCTCTCGCATCAAAGTAAAAATGACCAACGTTGCCGCGGCTTGCAAAAGAGAAAGAGAAGCAATATGTTGATCCGTCGACGCGAAAGCACACTTCTCTGCTCTTTTTTTCCCTTCGCATCCCCGTATACTCATCGGAGTATTAATCGCGAGCGACTGTTTTATCAGCACTCGCTTTGATTAAGTTTTGCTGTTCATTAGTGATCGTAATTTTAATAATAACTCGAGTTTCCTTTTCATAACAAAGATCTTTTGTCAGAAAAAAAAGAGCATTTCGAAAAAAAAATATAATGTTTCAAATTTATTTCCTTCTACAACATCCAGCGGATTTTACAACGAAATATATCGCTCGTCGGACCTCTCGAGTTTTTCATTATCGTAGCATTTTCATTTGGGTGATACGTTTGAAGCGCCCTTCGGAAAATACACGAGAGCACATTTTTGCACGCCCTTTGAAGCTCGTATCATGGATGTACATGTACATTGTACATAGTATAAAGTTGAGCTAGAACAAAAAAAGTCAACTCGAAAGCGCGTGGGCGAATATACCTTAGTAGTATACATCTATAGCTCTCTTTTTTGTCCCTCTCTCTCTTTCTCTCTCTAGCTTATACTCATCGATACGAGTGTCATTGGCGTGCACGTAGGCACTCGAATTTCATACGTTCCAATGTAGAAGTACACACTCGACTAGTGATATCCATAAAGTACTCTACTTTATAACGTTGCGCTGGCATTTCACGTGTTTCGCCGTTTGTATATATCTATTTTACGCGCGCACTCGCTGCAATCGCGATCGGTAATTATTTGCTGCTCTATGCGCTTTGCCTTTTATTTGCACGCAGCTGCGTACTTTGATCTAATACTATCCGTAGCGTTATCTAATGCATATAATTATTAAGCTTGCTCCCCATAATGTAGATATACATGTGTATTTTACAGCTTTGGTTCACGCACTGAATTATTAATCAATGTTTAACTTATTGGAGAAGCCACCTTATGTGTTTGAGCGTATAATTTGCATAGTCGATAGAGTATTGCGTGATTCAAACCGACATATATATCCATTAATCAATTTTACTTTCAATCTTCAGGATAACACACGTCAATTTAAAAAAATAGCTCCGCCCTCGAAAAAGAATATGCAAATGCGAGTACAGTACAACGCGCACTTCCATGTAACAGTAAATGCATGCGCGCATACAGACACAAATCGCGCTGCACATATACACATATATACCATATATTCGCGAGGAGGAAAAGGAGCACTGTATAGGGGGTAGTGCGCGAGTGAGCTGAGAGCGAGAGCGACGCACGCGACCGCACCTCGCTCCTCAAACGGGGCTAAACTCTTAAACGTTTCGCCCGTAAATCTCAGCCGATTAGCATAACGCATTAGAGGCCATTGCCGCTTCTGCGCAATTAAGTGAGTGTGTGTGAGAGTATGTATGTGTGTATGCCGCTTTTCGCGAGGGTATAAGACTATATACCCGAAGTATAGAGACAGAGAGCGTGTATGTATATATACCAAAGTTGCGAGAGGGAGTAACTATGCGTGTACTGACATATATTTGATGGAATATCAAGAGGAGAACAAAGCTTTGCAGCGGTATCCTTTGAGGGAAGATGAGGGTGTCGTCGAAATATCTGAGAGATTGCCGAGGAGTTCTATATACGCCGCGCCTAGATTGCCAAGTCGCTGCGATTTTCGCGTGGGAGACGCTCGAGGTATTTCCATTACGAGATCTTCAAACGCCAAAGGAATTCAATGTTGCCTGTATATGGAGATGTAACATGAGGGTATATATGAGGTGTGATAATCACGCCGCGTCTCTGGCGTCGTAAAATAGTAGTAGTTACGATTGTCAATATAGCGCATCGATCGTATAGCCGATAAATTTTATTTCGCGATCGAAGATAAACGAAACGTGAAATGTGCGTTCAAACGCGCGCTATCCTAACTCAATTTCACGAAGCATGATTACGTCCCCTCGCATTAGCAGATAACATCCCCGTGTATATAAACCAAAATCCGTGCACTCTCTCAGTATCGAGTTTCGCTCCCGTGCAGCAGCCGACAAGAAAAAATCTCATGCATCGAGAGAGCTTGGCACTTGCGCATTAGCAAATCTCCGAGGCGCGCGTCAGAGTTAGGGTACACTACGAGTCCTCATTGTCCACCCGTTATACTTTACAGGGGAGAGCTGCCGAGCACCAATATATATTCCCTGGGTGATGGATGATGGGCTCGTGGAAAGTCTCTATATAGAGACACCACAGAGGGGCAAAACCCCAGTATCGTATATATATACTATATAACCACGTTTTGTTATTTAACGTCAGATTGAGTCTCGCGCGCGGCTTTGCAAAGTGCGCGCTTCTCTATAAGTCGGTATAGAGGGTGGGAATAACCGACGACGCGGCTCGAGTTCATCGAATGCTCGTCCGCCTGGAAAATTAATGCATTATGGGCCGCATGTAATTAAAAAGCGAACTCGATGACGCCGCGCGACTGCCTCTGTCGCGGGATAATCGGATAAGAGCGATGTGTGCGGCTAGTGCAAAAGGGGAGGTCAGGTTAATGCATTGTGCGAGAAATTTCGTGTGCCATCGGTCCATTGTCGGAGCTCCGATATGCCACACATAGAGTGTAATTGCTGTGAGAAAGTATAAGACCGATATCGCATAGCTTATTTTTCGACGAATTTTCAAACTTTCAAACGAATCTTTGAGTGGTTGAGTGCACGCGTAAGCATTATAATGTAAATAAGGATTTTTTTTCCCAGTGGATTATAAAACTGCTCGCGGTTATCATCGATGCTTTTACGTATAATGGATCGAACACCCGGCAGGAAACGGCTTTTTAAATTATAATGTAAGTAAGGATTTTTTTTTAGAATGGGTTATAAAACTGCTCGAGGTTACGTCGAGGCCTTTAAATGTAATCGATGAAAGACTTGGCATGAAATGAATTTTTTAATCGAGAGAATAAACAAGGAGTCGTATTCGCAGTCGCATAAAAAACATTGCCGGATATTACTCGCTCTGCGGCGCAAAAAATTCTCGGCGAAAATTAAATTCGCGCTGTCGTGAACGACGCGGTGTGTTTGCGCAGAGATCTTATTAACATCAAAAAGCACTAGCTGTGTATACGGGGAGGAAAGGAGAGGGCGGGGGCGAGATCGTAAAAAAGCCGCGAAAATATCGCAGGTATTATTCTCATTATGAGCCATATGACAGCTCATGAAATCATAAAGTCGCCCCCGCCGCCCGTAAAACGGCTCTGGCGTTCAGCGAGTCGAGAGAGAGAGAGAGAGGGAGAGAGGGTGAGCAGAGCATGCCGAGTACGTGTCAGTAATGCCATTTCACGAGGATGCGCGCACACACCAGCCGCAGTAAATCTCGTTTCGCGGCTCGTAGCACATACAGTAGACTGCTGCTATTACCATCTAGCACATCGGACAGTTCAAAGAGCGAAAGAAGGAAGATTACGAAAAAGGGGAAAAAAATGAAAAGACAAAATACCTAAGAGCTTCTTCGAATTTTCCGCTCCCTTGACTAATAGCGATCTTTGGTGAGCGACCCTCCTTCACCCCTCCTATACGAGAGTCGCTTTCGCTCGATGATACCACGTACACACATTAATAGAGCTTTATCGCTTGGCAGTATACGCCAGCCTGACTCGTGCTTAGTCTACGATGTTATGTCTACGATGGCGCCCAGACTCTTAATTATGTGAAATGAAGTGGACACGGTCATCGACCTCCCGATTTTAATTATAAATTATCACCGTCGCGAGTTTATATTGGTTTTCATGGTTCGTCATACCCCTTCGTGAAATTGTTCTGAGACATAAGAATTTTGCTGGTTCCTACCATTTCGCTTGTCTGAAATACAAATTAAAACAATCAATAGAAAAGTTCAAGTATTTAATTAACTACATTAATGTAAAAGCAGATCACTATGAACCACACATATTTTACATTTACAAATTCAAACTAGTATTGATATTGCCACTACAGTTTGAACTCCATTTGATCGAATTGTATGAATATGAGGGGATATACCACACGTATAGCGTGAGTGCGTGTGCGTGTGCGTGTGTCCAGCTTATGCTAATGAACGTAAGATTTGACGGCGTTGCGATCGCGACCAAGTCATCGATGCGATCGACGGCGAGATGTGTGTCATTCATTGTTCTGGGCTGCTCTCGAGCATGTAATCAATAAACTTTAACTTTAATATCGAGTGGCCTCCTGCATTTATTCACCCACCCTTATAACATTTTTGCGCACGTCGTATAATAATTCCTGTAAAACATTGATAATTATTAATATTGAACAAGGTGGAGTACTTTCAAAAATTTACATACCTTAAAGGCTATTCGAAAATTTTTCGACATCATTGTATAAATTATAGGATTTAGAGTAGGCGCCAATGTGCAGCTGATGCTCTTAACCATCGATAAATATCTAACAATTTGCCAAGACACCAATGATGAATTGTATTTGAATTTAACATCATCAAATTTCATGTTTTTAAAATTAGCATTAATCACTCGTGAACTTATTCCAATAATTGTCAGGTCGTTTACCATAAACATGATATAAGGAAATATAATATCTACTAAATGAAATGGTGCCCAGCATAAGATAAATGTAGCAACAATCAGGCCTATGAAAAAACAACAGTTGAATTATTAAAAATTAGAATATTTGAAGTTTAGTATTCTACATTACCTAACATTTTCAGTGTTTTTTCAGCATCACGATTACCCTTAACACGAAGCCGTCTGTCTTTTAAAGCAGTCTTTAATTTTATTCCAATCAACGTGTACATCGTCGCAATGGTTATGGTTGGTACGAAAAAAAAAATAGTTGAATAAACAATTGATAGTTTTACAGGATAGTCTATATAACAATTACAGGGTTCCCAGTTATTGAATTTAAAGCCTTCTAGTATCAGCGGCGTACATGCTAATAGAACAGCAAACAGCCAAATAAAAATAATAAACTTTTTCACTCGGGAAACTTTGATAATTGACTTGGCTGCAAACGGATGACAAATTGCTAAATATCTTTCCACAGTAAACGCAGTTACAGTCATCGTGGAAACATTTACGGACGTTTGAAAACTCAAATAATGAAGAAGGCATATTACTGCATGACTGTATTCAATCTAAAAATAATAAATGATGAAGTTACTTTTTTTGATAGTCACATTCGCATCTTACATAACAACAAGTGAAAAAATATGATTTAAAATGTGAATTCTATATGCACAGAAAAAATGAATTTGTTTTCAAACATTTTAACATCATTTTCATTCGCTATATAGAAAACAGAAGTTTAACATTGCAAATATGATCAATTGATTTAATGTGTAAAAGAAGTATTTGGACTCGTCGAATAGACCGTACTTTCTTCAAATGAAATTTAGAATTTATAAATCTGTTACCTTGTTGTTATAGTAATACATTATCTCATAAGGTGCCCTGGTAATTAAGAGCAAAACGTCAGAAACTGACAAGTTGAATAAGTAGTAGTTTGTAGTTGTATAGATGGATTTGCCGCGCAAAATAACTGCACATGCAATAATATTCCCCAAAAAACCAATAATAAGCGAAGAAATATTCATTGCAAGAATAAAATTAGGAGCCGGATGAGTAAACTCGTACATTAACGTCGAGTTATCGTCATTATCGTCACTCTGTGACATCAATTGACTATAATCCATATGGCATTCAGTGCAGTTATCGGAATCAATGAACAAATATTCGGAAGAATCTCCCATTACTCCGTTTTCTCTGTACACTCCAAGCAATTCAAATATCTACTAAAATTAAAAAAAAATTCATAGCTCATCGTAACGGTCTACAGAAATGAACCGGAATTGTAAAAGATAGCTGTGAAATTAGGCCTGCAGATAGTAAAAAATAATTAAGTCAAAAAAATAAGAGATACTATTCACATGATTTCTCTCAGTTAATTAACTGATTACTTCAAAAGTTTCGGCCTACAATCGTCCAGTATTTGCACTACTACTTAAATATTGAAATTGAACAATCACGCTTCTATAAAATGTATTTATTTACAAACGCAAGAAATCTTTATAAAACAAGTGTAGCCAATGTAGTAGCGGATTATTACGCATCTCTATATGCATACATATTGCGCCACTAACTAAGCGCGTAGATGGAGGTCCACTCGAAAGCATTAGCAATTCATATTTCATTAAGCCGGTGATAATTAAATAGCCGTTGTCGTCGAATTAGCCATACGGGAGAAAGAACATAGAAGACGATGGTTATGCGTGCTTATTATAGCTGCCGCGTGCTACATATAACGCGGAGTATATATAGGGTTGAGAGATGCAGGCCAAGGCGTCGAATAGCTAACAATCAGCTAAAAGCCGAGCTTGGGTGACGACGATCGACCCGATTAATAAAGCAATTCGATCGTAGCAATTAGCCGCACGTCTAACTAGACACACGAGGGCCTCGGCTAATGTGTACTCGCCGGTTCGGTATAATTAACCAACCAACATCACAAACCATCTCGCCCATGCTACGCGCGTCGAGACTCCCTACTGCGTATAGATTTGTTGTTATTGCAATGCCGCCAAACATTAGCGTTTAGCCACCTATTATACTGTGTCTTACCATCGAATGCATAAACCATCTCTGTAATTACACTTCTTGCTCGACAATATTGAACTACATTTGATGAGTAAATAGACTTTGTTATTATTGATGAATGAGGATAATCATGTGGTTCTCGATATGTATTACAGTACATTAAGTAGATTAGCTTCTTTTTTGCTTTTTACACGTCTAATATCTATTTCCTTTTTTCGCTCATGAGTAAATCAAAAGTACAAGCTCAGATTATGTGCAAAATTAAGGGGAATTTTGGGAGAAGGGGCATATACGCTATACGTGAAATCGAGCACGGACTAGATTAGCAAGTTTTGGCAATATTAATGCGGATAGTAACTTGCATCGTAAAGAATGAGCAGCCGAGTGAGAGAGAGAGAGAGAGAGAGAGAGAGAGAGAGAGAGAGAGAGAGAGAGAGAGCGGATACGGAATTATTATTGATTTTCGATATCTAAGCCAGACACTCGCGGACGAGCCAGTGCAGATAATGCCAAATGTGGATTTATTTTCGCTATATTGGGTCACGAGATCATTGTTATGCGAGGAGTTCGGCAAATCCATTATTCAGACGGTCCTGCCGAGCTATCCGTGTCTGCATCTCTATTGTAATTCCTTGGTAACTCATTTCCATATCAATGAGCAAGCTACCGATCTCCGCGAATCGAACTGCCATCACCCAAATTCCGTTCGATGTGAAATTTTCGAATTGTTTTCACGCAAGCTCCTTTGTCTTACCTTTTCGAATCAATTATTGTTTTGAATAAACAATATATTCTTTTTTTTTCGTTTATAATTCCACAATACGTTGATGAAAAAATCGAATGCTATTAACTAATTAACTTGCAAAATATTTGTATCCAGAATTGGTCGGTTAGTTTGTTCAAAGTATTGAGTTTTTTCATTCATCGTTAGCACAAAATATAAGATTATCAAATACTCTTCAAAGGTTTATTAGAAAGCTTTTCAAAAAACCGGATAACAATGAACATGTAGACAAAGGGACAAAGAAAAACATTTATTAAAAGAAAGAGTGAGAGAGAGAGAGAGAGAGAGAGAGAGGGAACTGAAACTGTCGCGACCATTCTATTTAATTGGCAATTTTTAATAGAACTCACTGACAGAGAAGCTGAGCTTAGCTACAATTCTTTCGTCGCAATTTACGGGCTTTTGATTCGACGAGTACAGAGAAGCGACAAGAAAAAGCAGGAATTAAGCGCACTAGAAAGAGCGGGATACAGCGCACTGTCTTCCTGGTCAACAAAAGAAGAAACTCTATACTCGCCGACGCTCTAAAGGATAATATTTAACTTGTTTTTATTGTCGAACGAGCGCTTTAAGCTGCGCGTATTTCTTTGTGTGTAGATGTCTATTTCAGCACTTAACTCCTCGGATGAATGGAGGAGAGCTGCTGCTACAGGATGAGAAAAAGTTTCATTACATGTTGCTTTTGTCGAATGGATATTGGAAATGAAGGAGTCGAGTCGAGTAGCTCTACTGTCGCCGCGCGCACGCGAAAGAGGACGAAGGACAAAAGACGCTGCCGCCAGCGGCGTTCTGGCTTTGCAGTAGCATATATACCGTATTATCTATATATATATGTACGTTCGTGGCTTTTGCTAGCGATAAATTATGGCAACGTTATTGGAGTCAGTCGACATGGCTAGCCCCTACAAATCACGCAACGAGCTTCGCTTTCGGCGAGCGCGCAAAGAGCGCGCAACGTGAAAACGCACGAAGGGTGTGCGGGAGGGTATAGGTATATGTGGAGCCGTGCATCGTCCGTGTTTTAACCTCGGCTTACACATAATTCCGCATTATCGAAACGCGCGTTGCGCGCGATTCATTGTAATTATCGCAAGGGATGTGTCTGTGTGTGTGTGTATGTATGCTTGTATCGAGATCCATCGTGGCATGAAAAGCCTCAAACTCCGATAGATATGATCGATGGTCTCGTCGCGAATATTTTTCATTTTATCATTCGAAATGGCAAAGCACAAAAAAAAAATAAAGAAAAAAAATAACTCGCGTGCATTGGAGCTTGAAAATTCGAAAAATGTTATCAGCTTTAATATCAGCCGTTGTACGGTAGAATGTTATAACGGCGAGTAGCGCGCGAAGGGTAGTGAAAAACTCCCATATAGCCGAGCTATACAGAGGAATTGAGGACAACCGTAAAGTGTGTCTCATAGACGTAGATTGCTTATATATATACCGCAATGGTCTGCTGGCCGACAATTAAAGAGATGTTCCTGTGTGTGTTTGTGTCGGTGGGCGACACTTTGGCAAGATTTTATATTCGCCGTAAACCTAATTTGCAAAGGCTGCTGCGCAGAGCAAGAGGTGCATGTCTCGTATATATGTATATACCGGTCGATGGGAAATTACCCGTTTAATGTAGTTTAGTTTCTGGCTTTACTAACTCCAATTGGACGAGCGAGCGCGTGTAACCCCATAACCCGGGAGTTACGGGCGCGCAAACCCAACCGTCAGAGAATATGTATTGCTATGATCCGCGACGTCCGACTGTATGTTGCAACTATGCATTTACTCTCCTCTCCTATCCCTCTGTCCCTCTCTCTCCCTCTCTGCCTCTCGTGTGTCCTGTACTTTCCCGCTCGGCGAGCCTCGATCTATGAGTCGCGTACGTTATATCCTCGTCGTATTTGCCGTTTGAATAGATGCGCCTGCATATTTCAGTCTGGCACATACACACTCACACACACTCGGCATTTCTTTTTGAATTTATGCTACTCGCTCACGAAAATTGTTAATGCTTTGAAGCGCGATATATGTCGTGTACTCATATTCAATGAAATTTATAAGCTTGCGTAAGGCAATCTTGAACTGATTCTAATTTTATTTACATTGAACTGACTTCAAAATTTATTTTGGTCAGAAATTAAAATAAAACTTAAGAAAAATACATCGACACTGCAAAAAAAATCAAAGAAATATCAGATAAACCAAGGTAAATTTATAAAAAGAAGATTGACTACCAGCTGCAAAATTTAAAATTATAATGTTACAGAAGATATCGCGCAAGTCTCGGACGCAACATTGCAAAGAGATTTGTCCGTAAGCAGCTTACACCCCTTAGAGACTAGAGAGAGAGAGAGAGAGAGAGAGAGAGAGAGAGAGAGGGGGGGGGGAGAGAGAGAGAG
>JAWWMK010000032.1:2786924-2798519 GCA_035047105.1 Galeopsomyia nigrocyanea | reverse complement strand
CACACACACACACACACACACACACACACACACACACACACACACACACACACACACACACACACACATACACACACTAAATTAACTATGAGTTAATCAAATTACCGTTTCAAATTGAGCCACATTGTGTATACACCGTGAATGCACGGCGGTCGTATAGTCGCAGATAAGGCAAGTTTCAGACGGCACATAATAATAGCGGGGAGAAATTTTCATTAATTTGCTAGCGACGGCAGCGTGGCATGGCTGAAATTACACTCGCTCTTAGAGAGAGAGAGAGGGAGGGAAGGGGAGCAGTGAAGGTGGACGAAGCTCGGAAAGCTCGGCCCAATTATCGCACCTTTCCGGCATAATTGCCGGCCGTGGACGAAACAAGCGCCTCAAGCGTATACGCGGCGTAAATAATGCCCCTGTCATTCTCGCTGCTGCTGCAAGGGGAAGGTGAAGGGGAAGGTTCCTTGAATTTTCCGCTGGGCGGCCTCCGAGCTCCACGTAATTCCCATCTGAGAGAGAGAGAGAGAGAGAGAGAGAGAGAGAGAGAGAGAGAGAAGGGCCGAGATTTGCGCAACGTCTCGTGTAATCTCGCGTCGGCCGATGTGCACCTTTCGCGCCCTCTCGGACGCATGATTCATGCCCTCCCTCCCTCTTTCCGTATTACAAGCAAGCGTGGAAAACTCTTGGCGTTGATATGCTGCCTGACGACGACGACGACGACGACGACGACGATGTGCAGGATGCTCTATATATCGTAGCATACTCTGCGAGAAAAGATGCATACTCGATGAGGAGGCATACTTCAGGGGTTGCGCTATATATACGTCTTCCAGCACTTGAGTTATGCCGGGAAGCTTCTAATTTTAGTCGATAGTGTGCGGAGCTAACGTCTATATAGCTGACATAGTTATTGAATTCTTCTCGTTCTTGTTACTGACACTTATTACATTCATGTGCTGCGGCTGCTTGTTTGCCAAGAAAAGAACTTATTTTTTGAGAAGAATCGACTTTTTTGTGCGACATGTGATATGAGCGATGAAGCATCCACATTATAGATTACTATGCGAAAAATCTTACGATGAAAAATTGATTTTTTTTAATCTTGCTATTAGGCTGTTGAAATTGACGAATTCACGTCTAAATTCATTCTACGTGATAAAACTATTTTCGCCAGCCATTTGTACCTAATCTTTTCGCGTAGCTCGGGCTGAAAAATACGAGGCATTTAAAGTCAAGTCTAATTTATGCCGAACAAAGTGAGAAGAGCAATGATAGTGCGGCGAGAAAGAGAGGGAGAGAGCGAGAGAGAGAGAGAACTATAAAATATTTTAATTTCATGGTATCAAGCACGCGAGGATGAGCATAAATTTTCAGAGTGCGTGCGCATCTTCACTCCTGGGCTCTCGGTCACATTTTCATTTTAAATTACCTGGAATGTCTCGCTTTGGAACGAATGTAACGCCAGCGAGTGCATAAAATGTCACTTGTTCTTGGCATTTCTCTCTCTCTCTCTCTCTCTCTCTCTCTCTCTCTCTCTCGATTTCTTCGGCTATGTACCCATAATTAACGCATAGCCCAGTGCGTGGCTACATTGTATCAATCTAAATGAGATCGTGTTCGATGTTACGTGAAACTTGACAATAAATCCCTTTGATATGGCAATATTAATTTCAATTATGTAATTGATAATTTAGCACGTTAAAGCCATTCGGTTTCCATTTATAACACGTAAAATTTTTCAATTTTAAAAAACCGTTCGAAATTTTTCGACTTTGAAGTGTATGATTTTGTAGAATTTTCTACATATGAGATTTAATTAAAATACTTGAATTTGAGCATGTAATCATATTTTTTTAATAGATAAAGAGTTATTTGATATTTGTTTGCCTATCACTTGCCTATTGATGGATGAAGCTTTGATGATAGTAGTGCTCGAATCCTATTTGATACAGTAATGCGTGAACAAGCAATTTTGATTTAATGGATCGCTAAAAAGAATACTAATTTTACAGTTTATCTACAAAGCTAACAATAAATGTCAGTTTTCCAACTATTATCATTTTTATTAAAATTTTAAAAATTTCAAAACAATTTACTGTATAAAAAAAACCCATATTATAGTTTCATTAATCTAAGGATTCAACGGGATACATAAAGAATAATAAACTTGAGAACCACAGAAGCGCTAACATAGTGAATTGATAATTAAAAAGAGTCACAGCACACAGCCAAAGTCTTTTAGTACATATTAAAATAATCAAGCACGCATCACCCTAATAGAAACATCCCCATATCTCCTTGATGAATAGACTGTGAATCGCGTGTGCGTGCGTGCGCGTGTGTGTATATATATGTGCTCGAAAGCGACGTTAATCGCGCTCCAACGACAAAGTAAAATAGGTGGTGTCGCTGCTTATGCACACACGGGCTGTAGAGAACGAAAAACGAGGCAGTTCTTCTTTGTTCATTGCCACACTGGGCTATAAGGTCTCTTTGGCTGGCAACAATAGAGGATGTCCGATACTAATCTAATCTAATAGAGAGAGAGAGAGAGAGAGAGAGAGAGAGCGCGAGCGGAGAGGCCGTACTAAGCGCGACTGCAAGGCCATATGGACTTTGGATTATGTACAACGGTCCATTTAGTGTGTGGGGTGTGTCTGCGCTTCGTGCCTGGCTTTTGTAAATGTGCACTATGCATGTGCGCGCGGCACCCTGCAACGGGAAACTTCCTAGCCATGACGTCGTTTTCGTATGACGCGTGTTACTGCCCATTTTTTCTATAATGATATCCTCTCGCTCATTTTATATTATATATTATACTCGTCCTTGTATGGCACTTTCGTGCCTGTTAAGCTTAGTGCAACACAGTTTTTCATCTGAGTTACAACGTTTTACTCGAATTACTTTTACGCCCAATCATTTACAACAGCCCAGTTTAATTTACCTAGAATTCCATTTTAGAATTCAGATATGTTATATTATTCAATTGATGCATTGTAATGTACGTTCAGTAGAAACAATAATCCAATCACGCAAAAATAAATTATGTATGTAATTAACCTAGTTGAAAAGATATTATTAATTTTCATTTGTTAGCTTTACATATAGGTGTATATCAAATAATAACTTGATTTGATTGAGTTGAATGTACAAATTTAGACTATTCTGGTTTGAGCAATATCATATTATTTTAGCTGTGCTATTTTAGTTTATAACAGCAGTATTTACTTTATTATAATATCGTTGCGAATCAGAAACCTTTGCTTGATAGAGAACATAAAACTTTACAAATGTTGGAATCACAACTCAAAGAGTTGAGTATCACCCTCAATTGCAAAAAGTATTTTTTTTTTCATTTCGTATTGATCAGATTCCAACAATAAGAGCATCATATGCCATTAATATATAATTTACGTCTCAAACTAACCTGAAATAAAAGGAAAAAACGTTAAGCTACATAACAATTAACAGTAAATACAGTTACATACTCTATTTTTACGGTAGTTTTTCCGGTGTAGCCTAAATAATTACGCGATAACTCTACAATGCCACTATGAAAAAGGTGAAAAAAGGGAGTTTCTTTTGTAAATGGCTAAATTGGTTTTCGCGCGGAGCGCTATTCATAACAAGTAAGATTTGGGTGAGCCAGCTCGGGCTAAGAGAGAAACTTGAGGAATTCCATGAAGTCTTGCGTGGATCGAGAATTCGTTTGGCGCGCAAGCTCGCGCTATAGCGCCGTGGCTCTTTCCCCCTGCGGAGGTCCCTCAGGAAGGTCTCGAGCTCTCCTATTAACTTCAATTACGCGGTCGAAGTGCCGGCTCATTGTTCGCGGCGTTCCACGCGGGCGAACTCCGGCGTACCTTACCCTCTATAGTCGCAGGGCGGCTGCATATACTCTCAAACATGCTTCGCTAGTATATATACAGCCCCGCGCTCTCGTTGTACTCTCTCTCTCTCTCAAGGCTTTTCTTTGCCTCTTTTCTTTTTCTCTTTTACCCGAGCGCGTAACACCGCGCGCACTCTCGCCGTACTTGCTATTTATCGCACTCTTCGCGTTTTTCGGCTCTCCGCCCCGACGAGTACCTTTCAGTTATAAGTCTCTTAAAACTTACCAATCAATTCACAAACTCGACACACCTTCAAACTTTTATCCGTGAGAGGTGTCTGTAACGACGTGGAACTTTATTTTTAGAAGCCCACTTGGCAGTTGCCAGGAAGTATTTATCGATTATTGGTTGCTCTACCTATTGCTAATTTTCGAGTTCAAATATTTAATAAAGATACTTGTGTTAATTCTATTGTAGCTTGAAAAATAACAAAGAATTTGGTAAATTAAAAGGTATCCCTTATTATCTTCTGATGTGATTTGTACCAAAAAGGTGGGAAGTTCTATTTTTCTACCGTCTTGTAAATATAGATATAAAATGAAACTATCTCAGGAGCAAATATTTTATGTACGGACATACGTAAAACATGCAAGTCGAACGCAGCACCTCCTCCGTTTTGAGATCGGTAAAAAGTGAAGTGATTTCTGATAAAATACATCACCAATTATAGCAAACAATGAATGTTTTATTTCATATTTTCATTGATTGTCTTCTTATTGTATTGAAAAGCATAATATTTAAATTTAAGTTAATCGTTTATTGAATTACATCGAGATATAATCGCTAAGACATGGAATTTCTTTGAAATCTATTGCAAATTTTATACACAATCAATATATTCATATATTCACTATTTTATATCCATTACGACACCTGCAGTATTCTCTTTCTCTCCCAGTACTAGCTCTAAAACTACAATATCCAGCCGGCCTTTTGTCCTCACTTTCCTTAGTTTTCTCAGTTAGTAACTATTGACAAACATTAATACATTGACTGTCTTCACAACTTGTAGTATCTAATAACAAAATCCACATTTTTCAATTTAATTTTTGATATTACAAACAAAAATGTCATATTTCAGCAGAAATGCATCTACGCATCAATAAATTAAAGCTTCAAATCAAGCAAACAAATAAAAGCCTGTAATTTGTTTCGAGAATTTTTAATCTGGAGTAGTAATAGTATGAACTGAGGTAGAATTTAGACCATTGCTGAGAAATTCTTGAAATAAATAATATCATCTGAAGTGGTTTCAAATATTCCACGCAAATTTTCAATTTCATTTTCTAATTAATTACAAAAAAAATTATGGCGAATAAATTATATTGGATGAAAACAACTGCCAAAACTAATAAAACGATCAGGTGGAACTACATTATAGTGTTTAGGTAATTCTTTACTATGAAATTGAGGATGTCAACTGACGTATTCAACGAAAATAAACAATGTTTATAATCTAATATTGTCTAAACGATTATGAGTTAGAACTATTAGTTGATAAAGAATGTAATTTTCAAGTCCAATAAAGATAAGTATAAGTATAGCTAATTTGTACTATTTTAAAATTATTCTGTGATAACTTCAAAGTACTCCTGCATTCTCGAAAATTTATTTTCCTCTATAGCACTGATATACAGAAAAATATCGAGCTTTTCGAAGCCTAGTTTTTTATGTGTAGACTCTATAGATAATTATTGCAAAATAGACGCTTATTTTAAGCAAAGGCATCTAACAGGTGGAAATCGCATTACATCTATAAATTGGCCTACGCAATTGTCTTGCTATAATAATACCATAACAATATCCAATTTCTAATCACTATTTTATCTGAAGACAATTCAAATTAATGTATATTCCAGTTAATTCCTAATACGAATATTTACTCTAGCAAACCCAAATATTTGTTCATTTTTTTTACGTGGAACTTGCCAAGCAAAACAATACGCGCGCTGAGGCGGCAGATGTCTCCTGGTCCTATATATCAGTTGTGCACGCGCCAGCTCTCTCCCTCTCTCTCGCTCTCTCGAGTTTCGAGTTTTGTTAGACAAAGACTTTTGTAACGTGCTTGCAGCGCAGTTGGCCATTTCTACGTGATTTTCTATCTGCTATTTTGTGTCTTCTGCACACGGCCAAGTGGAAATCTGGCGCACCAAATTTCAAAAGGACACGTTGCCCTTGTAGCGAATATTTCATTCGACTTTTTCTGCAATTTATCATGTGTTTTCGAAGTTTTCATCGAATATCGATTACAAAGTGTAGAGCGTGTTTTTTTTTTGCACTTCTTTGAGCTAAAATGAATTGTTCAAGATTAAGGAATTAGCTGTTTTTATTTAATAATTTTTCGTTGAAATCAATTACACTTTTTAATAGTTTTATTATTCGAAATTGTTTGAAATTTTATTTCTGGTCAACTAACGTTAGAATAATTCGAATCAGACTTTTTATGAATTTCCGGTACACTGTTCATTTAATGTTTTCATAATTATTTTCAATAAATCAATGAACTCAACTCAGCATCGTTATTGCTACCGCTTAACTTCTATATCCTTAAAACAGTAGCAAAACTTCTGGTTTCCTCGTGAAAGGAAAAAAAAAAGAGGGAAAAAGATGCTCAACTGAGGCAATCAAGCAAGAGGATATCGCGTGTTTCCCGAGAATATTCGATGACCGAGCGAAGAAGCTGAGTTGATGGTTCCGCGCTTGTCTATACGGCTAATTGACGGTTTTGATGACGATGGAGGTTTCGTCGAGAGCAATATCGCAAGTTGATGGGTAGATCGTGACCACCGGCTATATGGGCAGCAGCAGCGAGTCGAGGCGTGCGCCCGCACTATGCCAGCCTCGAGAGAGAGAGAGCTAATTATTGCATCTGGAGAGAAGCTCTAAGGCTCTGTACGCGCGGGTCGTGAACCGCAGTCCCGCGGCTCGCTCGCTCGCGCTCGTGCGGTCTCTCTTATACACAATGCCTCGTGTAATCGAGTAGCCTTTATACTACGTGTGTACGCGAGAGAGAGAGAGAGAGAGCGAGAGAGAAGACGAAACGGGACTAGGTACCTCTACTACCGCTCGCTGCTGCTGGCGGCTTATTCATGTTATTAGGTTATCAACGGCTTGTTTTAGCCCTACTAGCAAACCATGTAAGGCCACTGTATGTGTGTGCAATGTACGTTGGTGTACGTGCGCGCTTGCCGAGCTTTGCTAAAGCCCAAACGTGTACCTCGTTACCTCGTGCACTGCAACGCGCTCAGCCTTCCTGCGCGCACAGCTTAAACCATGGAAAGTAAATTACATTCTCTCTCTCTCTCTCGATTGTGTATATATCGCGTATTTCAATTGCAATCAACATTCCATACGCTTCAATAAGAATATCATATATTATTTTATTCGTACTCTTGTAGAGATTTCTTAATGAGCTTGCGGTTCTGGACGTGCGTATAACTCAACAGGGCGCTGTCATTTTTATTTTCAATGCTTTGAAAAATCATAAATTTCACGAAACAAAAATAGAACGCAAATAAAAATAATTTTGCTATAGCAACGAAACTTAATAAAACAGAAACGGGGAAAGTTTCAATTAGAGCGAATATAGAGGGAGAGAAAAAAAAATAATTTAAGATTCCCGCTGAACAATACCGCAGCAATCTCGATTCTCGGGGCAAATGTATAGGAGAGTAAGCGAGGCTTGGCCGAGCCGTGAAACTCAATTTAATTAAGATTCATTAATAAAACCAGAATTTTCATAGCAGGCAGGCTGAAAAGCCAACGTCGGCGTTCTACTTGCGATACTACAAGCTGCAGGGGTATAGTGGCGGCCAGAAAGAGAGAGAGAGAGGCGTATCTCGGTATAATAGCCATCCGCCTGTAACTTCGGAAGGAAATCGTCGGCAAGTAAGCGGGATTCTCTCTCTTCGAGGCTGGTTATTAAACGAACGATACGAATTCTCAGCGAGAGAGAAAGCGAGAGAGCAAGAAAAGCAGAGCCAAAGCAGGGCAAGTATAGCGATAGCAGCGTAGCATTACCCGCTAGCGTATGCAAACGAGGACTCTCCCGGCAAGAAAGAACGAAACGTCTGGGACAATGGCCGAGGGGGATGGAAAACTTTCCACCTGTCCTCTCGTTTTCTCGGATGACGTTGCTACTGCTGCTGCTGCATGCATGCAGGCGATTTTCATTCCGCGTCATTGCCACGAGAGCCTTCTATTGTCTTTCTCTCTCTCTCTCGCTCTTACCCGTTGGCAAATCGAACGTCTAGGCATCCAAATAGAGTGCGTTCCACGCGGGATGCGAGGATTTCCTTCGCCCAAAATGCAGCGACGGAGTAATGCGGAATTCCAAGCCGAAATACTGCCGGAGAACAGTATATGTGCGAGCAAGGGCTTTCTCTCGTTTTCCTCATATTACAACGCTGGAGAGTGTCATATCGATTCATCGCGACCATATATACACCGTCCATCAGGTCTTATTGCTTTTCGAGTGTTGACTTGTATGAATATAGCTATAGCTTTTTAAAAAAAATTGATTGACTTCAATTATTTTTGCAGATATTAAAACATTTGACCTAGTAAATAACAAAATTTCGTTTCATTACAAATAATTTTACAGTTGAAGAGAGACTACAATTTTTTTTGAATGCTTTAATATGTATTTTACTGATTGTACGTAAGATTTTAAATATAAAAAAATTGATTTTAACATTAGTTGCTTATGGGTATTTTTTTTTGGCTGAGGCAGCAGTATGCTTTCGAATATAATAAATGAATGCGTAAAAATTTTTTTTTTGGTATTTCCAGAAAAAAATGCTAATGAAAATTCGATCAACTTTAGTATTCAATCACTGTTGAATGCAGTTTCTATAGAAAGTTAAAAATATTTTTACGAAAGACATCTTACGGTTAGAAACTGCACTATTTTTTTGATTCACGTGTCAATCTACTAGGGAATGAAACATTCTGCACTCAATTCATTCATCGAGTAACGTTCGTACTTCGTAGCAAAATTAAAAAAACTCCACTCACAGTAGCAGCAGTAGTTTTACCAAACGAAGAAAAAAAGCAAACGCTTTGAAAAACTGAAATGAAATCTTAATAAGCCAGGGCGCTCGGGTACTCGGCGTCGCAATCTGTGCTCTGTGTATTCCCACACGACTGAGAAGTTGCAGCGTAGCACGTTTACATGTATGCATATATGGGTGTGTGGCTTTTCCAGAAAATGACCGAAAAGAAAGAATGAAAGAAAAAGTAGAGAGCGAGACAAAAATAAAACTACAGCACTGCGAGCGCGCGAATAAAAATCAGCGAGATACGAATAAAGGAAACGCGCGCAAAGGATTTTACAGTATATATACAGCCAGGCGGCACAGTCTAGCGGCAAAAAAAAAAACATGGAAAAAATGGGGCAATCTCATTAGCAATTTTGTGTGCAAGCAAATGCATAAAGATTGCAATCTATTTCGGGGTAAGTGAGAAAAAGCAAGTCAGATACGATCTCCGACGAATTCTACTTATCGTCCATTGCATTTCTGTAAATTTGGCTTCTTCGTGCTTTGCTGTATGTATAGCGTTGCTGCTGCTACTGCTGCTGCTGCTGCTGCTTCTTGCGGTATGCAAAAGGGCTTAAGCCCGCGTAGATGTAGCATCTGCGAGACCGAACGTTTGGACTGTTTCCAAACTCACGTGTATATATGCGCGCGATTGTACATTTCGGCGTTGTAATTTCAAACTATACCACTCGCCGCCCTCTGCGCATTTGACCGATTTATTCTGTCTGCGCGACTGCGAAAGAAAACAAAAACGTGCGATCCTCCGGTCAGCACTTTTATTTCGGAGTTAATTAAAGTGCCTTATATCAACGCTGAGGAAAAAAGATGTTCGATTCAAGATGAATCCATCTATTTCAAAATAAAATTCATCTTAAATAGCGACACAAAATTAACCTTTTGATACAAGTTTGGCAGGAATGAAAAAGAATCTTTTTGAATCACAACTTTTGTTTTTGAACTAAAATCCAAAAATCAAACGACTAGTCACTTCGGCTCGGAAATATTTCTTTTCACACAATCTCAATTCGTTTTCGAGGGAATATTGTAATTTCAGGTATGCAAACAATAAAATTTTTTTTCGATACAAATAATTTTCTTGGATGCTGTAAAAAATGGCAAAATTTTACCGTATCCCATAGATTTACGTAATTTGTTCATGGTCCAAAGAAGCATTTTTCTGCACTGAATTACTAATATTTATTAGAAATATACAATCACGTAGTATGCGCCGTCACCTGATGAAACCATTCAATTTAGTGGCGGTTAATTTCATAATTTAAAGCCCCCCCCCCTTCATCACCAATATCTATAGCACATCATAAAGCGGGATAAATTTGTTGCAGCTTCCCTCCAATAGTTTACCTGGACAAACGATAGTTGGCACTCCAAAAGAACGCCATCGATAAATGTTGGTATGTACCTAGATTACCACAAATCAATTTCCGAGCGGATTCCATGGCATACAACCTTTTCTACAGAAAAAAAATTTGCACGGTAAGCAAAATTAAGCGTCTTTGTCTATTTCGTGCTCCATCAAAATTTACCTTTAAGATTTTTTTCTATAGAAACGAAATGAAGTTGCTCAGTGCGAAAAACAGACTCTTTTTGTGTTCAAACGATTAGTTTCACGTCGAAGGGGTAATAATCTAGAATTGAAATTTTATATCTCGTCTCAAAATTTCGAAATGTTGTTGATCTGAATAGCAATTTCATTTTAAATCGAGTATTTATTTTTTTCGACAAAATAATTATATTCACATTAAAGTTAATAATTCTTTTTGCATTGAGAAAAAAAAAGACTCTTGGTTCAAAAAAAAAAAAAATTTAGAATCGCAATTATTTTACTTGCAATAAAATGAGAATATTTTTGAGGCAACCATATTTCGCCAAAAATATTTCCATATTGCTCCGAGAAAGCTATTTCTATGAGTGAAGTTTTTTTTCTCGACGCCTGCAGCATTTTTTTTCGCGAAAATTCAAAAGTTGTACAGAGAGATCTTGTTCTCCTTTTGTTGCGAAAATAAAGCTCCGTGCGAAAATGGAAATTCGAGTTGTTAACAATTCGGCGATACTCGCGTGTATCTGAAGTAAATCGAAAGAGTAGTAGTTGCGAGTGAAATTTGATTTTTCACGGTGAATAGTCAAACCCATTTTTGGAAAAAATCTTTCTCTATATACGGCTCTTCAAACGCGCGCATTCCAAAAAAAAAAAGCGCGCGAGAGCACTCGCTCCGACGAGTTTCGAGATTTGCTATTTGCACGTTTGCGTGTGACTAAAAAAAAGGAGAAAGAGAAAAAAAGAGCGAGAGTCTCGCTCGCGTAAAATCGTCCCTAGGGCTTGGAAAGCTGTTGGCGTTGTGCGCGGCAGCGCAGCCGGCCAACTACGATAATACTCCAGTGGTTTAGTTCGTATGCGCGCGCTTCTGCTCTTTCGCTTCTCGCGCGTATAGCTCTGCATCACGAGACTCGACCCTCAGCGCCGCCGGGCCAATGAATAAAAATGAAATGCTAACGAGCGCCTCTCTCTCTCTCTCTCAACTTTGCGTAGGTATATGCGTCGCTCGTTGCGTACATAGAATCCCGTGGCAAGAGTCCCTATGTGTGTGTGTGTGTGTGTGTGTGTGTGTGCGTGCGTGTGTGTGTGTGTGTGTGTGTGTGTGTGTGTGTGTGTGTGT
>JAWWMK010000032.1:2765690-2786824 GCA_035047105.1 Galeopsomyia nigrocyanea | reverse complement strand
GTGTGTGTGTGTGTGTGTGTGTGTGTGTGTGTGTGTGTGTGTGTGTGTGTGTGTGTGTGTGTGTGTGTGTGTGCATGCGCATAGTCAGCGGACTAGACGGAAAAAATGGAGCAAGTAGCAAAAAAAGATATTTGAAAAACAGTCGAAAGGAGAGAGAAGGGGAGAGAAAAAAAGCGAGACGGGAAAATAAAGTGACTGGGTGGAGAAGCGTGTTTGAAATAAGAGCAAAGCGAGCTGGGAGAGGGAGAAAGAGGAGGCGATGAAAATAAAAATTAAAAAAAAAAGGAAAGAGAGAGAGAGAGAGAGAGAGAAGGGCGAGATTTCGCGAAAACCGAGGCTGCAATGCGCATGCATATACAATGGCCACGAAGGGGCATTTTGTTTCTCATTTTCTCTTTTGCTACTTCTTTTCACACGCGCTACGGGCGTTTAAGCGAAAGATTGATTTGTTTAGCTTACGTGCCGCAAACTTGGTTGGAATGTTGCAATACTGCTCTTTTCAAAGTTGCGGCAGGCAGTAAAAAAAAAACTACAAAACGAATGATGAATGAAGACGAAAAAAAAGGAGGCATTCGGATTCTAAATAATTGCTTCTCCATTGCCGTTCGTTCGCTTTTCTAATAAACTTTCTCTCCTTTTTTTACGGGAAAGCTAAAGTTGGTGCTTTTGAACGTTAATTAAATTCCAGCAGATGAAGTTTGTAGATAGCGGTTTTCAAAGGGCTCGCGCGTGCGTGTAACAAAGTCGAAAACGAGAGAGCGAGAGAGCACTTTGATAATGGAAGTTCGGGATTAAAAAAAATTGACTGCAACATCAAAGGCCTCCTTGACTAGGCAATCAGCATCGATCGAAAAAGCGTTTGTTCGCCACGAGCACTTCTGTTCTTTCGCCAGTCGGTCATTGAAAATTCCATCAATTATACGTCAATGAATCCGTGCGTGCTCGAATCGCGCTCAATTTGTACTCCCTTCGATATAATGGTACTGATTTTTGAGAGTGAGAGAGAGTTTGGCATAGCAGCCGTTGGTTGGTTGGTTGGTGGTGGTCGTCTCTTACCCCCGCGGGGCGGCATTTTGCCTTTCATCTCCCTCGGCTTCCGAGTACTCGTCGCGGCGGCGGTTTCGCTTCCCCGCTACGCCTTTAATTAATATTCAGCGATTCACTTTCTGAAATGGAACCACTTAGTGCTTCCGAGTGCGCGCGAGAGTCAAGCTGAGCCGACTTGCGCCTACTGCATGTACACGAGAGAGAGAGAGAGAGAGAGAGAGAGAGAGAGAGAGCGAGAGCGAGAGAGAGAGGACTTTTCATCCGGGGGATTCGAGTCTGCGTTTACAGATTCATGCCTAGGCTTGATGAAAAAGTTTCATCGCTCAGGCCGATTTGCTGAGTACTGCTATCAAATTGCTCATTAAAATTACCAGCTTACCCAGTTTAATATTATTCTCGTGTGAAGTTTGCTCTCAATCATACTTCAGCGCGTAATCATTCAAGTCAATGTAGCAAGAAACCGTGAATTAAAATAAAATACATGATCGAATGTTTTTACGAGTAAACGAAAATTGAAGCTTTTGCCAAATTGATGGATGCTTTTAAATAAAACTACATATTCATTTTAAAATTCATTGTATCGATGAAAATCAAATACAGGCAGTTCCAGGATTTCATGTCATCCAAGCGCACTTAAAAGGCTTTTCATTTACAATATCGCATGGATAGTGAATATTGAAAAGTTTTCCGTCAATTCGTTTTTTTTTTAGCATACTCTCCACAGTTTAAAAATTGAAACAAAACTGTAAAAGCAAACTCTCGCTATTTCTGCTCGGCGAAAATCAGGTATTTGATATAAAAAGAGAAAAAAAGATACACGAATAACATATTTAGAGAGGATTAGTGCACGTACAAAATTCAAAGCTTTTGACTGTAAAGTCGGGATGACCACAAAGTGCACGGAAACCAAGCAGTTGTGCATTCAGTGTCGCACGTCAGTGCTATGAAAAGGCTTGAATGCGCGTTGCCCTGCGGGCGAAAGGTTTAAAGAGAGGCAAAATGTAGGCGCGCTTTCTTTGGTTAATTCCTTCCTTCTTGCGCGCGCGCGCGGTTTTCCACTTACGCTACTCATTTCGCCGTCTGAGTGACTTTTTTTTTAAATCCTTTACTCTCACTTTCTGTCGTGTCGAGTGTCGCCACTCCCACCGCGCACGTCCTTTCGTTTAATTACTATCGACCGCGAGCAGGGGCAGAAAGAAAGAAAGAAAGGAAAGAGAGCAAAGAAAAAAAAAGGAAGGAACAAGGGAAAGAGAGAAGAGTTTGGATAGAGCAGTGTCGTCGCGATGTCTATAACGAGCGACTCAAACAATGTCGTTAATCAGCCAAGGCACCAATTGAAAAGCAGGGAAAGAACCGGGGAAATGTGATTGCCGGCTTGCCGAGATGTAATTCAACCAATCGGCTTGCTTCCTCGATGACAGAATAATCGTATTTTTCTGGCAATCTCTATCGCAGACTCTGGTTTTCTTGGTATCTTGTCTAAAAATAGGATAGCTTTTTGCCCCGAGTTTAATGTTTAATCGATTTTAACGTTATAATCGAATGTTCGATTTTCAAGTGTTTCTGAGGTTATTGTTAGCCCAATATATTGATCGAATTATTTCTGCGAAGTAATTGTATCGAAAAACTTGGTAGTCTAACAATTATGTTGATAAATAAGGAGAAAGTACACGCTCTTGATGATCCCCTAAATTTCTCCCCATAAATAAACGCGTCCATTATTTGTGAGATTAATTGTAATTTAAGCAGATAATTTGTATGCTAATCATAGAGTTGCTGTACAATTTTTTAAGTGCTAAGAGAAATCCATCCATTATTAGAAATTAAAATTATATATAACTTTTGTTTGAAAAGTAAATGTTACCTAAACATAATTATTGTTTTATTTCATAAGGCTTTGGTAAATGCTATAAAATTCATTACTTTTATTATAAACTGCTTACGGCATTCTCATCGTTATTTTTTTGCATCCAATATATTACTGGAAATTTACTGAGTGATTTCGTTATTCTATTCTGAAAACTGAATCTATAAATTGTAGTAACAGGTTAATGTTGAAATATATGACAACCACTATGAAATTATACCTGTGATGTTTAAATGTTTTATATAATCACCTAGATGGTGGTATACTCAATAAAAAATTAGCAATAAAAAAATGAAGTAAATGAATTTTCTAGAATTTAGCAATTAAGTTTTTTAGAAGCGTTTCGAAATTATTATCGATAAAGTCGATATTAGTAGTGCGTATTTTCAGTTTTTAATTATTTCTACTTACACTTATCAATAATTGCATGCGAAACTAGTTTTTTAGCAACTAATTATTTTAATTAATAATTAATTCTACAAATAATAATGCATATCGCCCTTTTCTTCCATATACGTCTCTCGGTATTCTCTTATTGCACAGTAAAGTACCACTTCAGCACTACAATGAAGTTCTACGCGATCGTTATATTTATCCTGACAGTTGCTCTCATTCAAGGTAACTTTATTTAAAATGTTTTACCAGTTATTGTTTGATTTACAATTATAAATGTTATACGGAAAAAGAATAAATGAAAAATTGTGAATTTAAATATTTAGCCGCTGCTGCTTGTGATAGTGATGAATGCACTAAGGAATGTAAAGATAGAAATGCTGCGCCTGGAGTTTGTTATTTTAGTCGGGACTGGCATTCATACTGCAGATGTAGATTTTTCTAGAATAAACATGTAGTAAATGTCTTTAAATTTATCAATAGATATTTTGTGAATAAAGACACAAGTATATTGGTGATGGATAAAATATAAAATCATAAAACGTGAAGAAATGTATAAGCTTTGGTAGCCCAATATTTTAACCCTTTTAATTTTTCAAATACACTTTTAACCAGTTACAAAAAATTATCCATCATATGATGGTGAAGAGATAATAACTTCATTCAACAATAATATAAAATTGAATATACAGAATATACATCGCGAAAGAATAAAATTGTAGTACCTCCAATAATTCCAATCCAAAAAAATCATGGAAAACATTATCTTGACTAAATTTCAAATTAGCAAAGCAAAAAAATAATCAGTATTCAAGCAGAGACATCTGTACAGCGCGCGCAAGTGTAACTTTCGGAGAAAAAAAGAAGAGAAAAAAAAATCATCAGCATAGCCCAGCGTAACAACGCAATATGCATGCAAACAAGGCGTGATCAAGCAGCAGCCAGAGTACTTTTCCCATACGAAGACGCGTGAGAGCGATTGCCCGTGAAATGAGCGCAGCGCCAGAGTGTATATCGCGTCTCCTTTTCCGTAGAGCATGCTGCTGCTGTTGCTCCTGCTTCACCTCCCTCGCGGCCCCTCCGCTGCTACTTGCTGCTGCTGCTGCGGCTTCTGCCCTAAGAGGTCTAGCCACTCAAGAGAGCTGCCGCTTGGTAAGGGGGTAGCCCGAGAGAAAAATAGAGAGGCCAACGGCGTATATGCGTAACGAGACGTTGCAGCAGCTTCTCTCTCCTTTTCCGTGATGGCCGCATGTATATTATGTATGTATATGCCGCATGGCTGCGCAGAAAAGCGCACTTCCTTAAGACGTGCTGCTACTGCTGCCGCTGCTCGTACACCAGGTGTGGCCCGACGCCCGAGAGAAAGAGCAAAAGGTTCATCGTTAAAATCTAACGAAGAGTCGCTGCTCGAGCGTTGAGGGACATTGTTTTTTCTTTCTCTCGCGAAGAATGAACTTTAAAAAAAAAGCACAATTGGTCCACCTGCTATGTACTGAATTGGATGAGCAAGTTCGCTAGAGAGATAGAGAAGGGAGCCGCGCGAATTTTTCTGAAATTTCAAATTTTATTTCGCTAGTTCAGCCAACGCCGCGCCGCTGCCGATATTTCGCGCGCGAACAACTTTTGAGCACTTTGAAAAGTCGTAAAATCACGGCGGCAAACTCATTTAAGAGAGTTAAGGCGCGCGGCTTTTACTCGATTTAGAGAGCACCCGCCATCCCACACCACTTCTTTCTTTTTTTCGGCGCTATTCCGCACACTGCCTTTTCTTACAAAGTACCGGGCCAGAATGACACTGCAATTTGCTGCGAGCTTTTGCGGGATTCAATTTCAATGTGGTGTTAATAACACGTTGGGATAGAGTAGTTTCAACTTTGCAAGTTCTACGTACATTTTTTTATTACGTTATTGTACTGAAATAATAATTTTCTAGCTATTTCCAATCAAACGAAGCAATTTAATATCATTCGCCGGCTTTTTTTTTCACCAAAGAACATCTTTAAGAAATATCCATATTCACACCTTAATTTTCCAACATTTTAATGATTTATTCCAAATTAGCCGAAAGTTTCATTTGCTCGATGCCTTTACCGTTACTGACGTTCGCGTTTGTTAGTTTATGACTGAAATTCTAGTCAAAAGGCAAATGAGAATTTCGTATTTTAGATTCCTCTTATCTCAATATTTGATATAACATTTTCTCTGGTGAACTCTGTATGAATAAATTATTCCGTATTCAGAGAAATCGTATGATACAATTTACTTTGAATTTTGAATTCAAATTTAACTTCTATTCATCAATATACTTTTATGTAACTGGAAAAGAGATAAAATGACACTATCTCAGCAACGAATTCTTTCAAATAAGAACCCCCCCCCACCAATCATATATTTTGAGCCATTTAGAAGATATGCACGGACAAGCATAAAAAAATTCAGTTCGTACGCAGCACTCGTCCTTTTTGACGTCGGTACAAATAAAATTTTTTATTGATAATAGTACGATAAATAAAAAAGTTCTTTCGACGGCGGTATACTAAGAAAAAAATCTATTAGTGCTACAGAGGGAAATCAATTTTCTAGTATTTCAGAAATATTTTGAAATTATTACCAAACAATTTGAAAATAGTAAAGATGAGAATAAATAGGTGTGAAGACAAAGGAGGACATAGGAATAGTTATTATTAAGTGTAGTAATTTCGAATAAGTGGAAGAAATTCAATGAATTTTTGAATAAATGAATTTGTTAGAGCGCGAGAGCTCATTTTAAAGCTCATAAAAGCAGCTTTAAAAAAAGTTGTTGCAGTGATGAATTCGGTAGTATCTAGCCCGAGATATCTCACTTTAGAGCAACCCTTTTTTTAGGTATATGATTTTGTTATTAATTATTCTGCTAGAACTAGATCATTTGACGGAATGTTAAGTTTCTAATGTATATAGGTAATATGTGGAAGTAAGTGTGGTTTATAAATGACGTATGATGATTGATTAATTTGTTTTTACTTTGATAGCGTCTTTAATTTATGTAGAAAGTAATAGTAAGGCAACTGATAGAATATAATATTGTCCATGCTACACCAATAGACTACTCTTGACATAATAGTTTGAAGATAATATTTTTATAATTATTAAAAGTACTATTAATTTGAAGTTTGATACAGGAAAGCACAGAGCACTTAAAAGTTGAAAAAGCATCGGGCTAACGCAAAGCGAGTTATTAAAACGAAAGTCCAACGAGGCGTATATAGCCGAGCGCGCGCTCGCGGTAAATAAATAGAGCAGTTATAGCGGCTCCGAGGCTTTTGCAGAGGCCAGAGAGTAAATGCCGAAATTGCGAGCTCACTAATTTGAATTTATAGGCGCGCGATTTTCATCCTATCGCGCGCTAGAATCGGCGAGAGCTCGCGCACCAGGCATGCACATACACAAACACACACACACACACACACACACACACACACACACACACACACACACATATGTACACGCCTTGTAATGAGACTGAATGGCGAACTAATGAACAGCTCGCGGCCATTCTTTTTGTTGCTTTTATCTACTGTGGCATCGCTATTGACTTATCTTGATACTCGGCCATTTTGCCGAAAAACGCTTTTCCGATATTCCAAGCGATGCATTTCAGGCGAAAATAACGCCTGAATCGCGGCGAATCTCTACTGACACGAATTGGGAATAAGGACATATCGATCAATAGAAAGTCAATCGTATAATTAAAGGAAGCAATCGTGCCTGTGATCACTGAATCTTCTCTCCAACAGACGCGCGCTACAGCGGCCACGAGTCAAAGCGCATTTTCTCGACTTCTTTGCCTGCTAAGTGAGCTGATTTCAAGCAATTTCTATTCAAAAGGTGGAAAGCCGGAAAGACCGCATCGACCGCAACGAATATCGTTAATTCCAACGCGATTCTGCTCCTGAAGGTACAAACTTTAATTCGACCTCGCTCTTTCTCTCTCTCTCTCTCTCTCTCTCTCTCTCTCTCTCTCTCTCTCTCTCTGTAAGCGCTACTTTTTGCAAATATTCTAGATTAGTTTGCACAAAACGGAGCTTACTTTTGTTTTATCGGATTAAATTTCCGGTATTTTCGTTTGTTGCTTACGTGCGGCAAAAATTTTCCCCGGCAGAAGTTTACATTGAAACTGAAATAGCAAAAGATAGTTAAATTTTTAATTATTCCATTTGTAGAACGCTACTCATATGAAAACTTTTTATTTCGATATTAAAAAAAACAAAAGGAAATAATATATTTCTTAAGCGATGACAAAGCAACGATTTAAGTCGAATCAATCATCGCGAAACTCGTTACAATTGTCAATTCCCCCCGGAGAATAATCATTTACCTTAACGGCGAGATAACTCATCCTTTTGAAGTCATCGTAAAAGGGCTAATACATAAATAATAATCGTTGCAGCTCGAGGCTTGGACAATAACCCGCAGGAAGTCCCACTCGAAGTAAAAGAGTCTCTCAGAGCCGTGGCGGCGACAAGGGACGACGCTCGAGCGCTGCACAAAACATCACGGCATAATAATGATCGCGCGTGCAACACGTACGTTGCTTTTATACGGCCAGTGTCGCGATTCGCGGAAAAGAAGACTGCAGCGAAGGAAGCACCGAGAGAGAGAAAGAAAAAAAAGCCGTTTGCCGCTGGTCGTCGCATCGCAGAAAAACCGGTAATGGCGTATAGCTACGTTGACGAGAAGGAACGCGCGATTTTGTCATTACGCTCTTTCTCTTTCTTTCTCTCCGTCTCCTTTCTCGGGATGAAGAGACGTTTGGTGTGGAGGAGGAGGTGGAGGAGGTGGAGGCGGTAGCTCGCGATAAAAAGGTATTCCGCGCGGGAACCGCTAAGAGTTGAAGGTAAACACTGCAACGAGAATCGAAAGAGAGAGAGAGAGAGAGGAGTCGACAAGAAAGACGATTCTAGTAGAATGCAGCGACGACGAGGAGGACTCCACGGGAGGGAAGACGACAGGAATGATAAGAAAAATGGATAGAGAGGCAAATGGCTCTCTCTCTCTCTCTCTCTCTCTCTCTCTCATGCGATGAGGCTAAAGTTCAATAGCCTTTCTTGTGCTCGACCTCACTATCGGATTATAATGATTGCTCTCGCGCTGCGTGGGCAGCATTCTCCCATCGTTGTATATGTGATGCGTCTACTATACGCGCTGCGTGCTTACTCAGCTTATTTTCATCGTTCTCCACTTATTTCTTCAGGTCATTTTGTGGCAAATCGTGTGACGATGGCATACTCCGAATGTTTAATGACTTTCCTCGTTGTAAGTCGAAATGATGAAGCAGATGCATCTCACATAAACATATTTTAAATGTACTTTGAAATTGTTGAAGTAATGGAAAAGTGAAAATACAATTATATTTATGCGAACTATATATAGAATCAGAAGCAATCTTATCAAAAGTCATCAATTTAAAAATACAATAGAATCCAAACGATTTTTTTTATACAAAAAAATTCAAACTGCAATCCCATTAGTCGTTATCAAACTTTCGATATCGTCTTTTTTCATCTGGCTTATTCAACCCGAGTTCATTCTCAATTCATCTGTACACGACGTTTTCCCTCTTCACTCTTGTCATCTTTTCTGATTCGACAGTTTCTATCTAGTAGATATCGAGCTTCCTACTCATTACTCGCTCCAGACAGAGATCCTGAAACAAGTAATCGGCATCAATGCCGAAAGAGAAAAAGAGACAGAGACAGAGAGAGAGAACGACATCAGAAGTTACAACGTAAACGACCGTTTTTTCTGACGGATACGCGGCACTTTGCGCAATATCGATGTAATGGAATCGATCAGCTGCAGACTTTTATTCTCTCTCTTTTCTTTCCAATTCCGGTAATAATGAATCGGGTGTTCTGGCTTTTCTTTTTTCCATCGTCCTTTTGTTTTAGTTGAGGGCTTTTCTGTGTTTTATCGAAATTGCGGAATTCGATAGTGAACTCGTTATATCGCACTATAGGTATGTAGCATTTTCAAGAATGAGGAAACAGTTTTTTTCAATACTTAACATTGACGTGTCGATAAGTGAAAGGTCATGAAAGTAAAAATAATTGAGTAACAAGGAAATAGTAAGATAGATAAGTATAATTATAAAAATCAATAATTTTCAGGTCGATAGTTTTTTCTTATTTTTTGCAAAATTAATGTGGAGATTAAGTGCACAGGTGGGGAGAATAAGGGATGAGACTCGTTGCTAGATGTAAAAGGTCTAAGTTTATTGAATACAAAGGATAGTTGTCGTTTGAGATTGACGCACGCATTCACGCATGATTCGCACACAAGGCGCTGGTGTCGCCAGGCCCAATGCATACTCACACACACGCACACATACGCACACACGTCTACGCACTCACACCCCACATTAATTATCTATTTATCGTCAGAATAATACAACGTCAAAGTTTATCAAAAGTGTCATAGTGATATCCACTCAAAGAAGACTGAAATGGCATTAGATGAAATTTTTTCCTCCTTCCGAGCGACAAAAAATAAATAGCCTTATTTACTTCATAATGATTTCTCTACTCCATTGCACCGTTGAATTCGAGTTGTTCCATGATAACTGCGCTCGGCACGCCCCTTATTCAGCCGTCGCCTTATCTTTTCTTCAAACTCCGTTACAATCCAGCTCTCGTTCGCAAAGCAGCAGGAGCAGCAGCAGAAGAAGAAGAAGTCCACATAACGAGAAGGTAGAAATAAAGAGACAGACAGAGCGACGTGCGTCAACAAGCGACGTCGACGAAGAGGAAAAAGAGCCAGGCGAATAAAGTAAGACGCTGCTGCCGTTATGTAGGTGTATGTGTGTATCTTTCTGGGCGTGTATACAGATATATACGCGATGGAGGAAGACGCTGTATATAAGACCAACAGGAAACCCGACAGCGACAAGAGCGAGTTGCGGCTGCCGCTCTGCCTGGCAGATGTGCTGCGCGTTCCGACTATAAAACGCTTTGCTAGCTCCGTCACTTACGCTAGCGTGTTTACGTCGTTGCGTATACACCTGCTACGCTCGCGTTTATGCATGCGAGTTTAATGAGACCAGATAATGATAAACGAATCGACTTTTTACGCCCTGCGCGCTTGCAAGATGCTATGTTCTTCTCAAGTTTAGTAGTTTTTAATTTCATTTGTATTGTTAGGAATTAACTTTGGGTTATTGCTATTTTTTCTGATAACTTGATCTATGAATCATACAAATATGGTTATATACCGAGCCTCTTCTTCGAGATGACAATGGGGTACCCACGCTATTCCAATGATGCACAGGCTTACGCCTACTAGTATAGTATAGTTGTGAATTGCAGTGTGAGATTTAGTAGACTATTTATGTTACATTTTTGACTCAACCGGTATGACTTTCCTACTCGCTGGATTTTAATGAATCTTTGTTCATATATTTTCAAATCTTTTAAGGTAGGTGGGAAAATAATTTTTAAGTAGATCTATCAACTAGAAAAAATTGTATAACTATTTTTCAAAAACTAAATAAAATAAAGATTTTTCGTATGGAGCTATTATACGCAAACTACTTTGTATTTAGAATGAACTTTTTAACGTGCGAACACTCATTTTAAAGCTTATGAAAGCAGCTTCAAAATGCATTGTCACACGATGAATTTGGTTATAGGTAGTCTGAATTATCTCACTTCAAAACAACCCATCTTTTTTCAGGTGTCAAGTATAAAAGTTATGGTTATGTTCAAAATGCTGTAACTTTATTTTCAGAATGAATTTAACAACGTGTGTCAGCTCATTTTAAAGCTTATGAAAGAAGCTTCAAAACAAATTGTTGCGCGATGAATTTGCTAATATCTAGCCAGAATTATTTCATTTTAAAGCAACTGTCGTTTTTCAGGTATACAAATAAAGTTGTCCCACCTATATGTAGTATTATTCGGAAAAAGTGTGAGGTGTTTTGTCATTATATGCTTTAATTAGCTAAGATGAATATTTTCGCTCTCTCCAAAGAAAGCACACCGGTAATGTAATTTAGTTATTCAAATAAGCGTTTTGTTTGATTAAAAATTTCTTATTTTACGTCAATTCTTCATTCATTTTTGTCGTTATATATAAGAACGATTTTTATTGCATGAAAAATGAATAAACAAAAGCTATCTTCTATCTCCAAGAAAACATTTCGCCAGAGCAGCTGGCAACGTATTTTTCTATCAACTAATGCACCCTGTGTATCTCAAAGTCACGAAAGAATGTTTCATTAAGGTTCGATTACAAAGTATAAAGAATGGAATATAAATATCCTACTAAATCTCGCACTTCAATTCACAAGTATACTATACTGATAGACATATAAATGTGCAAAAGTCGAAAAATTGGCAATGTATGATTGGCTGTCAGTGAGGGGGGATAGACTCGAATATCGGGGGAAAAGTTCTTTACACTGAAGATTTCTTAGCTCGAGGCTAACAATGATGAAGGGTGATTTACAAGAGTATTATAGCATACACGCAGTTATGAATAAGAAACCAACGTGTAACAGTCAATATTACACGAGGCCTTTGCGCGAATAGAGCTTTAACATTGGAAATTCGTCAAGCCACAAATTGCACGTTAGGATTCGATTTTACTTGCAAACAATCCATCATCGCGAACAGGCTTATTATTTCCCCGCGAGCGATGCTTAGATAGGGTCTTTAAATTGCGGTTGGGTAACAACTACATAACGAAATGCTTGCGGCGCCTACACGCACTTATAAGCCGCAGCATCAAATGGGGAAAATTAAAAGCAAATACACGTTAAGACAATAGCTTCAATGTAAGACTAATTTATATTTTCTGCTTTAAGCTACGAAAATGGAGGATCACAAATTGAACGTTTATTTCGCTGAAAAAGAAAAAGAGGCGAATTCAATTGTGCATGAGCCGTCTTCGTCATTTTCCTCGGATTATCATGATAAAAAAAAAGTTAACGAAGGATGAAGTGTAGGCGCAGCCGGGGCGGAGCTGGCAAAACGCTTCAACGAAAATTCCCTCAAAGTGATAAGAATTCAAGGGAGATTCATAGGGCCGCCAAGCGATTACGTAAATGCCAGGGAGAAAGAGAGAGAGAGAGAGAGAGACTGCAGGGAGGCTGGTCGGCAAGCGAGCGCCGCGAGGTCCGCATCATCCCCTTGGTGTTGAGCTCTCTCTATCTCTCTTCTCTCTTGCCGAGAAGCGGCCTCGAAAGATCGCGCTTGCTCTCTCTCTCTCTCTCTCTCTCTCTCTCTCTCTCTCTCTCTCTCGCTCTCTGAGAAATCGAGTTAGAAACGTAGTTACGCGCCCGTTTCATCTCCCCCGGGGATGCTAAGTCTCGCTCTCGTGCGAGTAATTTTGCGAGGAGAATTGCATTACTCGCCTTCGCAGACACACACATAGAAGGTCCAAGACTGCACGTATAAGAGATCGATGTATACGCGTTGGAAATGCGAGCGTGTGTGAGAGAGATAGATATGAAGAATGAGCGAGAAAAACGAGGAAAAACTAATCTTTCTTGGGGGCCTTTGTCAGTGGGATATTGCAGGAGAAAAACATCGATTGGAAATTTCGCGCCGCATTCAGCGCCATCCCACCCCTCCCAAGAGCCCATCCAATGAGAGTCTCGTAAATTTCTATCTACAAACGATGGCTCATCGCTTTTTTTTTTCACCAAAGCTTATATAAGGAACGACGATTCAATTACATACCATAGTCAGCCGTTTGAATGGGAAGGGAATTTTCGCTGGCAAATAAAATTGTTAGTCTTCCAAACAATTTTGCGAACACACTCGCGAACTTTTAAGTGACGCCTTTTAGTTGACTAAACGGATCGATGTCTAAAAATGATATTGTCATAACGAAGGATACCAAAGAGTATGAAATTATAATAAGGGTAAACAAACTCTTACAAAATTGCTCAAGAAGCGAAACATCAGTGTTGATATTGATAACGAAGCCTAAGTAGAGGAGTAAACGCGGAGTCGCGCAAGTCGGTATACAGCACGAAGCGATTCCGCATGGGAGAGTGCTTTGGCACGTCGGTCCGAGTAAAGTTTTGCGTGTGCACTTAGGTGTGGAGCGCATAACGAAGAGAGACATGGCGGGGGTGAGTGGAGAGAGAGAGAGAGAAGCGCAACACGTTGCACGAAACTTGTTCTATTTATCACGGTTAAGGGCGCGAAGCCCAAACACGAAGAGAGACAAGCTGAGAGAGAGAGAGAGAGAGAGAGAGAGAGAGAGAGAAAGGCCAAGGAGAAACCAAGTGGAAGGCTTTGCGCTGTATTTGCCAGACTTTATATACGTTCGCCATGGTGTTAGTACACGTAGGCTTGTTTTGTTCTGTCTCGCGGCCTGGATAAACTTGGCCAATTAGTGAACGGGACGTACACTTCCGGTTATTCGGATGGTCGCGGTCTATCGCGATTACTTCGATTCCCTCTACACACTCTCTCTCTCTCTCCCTCAACTTGCTGTGTATCTTGGCTTTGCGTGCGAGCGATTCTCTTTCTCTCTCTCCTTCCTCATCCCGTATATAGGTATATGCCGCACAGTTCTCCTATAAGATCGTGTGTGGTGTGCATTACGGTACATTGGCGCTATTGAGAGCCAAGTGTAACGGCTGATTTCTACCGGTTGCCCTCTTGTTGCAAATTCCGTTTGATTACCGTCTGTAACGTTTGTATGCGTGTATTGTAACGTTTAGCGGTTTGATTCTCTCGTGACTGCTCTTTAACCCACTGCATAATCGAGATATACGATGGAAAAGCAAATATTTGGCATGCTCTTACTTTACTCAATTTATAATTTATTTTTAGTTGTGAAAATGTCATCTTATTCTTTGGATAAAATGAAACTTACTAGAGGACTCATTGCAAAAAGTGTATGTCGAAAAAGATTTTAAAATATTTCATTTCTTTTGAAAATTTGAAAGCTGTTTTTACACTAGCTGAAAATCTACATGTATACATATTCACAGACGATGTCGATATGAAAGCAAAGTCTAAAAGAGCATTGTGCTTTCGAAGCAGCTTTCCGTTGCAAATGTATTTTTTGAATTCTACAATTCCATGCGTATTTTCCACGAACTTCGAAAATACAATAGAATAAAAAGTAAAAGGGACGCATATTCAGCGCAAAAATGAGAAAAATAAATGCGTAAATCGAATGTCGAAATAGCAACACGTAGAAAGTAGTAGTACGTACTGTATAAAGAAGGAAACAATGTATGTGTACATACGCTTCGGTGATGAAAAGCCGAATGCCGGCCGGGCGAACTGTCGGAGCACAAAAGAGGAATTTCTCCGCATAAATCTGTAAGGGCTGCTTGCTTGCTATAAGCTCGTCGTCAAGATCAGTCAGGCTTGTTTCTGCAGCGACTTTCGCATATACACGCACGGCCAACCACGAATCAACATCGAGTTCCTCGGATTGGATTCCCAAAGACGACAACGACGACGACGACGGAGCGCTATTTTGTTTCGACGGCGCCCACAAAAGGGATTACACTTTCCGAATCACTGACCACCGTCTTTTTTTTTTTTAACTTCTTCCCCTCTCTATACCTTTCAGCTACCGCGCTTGCTATTCTTTCCGTATAGTTCACCTTTTGTATGTATGCCTGTACGCGCGAGTTCACCATGCACGAACTGCCTTTCCGCGTGTGCTTTTACAAGGATGCATAATAATAATCGCAAAGTGTATTCCTTCGTTGGCTTCTGCTAATAATTTTACGAGCTTGTAGGTTTCTATCAGGTATATGTATGTTGCAACTTGAGAAGATGCGCCGAACAATTTTATTATCAGGATCGTCGTCGATTCGAATGACAATTGCATTGTGAATTGCATGCATTTTTTAACATACTCGTTTTCAAGAAGAAAGGAAAAGAATTCGAAGGTTTCTTAAAAATCGATAACCAGCCCGTCTCCAAGGAAAAAAAAAAATAAGACAGTGCGCGAGGCAGAGAAAAAAAAGCGTAAAGCGAGCGAAAGTCGATAGAGAACCCTATTCTTTACGTCAGTCCCTTCTCAAATTTCCTAATTTGATCTGGAAAGCTCAGGATGCTCCTTTCGTCCGGCGTATCTCGACGCACAAATTAGACGAAATAGCAGCGCAGCTCGACGGCTATCAAAAAAGTATCATTCCAACTGGCAGACGGAGAAGCATGTTCCAAATCAAAAGAAGGACCCACTTCACGTCGGTCCTCGAGTTCGTCTTGCTTTATCAACGAATAGTAGAACTTATAAGAGACTTTTAGCTGGTATTTACGCTTTTGTCAAGTTGTAAAGTCAATTTTCTTTAATCGTTTTCCCAGACGATACTTTCACATCAAGATTTATATTGCCTACGAGATTATTTGAAGGCACAGGGCATTTATTTAAAAAATAAAAGCGACGCAAATAAACTTTTATATCCTAAAGCCCTGGCAATGACTTTAAATTAAAGGATAGAAACAGCACAGTAAAGAACACCTGACTCGAAGCTTTTTCTTCCTTACGAAAGTTCAAGGAGGTGATAACGAAAGGAGGAGCTTTTAAGTCGTGACAGCTCTTCAATAAACATCGAAACTCACAGCCCAATTCCAGAGCGCGCAGAACAGAGCTGTGGGGAGGTTGTAGGAGGATGGGATGAGCGCCCTTTTCTCTCCTCTCTGACAACGAGCCACAGCTCTTCCTCTTCTGCGAGCTCGGCCCTTATTTCTCTCTCTCGCTCAGCGGCAGCCTTTTATTTTCCGGCGAAACTCGCCGAATCAAGAAAGGGAGGCAGGGGAAAGAAGTTTCGAGCGCCCAAGTCCTGGCTGAGAGATAAAACACGGGTTTCGACTTTCAGACAAAGCCGCCAATGGGCTGAACGTTCCGCGACAGTTCGACGATCTATGGTGGATTCTTCTTCGGCGAGCGCGATATCCGCCGCACAATGAAAGCGGCAACCCGCCGAATTTCAAGAGATCCCGCAATTTAAGACTACTGCTATCATAATGGCTGCCACGCAAACCGCTGCAAAAGAAGTCTCCGGCTAATCCATGGCCAAACTTTAACTTTTTCGCATAGCACTTTCAGATGGTTGTGCGATTTAAGGTGTGAATGTCGTAGATATATCATAACTATAGTTCACGAAACAGGTGATCAGATTTCAAATGGTGGTTACGCTTTAAGTGAAATATAAATATTTTTTGTGAAGTTAGAAAATGATCCTGTTGTATTAATTTACTTTTTTATTTGATGCATAATGTAATGATACATGCTCGCAACGATATTAATATCCTACTTCAATGAGTTTTCGTGCGTCTATTCTTTGTCCCTCTAACGGTTGATATTTGAATGTGTCATCGAAATATATGATTGAGATAACATTTTTCAATCGAATAAATGTTTTTTTTATCACAGTCCCTGTGTAATATATTTTTAAACAACATTTTTATGTAGAAAATACAAACGTGAATTGAAGTTTGATAATAGTTCAATAATTGATAACGATGATTCAGTAGTATTTATAATTACATGACAATAATTAGGCTAATTGATAGGAATGAAAATCAAATAATCAGGCATATATCGGATTTCGGCGGTTAAGCTCCGAGCGCGCGCATAACACTTTAGCGAGCAGTAGAAGCGCAAGAGCTGTTGCGATTCGACACAAACGACTTGAATTAGTCACGGTTCAATAGCACGCTTGGAAACTCGTCCAATTTCTCGGCTCTGTATACACGTATACCGAGCTAAGTAGTACAAGGAACTAATTAGAAACAGTCATGTTTGCGTAGCTGCGCGACAGAATCGTTTACCAAAGCACATGATACTGACCAATCTATTTGCGTAGCTTTTTCGTCTATGGCTGCTACTGCCGCTCCCATTGCTACTATTGCTGTTTCGACGTTTAATTAAAACATTGACTAATGGCGCAATTACGTGCGATTTCTCTTTGACATTATCGCGCGGATTAAAATTTATATTAAAAAGGTGCAATCACAAAGCGGAGGTGTTCGGGTTTATTAAAGAGAGCTTTTATGAAAAAATAAGGAAAGTTGCGAGAAAAAAGAAGAGAGAGAGAGAGAGAGAGAGAGAGAGAGAGAGAGAGAAATATAGCAGCAAAGCGATGAATAATTCCGATAAGAGCGCGTGCATTTCAAAGAGGCCAAAGAGATAAATGCAAAATGACAGTAATGCATGGCAGATTTCTCTCTTAGGCATATACATTTTTTTTCTTTCAAGACAGCCAAGAAGCAGAGAAATAATTAAAAAAAAAGAGAGAGAGAAAGAGATTTCTAGCCCGCAAAAGGGGCCCTTTCATCTGGTCCCTCATTAATACGCTCGCAGCCAGAATAAAGTAGCTTTTGTCTTGGTATTTGTGGAGGGCGTCCACCGCGCCCAACTGAAAGGGTTTCAAAGTCGTGGCTAATCCCTTTTCGACCTCGGCAAAACGCTCTCTCTCTCTCTCTCTCTCTCTCTCTCTCTATCTCTCTCCTCGCGAGTGAGACTGGCGCTGCTTTCTTTTTTTTCACTTTCTTTTGCCTTTTGTACGCGCCGGCTGCTGCTGCTGCTGCTACTGCTGCCGCACGCGCGCATTCTCGCGATTCTTTATCTATCTCCCCGGCTAATTCGGGCTCTCTGTGCATTGGCTCCTTTTTTTTCTGTGTTTGGCCGCTGCGAATCCCGTCGATTTATTTTTCCCTCTTTTAGTTAGATTTGTATCGCTTTTTCAAACTGTTATTTTCGGATGTTAAGCTATCAATATCCACATTTATTTTTTTTCACTTTTGCTTGGGTGAGTGAATATTTTGCAACTCTTCGTATATACGACGATATATGAGAAAAACAAGACGAAGCTGTGATGATCTGCAGAGAGGAATATATGCAGGGAAAAGAAGATGTAAAAAAAGAGAGGAACGAGGAAATCCAACGAGATGCCGTTGTGTCGAGGCTCTTTGATGGCACCTCCTGTGATGATGCTTCTGCGTTTTATGACCTACTTACATGCATCCCTACTTGCCTGCCGGCTTGAGAATTTCTCCTGGAATATCCTAAGACGATTTTATTTTGCAAAAATTTCTTTTTGAAGAGGCTGCGCGAACGAATTTCCTTTAAGGCCAATTTTTCCCCATCCCCCGAAAGAGAGAGAGAGAGAGAGAGAGAGAGAGAGAGAGAGAGAGAGAGAGAGAGAGAGACTTCTACAAAGAAAACTATATTCTTATTTTTCACGCTTCGCAGTTATTTCTGAGTAAATAAAATTATGAACGCGTGGCGTTCAAGGTATTACAATAGATCCACACATAAAAATGAGGAAATAAATAATGTCTTCAGATAAAAATGCTAAATTTATTTTCAAATATGATCTAGTGTTATGAAGTGCACATACAATACGTAAAAATCATAAAGAATTATTGATACCTAGATCTTACGATCTTTATCTTTAATAATTATTGAGTTTTCAATTTATAAATTAACTCGTTGAGAGTTTACTTATCAACAACTATTATTCTTGGAGAAAAGTTAACCGCTCTCCAATCATCTTTGCACCCGTCAAAACATGTTGAGGAAAGCGTCCTACATTCCTCATCCTCACTTGGACAAATTACAGACAGAAAACTCCTTGCTCCTAAAAGTTGAGGAATTTGTTAGTCATATTAAAGAAAAGATTATAATCCAAAAACTAAAGATATTTATTTACCATTGCACCATAATTCGCATTCTTCTTGACTTTCAAATATCACTTAAAATAAAAAGCGAAAAAAATATTTAAAAAACCTGATCAATGTGTATGAACCGAATTTGGTGGACTAGGAGATGACGAAGAGAATATTATCAGTAAGAAAAAAATTATTCCTACAGCAAAAATCTTTTTTACTTGTTCTGCCATTATTTAGTTATAATATGTGAATATGTATTCCGGATGGTATTACAACGAATATTCAGTGTGTCTGATTTTTACTTCTACTTATCGAAAGTCTACCACTACAACGTAAAAATTTAATGCGCTTTGGCCAGATAAAAGACTGAAAAAAAGGCATGCCGAAAAAAATATGTTTTATTGACCAAACGTGCTGTGAATTTCAATTTCATTAGTTCAAAGCTTTTTTTTTATTTCTGGCAAAATAATATTTGTAGCTATATCCATGCACAAGAGGTCTCATCTTCTTCTGTAGGATAGCAGATACTCCGGTCTGGTACCAGAGGCTGCTACTTGTATTTGGTTAAATAAATAAATAAAAATATCCATACGCTCTGTATGCATTCAATTTTACGTTGTTAATAGAGGAAAAAAAATCATAAACGATTTTTCATTTTCATTTCTTTTTTAAAAAATTTCCAAGAGTTACGTCATTTTCATTATCATTTTGTTTTCATGTGCAGCCTCACAGTATGAAATGTTTAAACGCAATACAAGTCGATTTTTACATTTGTCTATTTGGCACATGTTCAAAAATGTCAAATTTTGCAGTATCTTACAGAGTTTCAAGAACTACCTTGGCAAACCATGTTGATAGATGGAGTGCACAAGGGAGAGAAAGAAAGAGAGAGAGCTCGGATAAAAAACGAGCCGAGACGACAAAGCGGCTGCAAGCTCTTCTCATCCACGCAATTTCCAGAAAAAAAAAGTATATTAAAGGTTGAAGCGAGGGAAAATTGCCGAAGCTTACACGTGTACACCTATACGTCGGGCAGGTCGTAGCACATAGTATGTATATATAATTGCTCCTCGCCCGCGCATTTCTCCAGCCTAGCGGAAGTTGACCGTCCCACTAACAAGCGATGCATTCATACGCGTACTTACGCTAAGTAAACTCAGTACTGCTTCTACTCTATACATCTCACCGTTGCAGCTCATGCAGTTCTTCCTTTTTTTAAACTCTCGTCGTCGTCGTCGGTTACGCTAGTCGTCTATTCAGGGTGCGTTCCGTTAAATGAACCCTGGACGCTCGCTCTTATGAGGCATCACGCTGCTTATTAAAAACCGATACGAGTATGTGGACTTAGCTTCCTTTTATCTACCCCTATGTATTAGTGCACACATTTTATCTAAGAGTTAATTATATTATAAAATTGAACAACAGCACAGCAATAATTTTCTTTTGAATTTAATAATTCGATTTCTAAATAAAAAAAATATGTCCATGAATTTTTGTACAATCAATTTAAGTAAACTAGTTCAATTTATCCGAACAAGAATCATTATGTAACTCTCCTGATGAAGATTAGAGAAAGATTCACAAGCGTGCAAAAGACGTCGGGAGCATGAATTTTTTCGCGCGAGATTTTATCATCTTGTTTGCTTTACCCCGACTTGTGAACACGCGCTTTACAAAAAAAAACATAAAAAGACCGTCCGTACTTTAAGATTTTTCAGCAGGTAGGTGGGTGCGCGAGTGCACATACACACACGCGCTTGTATGAGAGAAAAGACTTTAGGGAAATGTACGAGGTGAGTCCACGAGGGGTAACGACCTAATGTTTCGGGGTCGCTGAACTCACCTTTTTCGACCTAGCTCTCGCGTGCGTTTATGGCGTTATATTTCGTGCATTTACCTACTTGAATTATGTATGTTTATGAAATTATAATTAACCTTCTTTATACGTTTCTAGGTGCCATAAACAAACCATTACACATTTCGTTGAAACTACATTCTCGGGATTTTGGTGAAATTAAGTTTTCAATGTTCTATTATGTTACATATGCATGAATGAACTTCTAGGAAAAGCTCTGAAACATCAAACGCACAAAGCTTTCAGTACAAGGAAAGGAAATCAAAATCGATAGTATGTTTTGTTGCATAGACATTGATTGTCCCGAATCGAGCCACCCGTGGGGGGGGGGGGGGGG
>JAWWMK010000032.1:2753687-2765680 GCA_035047105.1 Galeopsomyia nigrocyanea | reverse complement strand
GCCCCAAACTTGCCCCCCCCCCCCCCCCCCCCAATATAATGTCATCAAATAATACATTTATTCATGCGTTAAGGATACGTACTTCCGAAGGAAAATAATCTCGCCGGTGAATAAATTAAGAGTTACGTTGGTTCTGTTCATTCACAGCGTGGGAAAGAGATTTTTAACGTGTACGTGTGTGTTTGTGACAGTACAATGTACATCCAATTGCGTGTGCTTCGAGACGTGTTAAACACTCGAAGAAGAAGAAGAAGCAGAAAAAAGCATAAAACGAGAAAATTATCATAATTCATTGAAGAAAAAAAGGCAAAGCTCTGCCTAAGGTCAATTACTTTAGCATAAGGACTTCGTGGATCATTGAACCATCCGGTATTACGCGAAAGTCAGAGAGCGCAAAAAAAAAAGGTCAACTCACGCGAACAACAATGGAGAGAGGGCTTCTCCAACATGTTTTTCTTCGTCACAGAGAGGCAGCAAAATCAGAGTTGCGCGCATCCGCCAAGCTCGTGTGATGTGTCAAGGACGTGAGAGAGGGTAACTGGGCTCGCGCAATTACTATGATTCACCTGCGAAAAGAGGCGTCTCTGTCGTCACGCTCTCCTGCTCTTAACTTCCCTCGCTCTCCTTTTGGAAAGAGTGTGCTGTATGCACCTGCCGAACGCCACGACGGTTGACGACACGCTCGCTCTACTCGGAAAACCGTTGGGCGACAACGTGTTTTTTTTTCTTCTTGTTCTCTCTGTTCTTCCCTTTAAATTGCTGATTGCACGCGCCGATTTAAAGGGAAGAAGACAAGTGCCTTTCCTGCTTATGCTAATTGAGGATGGTAGAGTTCGTTTTAGGCCGTTTTTTTTTTTGGCTGTCCACGCGTTACTCGATGAAACTTTATGCTGGCGCTGGCTCTTTGAAGCGTTCGTTTTTATTCCTGATTTCTATGGTAATTTATGCTTCGCACGTTGACTATACTGTATGTAATTTATCACCCGAGTCGATCCCGGATTATGTAATACTGAATAAACGTTGAAATGCATGTATATATTTCGTATTTAGAAACGAAGTAAAAACGATATTACATTGAATTTGAAAATGGATGTGTTTTGTGGCTAATTTTATACAAAAGTAGTTTTATAAAATTGAATTAAAGAATTCATTTTTCATCAATTCATATTGAAGTGATGGATTCAACGGCTCATTGCTGGTATGAGTAATTTAATCTGTTCTATTTTCCGCGAAATCTAGTGAGAATATATAGATGTATTTTTAAGAAGTTTTGATTTTTTAAGATTCGATTTTATATACAGATGAAAAACATATGGATGATGATATTATTTTTCATTTTATATATGCATTCTAAGAGACTTGTATAAAAGACATAATGTTTCCAAGTAATCATTTCATTAAGACATTAAATTAAAAAGAAACTAGTTCATCGCGAGACTTCAGTTACTCGATCTCATTGAAATTTAACGATGCACTCATTCTTTCATCCTCGAGAGCAGCAGGCGACTTTTAGCTCGATCGCATCTGGAGAGGCAGCCACCGCCAAAACGCAAAAGACTTTTTTTTTCTTATCTAGTCTTGAAGAAAAAAAAAAGACGCCCACTTAGAATCTGCGTCGCTCGACCGGAAAAGCTTTGCTCGTTTGGTGCTCGCTTTCTCTCTCTTTCTCTCTGCCAGTGCAACGGTGTATAGAGAGGTGCACTTGAGGTGAGTCAGCGTCACCTGTGACCCCACTCGCCGTTGTTTAGCCAGCGCTTGACTTCCGCCTTCGCTCTACTAGCACCACTTACCGACTGTCACCTCAAGTTCGCCTTAGAGACCCGAAGCAACGTCTGCTGACGCTAGCTTGCGCGTTTATCCCTTCCCCCTTTCCCCCCTTCACCCCTTGTAGCACCGACCTGCCAGATCAGTCTCCTCTTTGTCATGTGTTCAATTCTTTTATCTCATATACATCGTACCTTCATTACACTGAGAAAAAAATGAGTAATCATTACGCAACTGGCTTGCCGAAAATTTGACCTTATGGGAAAAGTTGCCTAACGATCAGCCAGTTCCTAAGATAATCATTTAATTTTATGCCGTACAGTTTCTATTATTAGAATGTAGTTATAGTGTATGATATGTACACTGAAAAAAATAGTACTTTTATAACAAGAGGATAGTAATCTAAAAACAAATCCTCTTGTAATAAGATAAAATCCTCTTGTTACAAGGAAGTGTCCTCCTCTTGTAATAAGAGGACGGTTCTGGTAACAAGAAGATTCCTTTTGTTACAAGAGGAATTTCTTTTAAGGCTATTTTGAGACCAAAATCTTTTTGTAACATGAGGAATCCTTTGGTTACAAGAGGATTTTTTCACAATGTATAAGAATGGTTTAATTGTGGAAGAATATCCAGATTTAGGTGATAAGAGAGGGCATTTAAAGACAATATTTATCTAGGAAAAAAAGATACAGAAGCATTAAGAAACCCGGGTGCGTAATCATTAGGCACCTCGGTGGGGGTGATTATTCACTTTTTTTCTCAGTGTATCAGAAATTTGTTTTTAATACCGAATTGATTGCGTCATAATTTCCCACTATTTACACGTTACAAACACCAATATTCAGTCGATATTTACAAACTGGTAAAATAAATGTCATATCAAAATTAATTGATGCGGTAGCTTCACGTAAATGTATATTTAAAGCGATTTTGTCACAGTCACTCGACCGCAAGCGACCAAAATTTACAATTCTTTCAATTATTAAACCAAACATTTGCTATTCATTTAATTCAGAAGACAAGCTAGATAATCAACATTTAATTAATCAAATATTAACATCGACGTGAAATATATTCGTCACACAAAAGTAAAAAAAATGGCATCGAGCAACGAGTGAAGTTAATCAAATTAAATGATTAAACGAACTTACTTGTAAGTGAAGTTCTATCATAATTGTATGAGCTCCTCTTCCGAAATGATCAAACACCAAACACCTGAAGCAGAGAGGACTACATGTGTTTGATCATGAGGAAGAGGAGCGTAATACAATTACCCTTATAATGGCGTATTACAAAAGCTTGCACATCGAAGGCTATTTAACGGCTCACCTAGCACATATATAATCAACGAAGTGTACAGAGGTAAAAGTATATAGATTATCAATCGCTAACGTAGCTACCTCGAGTAAACATGCAATTTTTTTTTTCTTTTACGTTCCTCCCCCTCGAGTTGCGTATATATAGTCGATCGACGCAACGTGTACATCAAAGCGCACTTCAAACGTATAACACGTAATATATATCTGTCGAGTATAATAAACCACGCGTCTCCCATGATTTTTCCGCTCGTTCGCGTGCGCCCGACTATAAGTGTATGTATACATGCACACGCTCCTTCTCTCTTTCATTGTGCTTCTCTCTCTCTCTCTTTCTAGCTAGCGGCTGATTCTTGCTTTATCTATTCGTGCTGTATAGGAGCGCAAGGCGTGCGACCGGAAGTCTTCGTCACGCCTCGCCAAATCCTGCTGCTGTTGCTGCTGCCGCGCGGAGAACTGCTGCTATATGGCATATCGTGCCAGGAGGAAAAGGAGGCCTTTAATGTGTCGGGGCATTCGAAATGAAGGTTTGTCGACGAACTTAAGTGGGCAGTTACCGCAGAAACAAGACTTCTCCTGTCAGTTACATATTATTATATGCTGTCAGCGAGTATTTAGGCCAAAAAAAAAAACTTCTCATAAGGATTGTGCATAATTTCCACGTGAAAGTATTTTGGAGATATCAATTCAATTCTCTCGTTTTATTAATTAGAGTTTGTCGGAGAGATAATTGACTTTGACCGACTTAAATTTCGCAAAGTTTGAGTACAACGCTGTCATTTTTGTCCATATACATTAGCTGAAAAAGCGATATCTTTCGGTGTCAACGTTCAGCAGCGCAAATTTGACCCAAATGATGAAACACTAGGTCAAAATCTCAGCAAAATGTAATAACTTTGTCGTAAACTGTTGTCGACAAAAAGGCGCGAGAACTTGGAGGCTGCGAACGAAGGATACGTTGGTCGGGCCGGTTGGAAATCCGAGAAGGCAGGACACGGTTGCCCGAGTTTTTCGGAGTGCGCGAGGAGCAACCTCAGAAGTGTCGCGAAATATATGCGCATGCTACACAGCAATAGCATGGATATATGTATGTATAGGCGTCTCGACCGAGGTCTCGACGTTATAGTATCGTGTATAGAGCCTTGGCTTGCCTGTAAAATGTTGCATCTCGTATTTCATGGTGTTTCACCGCAGAACAAAGGCAAAAGAGCAGACTGAGCGCGCGCGTACACACGTATACACACACAGAGAGAAAGACTGACCCATACACATTCGAGATAGCGAAGTGTGCGCGTGTATCGTAAAACTTGCAATAAAGCTACTGCTCGTAAAATATTGCGCGAGCGAAACTATAATGTTTGCCGATAGAAGAAGGAAGGCAGAGAGAAGGATCTGTTTACTCGTTGTACGCTGCTGCTGCTGCTGCTGCTGATGCTTGGGTCTCTTGGTTTTAAGCTCGGCACGACAACCCCAATTGGAATATCTCCGGAAATTTTACGTCAGCGCCTCGGGGGCGCTTGGTATAATAATAACAACGCGCCTTCGACGTCGACTGCGCTTACAAGAGATATTCCCCAAGCCCAAACGGGATAATTCGCACGCCCGCAAACTACAATTCATCCTTCTATAGCAGCTCGCCATCTCTCTCTCGACTCTTGCCTAAATGAATCTTTTCGGTTTGCGTTTTACGCGCTTATTGCATCTCTCTGCTCTTTGTAGCTCTTTAACCGAATGAGCATTTTACAGCGCGGGATATTAAATTTCTCGAAATGAATTGGCTGGAACGACATCGCTCGAACGAAAATGCCACTATTGAGATTTCAATTTATTTTTCGTTTGACCTACTATTCGACACCTTTTGTTTCTACTAGAGCGGGAAAAGAGAAGAAAAAAAACACACACACACACGACTGAGAAAGAACGAAAGGAAATCCTCACGGGGAGAAAAGTCACGTCTCTCGCACAATGGCACACTTTCGCGAGAGGCAAACTACTCGTCCGCTGGCTGGCTGCTGGCGTTATAGAATCTGCCGATTGCAGGTCGTCAGGTTTTCGTCAAATTTAGTCGTCGAAGACTGCTAGAAAGTGAATTACGTGCCACGAACGCGCGCGCGCCTCAAACTCTCCAATGCAAGCAGAGAACGAAAAGAGAGAGAGAGCGAGAGGGGAAAATCCATTTTCAGTGTTTTCCCACGAGTTAAGGAAAGCGTCTGTCAACTGGCGACGGCCAAGAGAAATGGAACGACGCGGCGCGCACGCTATATAGATTCCCGCCACCGCGCCGTACCGAGCTATACCCAGTGACAAAGAGAAAAGAGAGACAGAGGTGGTATAGAGAACTGGAGCACAAGCGGAATCGAGGAGAAAAGAAGCAATGAGTCCGTTTGACAGTGTGCTTTCAGCAACAGTTTGTCCCGGTTTTCCAGCCAATTATATCGAAATAAATATTCCAAGGAACAACGTTTTGTATATTCCACGATTTTTCATAAGGAGCAATTGCTCTTTGTGCAATTATACGAATACGAAAAAAAAAGTCGTTGGCATTGAAATAAAAAAAAAAAAGAAAAAGAAGAAGTAGCTCGTGCAGGTGCGCGTCCATATTTCATTTAGCCGTAAAAAAAAACCAAAAACCAGCAGCTCCATAATCTCACATAATCCATCGAAAAACACACGAAGCCAGGGTTATTAGTCGGTTGCCCCGCGAGCAAATCCATGCAATTCCTCAGGCTGGTATAAGTCACGAACGTTCGCAATATAGCGGCAAGACGCGGCTGCTAGTATAGTTACAAGCTCTCGCAGAAGCTTACGGCTAATTTGCAATTGTGCTTGCGCGAGCTTGCCAACGTATTTCAGATTAACGCGCTAATAACGGATGATATCTTGTGCCGCTGGGATAGAGTCCAAGTAAACTTGGACCTAAGGAGAGCGAGAGAGATAGAGAGAGAGAGAGCGTGCAAGTTTGGCGCGTGGTATAAGAGGATGTGTATAAGGGCGATGTCTCGCGAAGGGGCGAGAGAGCGAGAGAGTAGAGAGGAGGCCATAAACGGATCGCCGGGGAATTCTCGAAGATGCCGTGAGGCCACTAGGAGCTACAAATTTTGATGGTACTTCAGGCTGCTTATTAAGTTGAAGGGGTTGCCCTGCAGAGCTTGCAGCAGCAGCATCAGCAGCAGCAGCAACCGCCTCGGCCGCGCTCTGAAGCTCTGCGGTTTTCCAACCGCGCGTGTAGCTCGAGCTCGTCTTCTCGCAGTGCTGAGATTTTCCTCCAATTACTTTGGGGCGAAAGAGAGAGACTGCGACCAACCTGCATATCATCGCGCGCGCCGCAATCGTGCTATGCTCTTGACCGCGCCCGCACTACGGGAATTTCAATTTACTCGGATAAATTTACGAATTCGCCAAATTATTGCTGCTTGTTAGCTATTTCGAATAGTTTGATGGCCGATTATTAGTGGAAAATTCTTGATATAACGCTCGACGATTTATAAGCGGATTAAACGAAGACCGGTATGAGATATTTTGATGAGTTATTTTGTTTTTGTTGATTTCTGTTAGCTTATACTACAATTGATTTCAATAATGAGCTTTTATTGATTATGCCATTTTGATAATTATTTCCATAGTATCAATATTGCATTTTTGTCTTCATTTATTAAACCAGCCCGATGATATTTTATTATCCCATATATGGGCCGAATATCAGAATATTAGTTTAACCTGTAGCGGAATCCTCGAATATCATGGTTAATAATATTGAATGGTGAATAAAACTCATCTCTACAGAAACTTGATATTATACAAGCACTAAAAAAGATAAACCTTAAAATTCGGCTAAAATAACGAGATACCAAGCGTAAACAATATATTTTTGTTACCAAAATTAAAAATTCGATAAATCTATATTCTAGTCGACAATCATTCGGTTTCCGAGTAAAATTGAAATGATTGAATGGTGAAATTGATTTCTAAAGGAACTTGATATCACTCGAATAATGAAATAAATTAAAAAAAAAATGCAATTAAAATCACGAGATGCAAAGTATACAAAACTAAAATTCACGTTACTTTCAATTAGCAGAACCCAACAGCTAAAAAGTTCTCAATAATCAACCAACAACGTGCAGTGATTGATTGAAAATAATTATAGAGTTAAAGTAAACGAGGGAAGAGGGAATAAGTCGCGCGCACATACATCTCCACGGCTGTAAATCTCGTACAAGAGGCAAGCACACGTAAAGCCGAAAGCTCGACAAATAAAGCCCCCTCTCGCTCCAGTGCAAGCATTTCAATAGATGGCGATTAAATCGCTAAAGCGAAGAGGTATAGGATCAAACGAGGCGATCGAACTAAAGCGGGGCAGAAAGGCAGGCAGGCTGGTGCGCCGTGTGTGGTATATATTGTAGCTCCGTTATCGAATCAAGCTTGGGCTCGTCGACTCGACACGAGAGGCAACTTGGCCACGGCTGGCATTAATTTAGCATCGAGTCGATCTAAGGCACCGGCGCGCGTGTCAATTAACACCTTTTAATCGAGCGAGAAGCTCGCGCGACGTTGTTTGCCGGTAAACGAGTGCCGCCGTCGACGGCTTGAGGTAGGTAGGCAGCCTCCTCTCCATGGCATAAGGGAGAGAGAGAAAGTACAATACCCGTAAGCCGCACCTCCTCCAGTATAGTACAGTGTGCCACGCTTCTACGCCATCCACCGGGACAATAGATCCTAATACTATGAGCTGCGTCTCTCTCTCACTCGCTACGCCCGCTTCTCTATCTTCGTCCTACCTCAACATCACCTCCCGTGCAGTCGCGATCGATATATATACTCTCGCGTATTTGCTTGGCTCTCGCCGTCATATTGATGATAAATGTAGTCCTGTATTGATTAATTGCACATCCCCTCGCTTCTCGCGTGTATAACTATATCCCGCACACCTCGAGAGCACCGCCGAGCTCTACAATCCTCATCCTTTATTTCTTCCACTTGCTGGCCATTGTTCGCGAGCCCGAGTTAACGCTATTTACTCTTTGTCTCGCTATGATATCTCGACGGTTAAATCAGTGATTTTCTGCGCTTTCGTATACGTTACTGGATATAATGTATCGATCGTTATTCCGAATAAACATTTTGTCGCGTCAACAGCAAAAAGAGTTTAATATTATCCGTGGAATTATGTGTAAAATCAATTTGCAAGAGTTCATCGTGTCATCCGAATCGCTAATTTTCATTCTATCAAGGCGCCAGAGCAAACATCCTTATTAAAATGACGCGAACTTTGAATGGAAGAAGTAATTCGAGCTTAGTTTCAATAATGCCTCTTCCCGCTTGAGAGTCGCGCAGTTTGATGAATTTGCCTAACCCAATGAGATTCTAACTCAAATAACTCTTTAAGCTCGGTGCGCGAGCGAGAGAGTCGCCTCTCTTTCCTATTAAAGCTCGATCTCGCGTCGATTGCGACGAGAGCGAGATAGGTTAGAGATGCATGATGCGCTTGTATCTCAATTTAAAGTTGGCGCGCATTTTAATCCTCTTTGAGGGGGAGACTTGTAGTCGTCGCGCGCGTGCATGTAGACTATGAATTGTCAATGACAGATAACTCGATCAAAGGCAACTTCTTCTCCTCCCTTCCCCGCAGTGGAAAGTCAATCCTCTCGCTCTCTTATACTTGAGCTCCATCCTCACCAACACCATCACTTCACGCGGGGGACGGGCGAGAGTGAGAGAGAGAGAGAGAGAGCGAGAGAGAGAGAGAGTGGCCCTTTTCCGATCTCACCGAAGCGATCAGGTATGCAGGCATCGTCGAAACTTTTCCAATCGGGGCCGGAACTTTGTTCCGGTAATTAAAGCCGCATGAATACTCGATGGGCTTATCTACTACCGCCGCTTTGGCGAGTACTAGTACATTCTCTCTCTCGGCTCTTTTCTTATCGCGCGGTAGCCGTGGATATTACAAGGGAACCGGGGGAAAAACCCAGGGAGTGCGAGTGTAAGGTAAAAAAAAAAAGTAAAGGGGAATATAGCTTTAGCTTCGGGGCCCTCTGCGTGGCTCTTCTTCTTCTTCTATACTTCTTCTTCTCTCCGCGGTTGCAGATCCTCGGCTTTGATAAAGGTTTCCGTTCGCAGGCGACCCGTAAGCCACTTCCCGCCGACAAAACGCGCGTGATAGTGAATTCGCGTTGTTGCGCCATTATATATTTTTTTTTCTTCTTCTTCTTTCTTTTTTCCTCTTAAATTGGCGGGGGTTTGCATTAGCGCTAAGTGTGAGAACCTGCACGCTCCCGGTGAACTCTCTCTATGTGCGTGCACTGGTGCATTTGTTGCCTATACATACACGCTGCTTTTGGCTCGTTTGTATGGCACTTACGAAAATTAATGTCCTCGGCTGTTCCCGCCGCGTGAATTTGCTTTTTTTTTCTACTTTCAGCGGAATATTAATCGAGCATAGATGCAGTCGATAACTGAATTTTCTTGAAAGCTGCAATGAGTATTCGTTTAAAACTGCATCGTGTATGATGATTGAAAATAGAATTTCATTAACTTACGGAATAATGGATTTTCAATTTCGCTCCGTCAAGACATATAAACAATTATTTATACAATACATACGTATTGAATAATTCGTTAAATTCAAACTTGATATTTCCATACTAATGAACCCCTTAATATCGTTCGAACGATCTATACATATCGCAGCGTTATAGCAATATTTGCTCAATCTAGACATCGCAGCGTTATGAAATATTTGTATTGAAACGTTGTAATTACAAAGTCCTTTCAGCATACAGTATATCTGCATGCGAGCTACTGCGTCGTGCAATAAATATTTGGTGTTCAATTAACAATGCATCAAATATTTATAGTGAACACGGTCCGAGAAGCTATTTTTAACTCAATATACGAGCAAACATTGTGTGGGAAAACAAAGATGCATGTATCGAAAAATAAGGGATGGATGCACTGATGTAAATAAACTAATGTTTATTAAAAGACTACACAAAAGATGGGCAATTCAAAAAGTCAGTTCACTACTGCACGCACTATCTCAAGGGAAAAGGGGCGCTTCCTTCTCTCGCCGATTTGGCAAAAATCTGGGATTCTACAAATGACGTATACATTTACACAGTCGTTATTTGCAATTTGGTTTACAGATAATCGAAATATATCTTTTCATGAAGAATTGTTCTCTTGTATCATGTATAATACTGGAACGTTCGATCTGGAGCATAGATAAATATTGGTAATCGTCCTCTCGAAAGGGAATTCAATTAGTGTCGAGTATCTAATAACATAAAGGTATCAGCGCGTCGCCGACACAGAGCAGTCCTAATTATCAATAATCAAGATAGCATTGTCTGGAGCTTAAGGCGTCTCGGTAAGTAATAGAACCGACTTGTTGCTCTCTCGCACCTTACGTACACGCTCAAACAGAGCCATGATGAGTACTACTCTCTCTCTCTCTCTCTCCTTCTATCTAGAGACAAGCAAACGCTGCGTGCACGCTCACTTGAGGGAATCAAGTCGACGACATCGCGCTAACTCAGCTCGTCAGCGCGAGCTCATCAGTCGCGACGTTATATATCCGCGAAAATACAGATCGGATTCGGCTGCTGCTGCCGCTCGCTGAAAGGCAACGGGCAACACGGTACCTATATATACGTAAAGGGAGTGTGGCTAGGGGTGAAACCGGGCGGGTGGTGGGCGCGAGCGAGTCTAATGAAGAGACGTCTGGGGAGCTGTTGGCTCTAATCTAACTGCGCGCACCGCGGCTGCGCAGACAAAGACAACTATACGTATAGTAGCTAGCTGGCTGTTGGCTCTCTACGTGCCGGATGATACAGCGCGTTGCACTTGGAATTAATTTTATTTCAGACGAATACTCACTTCTTGCATCTGTGCGTGCGTGCGTACGTATATATTATATATGCCTGAGTCTGATATTGCTCTTTGGATTACTTTTACAATCTCGCTCGCGTATATAAGAATAATTCCGAATGGCCGGAGAGGAGGTGGTTTTTTTTTTTCGCGAAATTTTTCTCGGCTAGCGCGCGAAAAATACGAATGATTTACATAGTCATGAGAAAGCGCGAGCGCGCTGTGCTAGTCGTCGCGCATAATTCATGGGGCGGACGAAGCGCTCGAGCGTAGCAAGGGAGAGATTAAATTTTCTCTCTCTCTCTCTCCCTTCCTCTCCGGCGCCGAGCGACAATCTCTATTAATTGACTACAAATGCCTGGGCGATTCCTCTAGGACGATGCTTGCTTCCAGAGCGAAATTCGACGGTTTTTTTTTCCTTCTTCTTCTTTCCGGATTATAAGGCTTGATTGCAAACATTGTCCGAAGGTTCTTTATTATTTTTTCTTTTCGTTTTCAGGTGACATTTTTATTCGGTAGCTTTCTCTCGGCTCGTGGATAATCAGGTTTGCGTTTAAAGTAGGTATACATCTTCGAATTGATTATGAATACGCCAGTCGAGATGTCAGACTGATAATTGAATTACGAGCAACATTACTCAAGGTATATAATATTAATTTTCTTATTATCGATCTTACCCCTCATTAAAGGTGGCTAATTGCCCCAATTACAAGCGAACTGATCTTTAATATTAATCGCATTAATAATTTCACGAGACCGGCAACGAATTTTGAGGTATATTCAAAATGCATAGTACGTGATTATGAGACACTTGTGATATTTTATCGAGAACATATATAACAAACTATATAAGTGCAACTCGATATGACGTAACAATGTCAACCGAACTACAAAGCCCACGTCGTAAAGTGAAAAGACGGTTAACGACATCAATTAACGAAAGCTCGAGCGCACGTACGCAAGGGCGTATACGTACACACACACACACACACACACACACACACACACACACACACACACACACACACACACACACACACACACACA
>JAWWMK010000032.1:2734997-2753587 GCA_035047105.1 Galeopsomyia nigrocyanea | reverse complement strand
GCGATTCGAGTATAAGATGGAAAAAATATGTTTCTTTTTTTGCAGCTTGCGCTCGCGGCTTTCGATCATACTGGCGTCGCGCTCAGAAAAGCACAAAAGAAAAATATAAACGTGATGGACGAGGGGCAGCTAAGAAGTTGTGTGTATATGTGTGTGTGCGAGTGCAGCTGTCCACCGCTAAATGCTAAATGATTGAGCGAGGCTGCCAGGCTGTCTTTTAGTGCGCGAATACGTGTGCTATATATACAGCAGCGTGAAATGAAGAGCGAGAGAGAAGACTGCTGCAGTGACTCAACAGGTTATACTTTGGGCATTGTTCGGCTAATTGAATTTGCTTAGCCTATGCAGCCTTCGTAAAGTCTCTCCTTTAGTTATATACGCTTTTATATAGCGATATCGTCGTCGTCGTCGTCGTCGGGGCACGTTTCTATATATGCGACGACGACGACGACGTCGCGTCGATTATACGCGGATTATCCGGGCACAAATGATTGCTGCCGGCCCGGGAAATTACCTCGAGGCCATTCCACCGGAAGGCGAGCGCGCGCTCGCTCTCTGTAGAAACCAAGGGCTCCCGGAGATTCGCAAACTCAATCCGCTATTATGTACGCTCATAATGGAGTTGATACAACGGTGCAGCTTGTATAGTACTATAACTTCGTCCCTCGGCAAAATCAAGTCTCGAACAACGAGATTTAAAAAAAATTTTTTCTTTTTAAACACTTTGCATTGGTGATTAACTTGCTGTTGGTTTTCTTTTTCTCGTTTGTTGTATTGATTTATTGGGAATTTTATTTATCGTGCAAGCTCTTCAATTATTGATGTGATTGCGACACGCCGAAAGGTTGAAATGAACCAGTACGTAGCTGCTACCGAACAGGTTTTATTAATTACGTTATTGCGCACCTGTATGCTTATATATTTGCGTTTGATAATGGATGCGAATTAGAATGACGTAATTTGCAGTTTACTCTTTATTTATTTCCATTATTACCACTTTTATTGAAAAAATGAATCAAAAGCTTTTTACTTGTGAAATTCTTTCTATTATTTAAACCTTAAAAAGCAGATAACGGTATGAAATTCAAACCACTTTTAGTGGAAAAAAAACGTCGAACCACACGCTGCTGCGCTTGTTAACGAAACGTCAAAAAAAAATCCAACGACACGATTGATTGATACAACGAGAACTGCATTTTGAACTGCAATCGTTGCAATCGTGACGCAGCGACGAGGGACCTATATCGAGTAAAAGTGAACGAGAAACGTGCTCGTGAAATTAGCGTAATCTGAATTGAAGCACGACGTCCGCCGTCGCTGCTGCTGCTGACGAAATAAACGAGGAGGCCTGTGAACAGGCAGACAAATAAAATAAGAATGCTCTAGCGGAAGAGGGGACAAAAATTAAATAGACTTGGACCCTTTCCAGCTCGGGGATAGGGAAAAAAGGTCTGCGAAGACAACGACAGGTACGATCGAAAAGAGGCATAGCAGGGAGTTTTGGAGGAGATTTTTGTTTAGAACATTTTTTTAATGAAATTTCTCGCAGTTACTTTGTTTTAACTAATAAAAATATATATTATACTATACCGTTATATCAAGTGAAATTTATCAAATTTAATATTTAAACAAGTTTTTTTTTTCATTTCGTGTATATTTCGACGATTTATAATGTTAATATTAAGCTCTCATAATACAATGAAGCCAAATTATTTATAAAACGTTTTCTATATCAGTGCTGATAAAATGCGCATTAAAATTAATGTAAATGTACGAGAATTGTTTGTTAAAGACGGTGTTGTATAATGCTCATTTATGTAAAAAGTGAAATTGAATATTTCATTGAAAGTATAATCACATGAACGTTCACATTATAATCAATACTCTTTAAATCATAATTTCCAATCATATTTGTTATTTGACGTTTCGCAATCATGAAAATTTTTAACCTACATTAAAATCATTTCTCGATAATATACATGATTGAATTTTTAGAGATAATTCAACTGACATTTTTAAAGGTGAACAATTTTTGTTAACATCCGATTTTGGACCATAAAATTTCAATATAAAAAAGATGAACGACTAGACTCCGATATTTGTTTTATATGCCGAAACGAATATTGTAGTCTCAATGAAAATAGAAAGAAAGAAATTGTCTAATAAACAAAAGTATTAAAAAAGCAGAAAAACGTTGTTCCGATTCTGATATATTGCATAAATTAAAAGCTCGCTAGTCAGGACGCGAGCGACGGTTCTCGTGGGAATCAAAAAAGCAAACGAGCGCGGCTCACGTGCGTGCAAGCTCGATATTTATTTGCATATAAATATTCATCGTCGCCGATGATATCGCGATCGGTTAGCCAGGATAAACGAATTAAGCGGCCCCCGGTCGCCGATAGCAAATATTTATATTCAGATAGTTTTAGCCGTCTGACAGTTCCCATTGTTACGTGGGGACACACCAGTCATCGACGGATATCGAGGGATGCCCGCTTATAGTCGTTGACGTTTATTGCCAACGAATTAACTCTCATGTTTATTTTGGATTTTTTTTTCAGCCTGATGAAAAATGCTACCTCGTATTTTTTGTACGATAAGTCGATCACAACCCTTCTTTTTTTTCATATTGTCGCATGATTACGAGAAAAGATTTATTACTAATAAATAATGTTACAAGTTCGAAAAAGAAGCTTTTTATCAAAATGCCAAAGCTTTTTTGATGAATATAAATGTATCGGCGACGATGGTCGTTAAAAACAGTATCTAGGTCAAAACTGAAAATTAACTTCGTCAAACTCGAGCGATCCAGCGACGGCGACGTCGCCCAGGAGATAAATTATAAGCAACGAGTTCGTTTAGCCTGAAAAGTATACTGAGCTTTTCGAGCTTTACATACTAATTGTCGTAACCTGCTAAACTTGCGAATAGCCTCAATCTCTCTCTCGAGCAAAATGAAAAAGAATGAAAGTGCAATAAAGACTTTCGTGTCCTTAATGATTTAGGGGATTCCCCGTGGAATTTCAAACGATCCTTAATTTGTTTGAGCTCTCAACTTGCATTAATGACTTAAGTTCCAAAAATAATACAATTAGATACGTTTATTTAGTTAATATTGTTCTTTGTATGGACTTAGTAATAAATTCCATTACTGCAAGTAAAATATTGAGTTCTATTTCACTGCGGTATTCAACAAATATTGTATTACACGAAAAAAGTCTTTAAAAGTATTTTAAGCTATTTTTAGTCTACCACAACTACATTCAATTCGAAGAACTTACATTGTTGAAAAAGTTTATACCGCAGCCTGATATAAAAAATAATCACGTAGTCAGATTTTATTCGGCCAAATTCCCGTACAATTTACAAGCAATTTACGTCATCCCTCCGAAAGCAGTGCATGAAATTCAAATGTCTTGGCAGTAAAACAACTCACTCCGCAGACACCTCACCCTCCTCCCATCTTTCTCTCCGTCTTCAGTTGTGCGGCGGTGGCGTTTCACGAGTCGGCGGAAGCTCGCCCAGCCGAATATTTCCGCTCTGATCTGATGTCTTCAGGCGACTTTGCGTTTCTCTGTAGACTTGCAAGCATCATCGAACAGTACCAACATTGAATTGGATTGTAACTTTGCTCTTGATAATTGTCGCTGGTTATCCTTCATTCTTTATGTAGTTGCATATTTAAAGCGATTATGTACTTCCTTAATGGGCCACAACGCAGTTGAGATACTTGAGCGAGAACTGCCAAGGAAAAATTAATTTTTAACGCTATTCTCCCTTCCGGCGCCGCGTCTTAATCCTCTCTCTTTCTCGCTTTTTTTCCTTACCTTTTTTTTCGCGAGTCGAGAGGAAAAGTTGCATTAATGCTGTCATTTTATAATTAGTGGTCCCAGTCGTAATCAAGCTTTTATGAACGCTATTAAATGCAAAACTTGCAACACAGAAGTTGCCTCGTGTATATTAAATTTGTTTTCATGTCGTTTCAACTCTCTCTCTCACTCTCTCACTCTCTCTCTCTCACTCTCTCTCTCTCTCTCTCTCTCTCTCTCTTTCTCTCTCTCACTCGGATTCATTTTAACTTGGAAAACTTCTCTGTGTTATTTCTCGGGTCATAGCCGGGAATCATAACTGTCAACTGTCTTACTTCGTTCAAATTTTATATGTCGGAAATGAATTTTCGTGCTGTATTTTTATTTAAAGTTTAGAATGTAACTTCATTCCTTTTCGAAAGTTGATAATGTAGGTGAATGAGATAAACTTGTACTGAAAAATGGTTTATCAGGTAAAAATTCAAACGACGTCGATCTGAAAAAGCGTTTTAATGCTGTAAGCAAACAAATTATTTACACGGTCTTTGACAAAAAATAACTCTTGCCATCTAGCGTCATATTCGGCAGAGCGTATGCATACTTTAAAATTAGACTTTCAATGCAAAGTACTTTATAAATCGCACGTAATAAATAAAATATGGAAAATCATCCCAAATTTGCATTTACGTGCTTGAAACGATCTTATTCATTTTATTTTATTATTCGAAAGCTTAAATTCGTTTATTTTTTTTTCCAATTAATTTTTTTCAATGCTATATAGTTATTTTAGCCAAACGAAAGCGCAATATTAGCATACTGAATATTATCACTTCATTGGAAGCTATGAATATGTAACGTGGAATATCGGACAATGTGGACATAATAACAATAACAACGATAACGGCAGTAGCGATAATAATAATAATAATGACAATTTCCACAATGATTATTATCACGATTGCAAAGCGGTTAAACAAACGGCGCGCTAATTAAGCGCGTTTGCACGTAGAGAGGGTGTGGTGGAAGTTAACTGGCGCTTGAAAAAAAAAGATAAAAACACAGACAACAAAAGAAGACAGAAACTAGGGTGGGAGAAAAAAAAGTGAGAGAGAGAGAGCAAGAGCTATGAATTTTTTTGTGCACGGACGCCCGCGCGTTTGCACACTCGGACTATAACGGCATTAACTCTCTCTCTCTCTCTCTCTCTGGCTCGCTCTGGATGCTTCTCTCTCTCTCTGGCTGGCAACTCGAGGCTGGTGTATATCTAATTAATTTGCCGGCGTTGCGTGCGCTCAACAAGAAGTAAGGTAAAAGCGATATGAGCCGCCGCGGCATAGCACAACTATGCGCTACTCGCTATATACTGCTGCTGCTAAGTTTGAGAGCTTGACGCGTCGATTGTGAGAGTGCGCCCGCGCGCCGAAAACTTGCCTAATTAGAGCGAACGCCGCAGACGGAAAAGCGGCGGACGTCTTGCCTGTATATATGCACTACATATACGCCGAGACAGAAGATGCGCGGCGGCAGCAGCGGAAACCTGGCAAAAGTACGAGTGCAGAGCAAATTACGCTACTTCGGACGTGCCTACTGTGCAACTTTATTATGCGCAAGCTCGCTGCTTGTGCTGCGCCGCGATTGTTTGAGACTTGCACGCGCTCCCAACCGCGATGTAAGGTAATGGGGGGATGAAACAACAACGAAAAAAAAAAGAGGTCTTGCCGAGTTTGTTGAGCCAAGCTGCCACTGTACTTTTCTTCTTTTCTCTATATGTGGGAAAACTCATTCGGGTAGACTACGTTGGGTATACAATCACATGCTGTTACGATGAAGTTTATTGAGGTTTCTGTTTGCTTTTCGAAGGATGATGGAGCTTCGCTGTAGTTTCACGTTTGCATTTCTTGGAAATGTCAATACAGACGTAGATTCATGGTGGTATCTTGTGCAGTCTTTAACTGATAATTATTGATTTTTAAATCGTAAAAGCATAATAATTTACAATTCAATTATTTATTTTCATTATTATATCCAAGTAATTATGGAAAATATCAAATTTTCATTGTACTATTTCATTCTCTCTCTTAAAATGGAATATAATTAAAATATCAGCGAAAAACCCTGTCACCTTTGAAATGAATGTGGAAAATTGTTATAGTCTAATTGTGCAAATTTAATGGTAAAAAATATGGGGGAACAAGCAGCTCGTACTACATGATAGTATAAAAAAAATCATGCACTCGCGAGGTATAATTGAAAGAGCTTGGGAGAAAGAGAAAAAGAGGAATTATTCATTTTTATAAAACGTCAGAGCGATGTAGAAGAGTGCGAGAGAGGGAGAGGGGGGAAAACGAGTAGAGCTCTGAATTTTTAGCATTTAACGAGAGTGTTATCCAGGAGCTGTCGGGCGTCGAGTGAGATAGAGACGAAAGCTGGGCGGACGCTATCTCGAGCCCCGTTTTTCCATCAAAACGTGCCGCGCTCTCTTTGTCCTCCCAACGCGCGTTAGCCTGTATTTCGTGCTTCGGCAAGGCTGAAGATTCATAGTGCAGCTCTCGGCGAGCTGCCGTGCTTTTTTTTCCTCTCTCCTCTCTCTTTTCACCAATTTATAGCCACTGAGAGAGAAAGACAGCAGAACAAAAAAAAAAAAGAAAAAAAAACAGCTCGAATAATCAAGGATACTACGAGAGGATGCTGCTTAGATTGCGGAAAGTAACGAACGGCCTGATACGAGTGATAAAGGCTAAACGAGAAAGCGATAATGAGGGGGGTGAAAAGTCGACGGAGATTGATGAAAAACTCGCGCGCTCGCTGCTTTTCACGCTGATTGGAAAAAGCACACATCGCTGATGCTAATTTGGGCATACGGCGAAAAATTGATTTTTCATCGGACTCCGCGTTATCCGCAGGAAATTCACCTCTTTTTTTTAACGAAGTTTATCCAACCAATATCCTATAAAAACAAAGAGTGATTTACAGTTTGTTATTCACACATCATCAGTCTTCGATAAAAATCATACGGATCGGCAATGTGTTTCCATCTGTGTGCTTTCATCGCCATTGACATGAAAGTCGATCGTTAGAGAGAGAGAGAGAGAGAGAGAGAGAGAGAGAGAGAGAGAGAGAAATAAGAATTTCGTTCGGCAAAGAAAAAACGAAACGTCAAAGGAAAAAGTAACTGCTGGCGTTACGGTAATCTACTTTCTGCCGAAAGCGTTTCGAGCTTGACTACAGTAGCCTATCAGGCTCGTAATATCCGCAAAAAGAGAGAAAGAGAAAGATGGAGAGAGAACTCGATCCAAGGCGAGCGTTAAATTACCCGTCATCCGCACATTCTATCCGCAAATCGTCCTATTCTTCATGTTTGCGAGCGAGCGAGCGGGAGAAAAAAAAAACCGCGGCCGCAAAGCTCTCGCGGAGAGCGAGTGCAGCGCAGGCAAATCGCGTCGTGTCGCTTCGAAGAAATCCATTAAGCGTCAACTCACTAAACCGAGAGCACTCTTCAATGGCAAAAAGAACCGATCGTTTCTCTTTTTTTTTCTCTCTCCTGCCTATCGAATGCAAAAATCTCTTTCTCCAAAAAAAATGAAAAATGAAAAAGAAAAATCCTTCCCACCGAATTGCCCATATCTGCGTTTCATCGTTAAACAGTTTATCACGTCGTATTCTCGGTAATTGGATCGGAGAGCTTTTTCCATCGGCGCAGAAAAAGGAACGAAAGAAGAAGAGGAAGAAGAAGGTATAGGAAGGAGAGAAAAAAAAAATTTTTTTTCGCCAGGGAGCTCGATAATTGGTTTCGTTTCGACAAATATGAGGACTTGGCTTCCGCGCGCACGCGAAGATAGCTTATCGCAAGCTAGTGCCTCGTGAAGATATAAAAGAGGTAGTCGAGCGCGCAGCCTAATTTGGCGGCGAGCGAGCAAGCGAGCGAGTGCGATATTCCAGGCCGTTAGAGCTTGCGCGCCGCGGAGCGCGCTTTTCGCGAAACGTCCAATAACTTGAACGAATACGACGGGCACGTGCGTCGTTTGCCAAATGAACGATTCATCTCGCCAACCCAGCCAGCCAGTCTGGCTAGATGTGTGAACGCTCAACTGCCGCGCGAAATGCTTTTTAGCTTTGCGGCTTTCTCTCCTTTCCTCCCTCTCTCCCTGCCTTGCGCTATATACTGAAAGCCTTTGTATGACCGCATTTAACGATTATTGCAAACGATCATTTCGACTTGTTTGTCAAAATTGACTTTTTTTTTATAGATGTCTTTTAATCGGATTTTCAATCTTTATCCCATTGTTTCGTAAATTGCTTTACTAAACACGATTTTCAAACTTACCAAAATTATACATACAAACACTTAAATTTACCAAAATTTAAGACCGCAAGTCCTAAAATTTTAAGAAGAAAATTACTCCCGGTGATATTGCGGCAATATATAGCAACGCCTCGAGCAACGCGGTATTCGCGAGCGACACTGTCATCATATCCCTGGAGAACGCAATTAGCGCTTAAGATAAACGCGTTACAGCCTCATCAAAAACTTGACGATCTTTCGCATATACGCCCTTTACCCGTACAGCTAAACCGCGTTTCCACGCGCATATAACACGCACGTATTACGCGTGTGCGTCGCCTCGCTAAAATTAATCGGCACGTCGTCGTCGTCGTCGTCGTCATCGTCGCTCGGAATGTCGCGCAATATTCGCGACCTTTTGGGAATAGTAGTAGGCTTTGGCTATTAATTAATTATAACGCTCAATCGGTAGACTTGCCAACGCGTATGATGTCCCTCTTTGCCGCGTGGCAGGAGAATTGATTTTCCTCTCGCGTGAATCGAGAGACAGAGATGGCGAAACGCGTTATTATGATTGTCGCGCTGGTTCGCGCTTATGTGCGTGTGATTACCAACTCTATGCATCAGGCAAAGTCGACACGCCTTGAATTTGCGATTAGCGAGGTAGAGAGCCTGTCGGAATGCAGCCAATTGACGCTGCTGCTGCTGCCGTGCAGTGTCAAAGCTAATGACTGCTTAGTAAGAAACTTCTTTGCATTTATTAGCTCGACAAGTAATTTCGCCACGAATAAGAGTTGAATCATCTTCGCTGCGTGAAGTAGGAGACTTCGCTATCTCTTTGAGTCTGAAGAGCTTTCGTACTTCTTCGAAGAGCCTCGACTTTCGTCGAAAAGGATTGCTCTAATTCCACGTAATTATGTATTCGGCTTATTTTGGTAATTTGATGGGTTTTTCTTATACTAATGACTTAATGTTAGCATGAAAGCGTGGCTCTTCATCTGTAAATAGATAGAATTGATGAATCATACTTATTATCAAACAGTAAGAAAAAAATTCACAATTATATTTAGGCATATTAAAGTTTTAATTTAAAATTCAAAATAGAATTTATACCAATATTTTAGAATACTGCTTGTTAGATTTAAATACACGCATATATTTAGTAGGTGAGAATTGACATTTGATGACGGTTGTACAATCTAGGAAACATATGACGAACGATGATGATGAAGTTGCACATATGTAACGTAGGTATGTAAACCGACAGTATTCAGCTAAACAAACGATGCACTCACTGCAATTGATTATGTGCTTGCTTGATTTTCGAAATGTGCAAGTACACAGACCAAAACTGATCTTAATCAACGGTAATTTTACTGCTATAACTGGGAAACGCGCTTTATGAATCATTCAATATGGATTGGAACCTTTTAAAAATCAATGTAGCCTTATTTTATGCGAGTCATTATTAGTTTATATACCTGATTTCATAAAACATCTAATAAATATTTCAACAGTTCGTAAACAAATAAAAGAATTAAAAATATTAATGTCATCTTTTGATTTTCAATAATAACACATCAAAGTAAACAAATTTTTATTTAACATTATTATCGAAACAAAAACTTTATTTTAAGAAAGAAAATGACTCACTCCAATTAGTGCCGGTCTATCGTTCTTCCCCAAGTGACGCACTAAAAAAATGTACATAGAGGGTCGTTATCACAAAGGAGTGCGCACCGGGGATTATCGTAACGCATCGGCACTAAAAACAAAAATTTTCCCGCAGAAAGTATCGCGAGAGCTGTATGACTATATGTCGCATAGCCGCAACGAGATGGCAAATCGATGCAGCTCTATGCATAAAGAATCGCGATGGCAAACGATGCACGATACTATGCAGGAGCCGAGCGTGGCGCGCGCGAACGCGTCGTTTAATTCAGTCGATGAGTCCCTCGTGATAATTTGAAAATAATGACTTAATGGCAGCTTGCAAAGCCCGATATCAATCGGCCGAGGCGCCACATGACGAATGACCACCCGCGTCGTTACATCGATAAGCGCACACGTTAAACGGAAAAGCGCCTCGTCCTCGAACGAGCCACTTCCGCGGACGCCTACTAGCTCGAGAGAGAGAGAGAGAGAGAGAGAGAGAGAGAGAGAGAGAGCGAGATCGCTCGATATTAAGTGCATGGAGAACGCCTCGACTGTGCACTTGTACAAGTTGCGTAGCCCTATTCGAGTAATCTTCTGTTATTCAGGCTGCCTTTATTTTAATAATAAATATTTCTGATGAGCGAAATTCTCAATTTTCGTTATTCATTTTGAATTAGTTTTTAAAATCTCGATTATACATTTTCAAATGGTCCTAGTTCAGTTTTTTACACTACTTGTCATACAACATCTCCAAAGTATATAGAGAAGTCCATCTCTACCAAAAACAATTAGTTAAAAAACTTAACTCAAAGATATCAAAGTAAAAAAAATTGCTAAGACACTACTTTCTCTAAATTTTTTTTTTAATTTCTGAAGTTCCCGTTTAAGGTCTCACGAAACGTGATACTTCCTAAAGTTATATTTATGCTTTGAAATAGATAAGATAGACATGTCTCAGCATTTGATACGACAGTAAATTAAAATATAATTTAAAATAATGCAGTCTCTCCATTCGCAACTTTGTGGATAAGTCATTGCTTGACTTTTAATGCCCAACAGCTACACCCCAAATCCAAAGCGTTCATCATCATACTAGAACAACGACTATCCATCATCATAATTCCACTGAAGAAAAATAAAACTACAAGTGTCTCATCGAATTGTGCGAGGGTAAAAAATGCATCTGGACCAATGGTAGATTTAGTTGCCAATAATGTTCTTACATCAATGAGAAACATTCACTGTTTTTCAATATTTTGTCGTTACTAAAATTTTTTACATTCAACAAATGAACAACCCAATTTTTTTCTGTCTATTCTCACAGTTTGCGAATATCTTTGTTACTTTTACAGCAAACAATGTCGAATAATATCGTTATTCAATATTTCATCAAGCATTGTTAACTTTGCGAGCTTTTCGTCCTAACAAGCGGAGCAAATGAAAGCTCTCAGGTGCGTGCAGCAACATCAAACAGTAGAATAAGCTCCGCGAGCATTGTCCGCATCACAGCTTACAACGTATTCGCATGCAAAAGCGAGCCTGCGGCGAGACCTTGGTCCTTTCACAGCATCAGAGTATCCACACGTACAAACACACACTTATACACACAGAGATACACATAGGCAGGTAGGCCATCGCCATGAATCGTAGTTCTCTCTGGCTCAGTCGTTCATGTATTTATAATATTAATGCGGCAGGTAGGCGGATAGTATGCACGAGGCCGCAGAGCATTAAGAGGACGCGCGCGCGGCTGTGGGCGATGGAGAGGGCTACGATCGTGGTTGCACGCCGCCAGAATCGAAATAGTTGCAGTTACGCAGAGCGTTCCCCAAAATCGTCATTCATTCCCCCCTCCTTCCCCCTCTCCGCCATTTTCGTACGGGAAGAGAGAATGAGGCAGAGCACACGCCTAACCCACTTTGCAAGAGTGAGTGAGAGAATAGGTTGCTTCGTGTTAGCCCATGCCGCCCCACGCGCGCGCGCCATCGTTGTGGTCTCTTTAGCCAGCCTCAAACGATCGCCTCTCCGCGCTTTATGGAGAGAGATGGGTTCATTAATGCTTACCGTCCCCCCTCCAACAATGTTACACGGTTAAACGCACCTTTTTACAAAGCTTTGGAAATGCCGGATTTTTTTAATGGGATCGTGAAGAAAATTGTTACTTTTCACTCGTGGCCGTTCACGGTCATGGTTTTCAAAATAGGCACTGGAATGTAACCACGTATAGCCATTATCTTTTGCTGCTTCGACTAAATTTCGGTTATTGCTATCGCTCCATTTATGACTCCGATTACAGTATGATACGCTCGTTTGACCTTACTATTATTCAGTATATTTTAACTTTTCATTCGGAACATTCGAAAATTTTATCACTACTTCGCATGGCCCGGCTAAATTATGAGCTCGTAAAGGTGTGTGTCTGTGTGTGTAAGCGTGTAACTCACGTTACACGATAGGTACAGGATAATTAAAGCGAATGGAGATTGTAAGAAAATATAGGGTTTCCAAATGAACAAGTAGTATTAGTCAGGATACGTCAGGCGATTCTGACAGCCGAGACAAAGTACTTCACTCACGATATTTCACCTGCCGAGGTGGAGGAGGAGGAGGAGGAGTGAGGGAGGGCGCTTGTCCCACGTAGAAACTCCAATAATTAACAAAGTCGTTTTTGCATGTATAGCCCAAACCAGCAAACCCATCTATCTCTCTACCGGTCGGCATATCCGCGTGTGCCTTGGTCGCATATGGACGACAGTTTCGCGGCTCTACGGCGAGAAAGGCCAAGAGATTAGCCGAAGTTTCGCCCTCGAGATTAACGACGAGAATCCGTCTGCTTAACTGCGAACCACTTCTCGCGAGAGCGCTTGCCAAGAAAGAACTTTTCGGACACAGACTTCGAGCACAGTTTGTCCTTTTCGGCACCCCGCCACCGACGCCGCTGCCGCGGCCGCTTACTACTACTACTACTCGCCCCACGCGAGTTTCAATTTGAATCGAAGAGTGCCGCCGTTGGCGAGAGAGATCGCGCCCGATTATGGCCCAACTTTTATTTCCGGTATTCCATTTCGCGCTTCGCTCGGCTTAAGCCGTACTATTCTCGGCCCTGCTCTCTCCCTCTGTTTTCACCCGAATTTAGGTAATTGTTATCGTCCCCATTTCGCGCTGAGGTTAACCTACTTTACGGTTCCTCTTAACTTACGCTTTTACTTTTTGTTTAATACGTCCTGCTCGTATAAACATCGACTTTAAAAGTTGGACTGAAATTCTCACTTCCGTTTTCTATTATATTCGACTAATAAATTGGATTTTTTTTTTCGTAACGAAAACGAACGCGTCAATATAATTTATTTTCCGTAGATAATTTTGTCAATGACTCAATTTGACTTGTATTTCGTATCGAAATAAGCTCTTTGACAAATAAGTGGGCTAATTTGCGATATATATATATATATATATGTATATATATATATATCCCACAAAAAAGAGAATATGAGAAAGAGACTTTGCTGCACCGACATAATATTACGGGCTTATATTCGCCAGTATGATATATTTTCTTAAGCCAGCCTTTATGCGCGATCTAAGCCTTAAACTTATCTATTGATCCATTCCATCTTCAAGCATAGCGTTATATTAGCTGTCGGTTGCCTTAGCTTTCTCTCTCTCTCTCTCTCTCTCTCTCTCTCTCTCTCTCTCTCTCTCTCTTTCACTGAATTAGCTCGTATACAGACGGGGCGCACCTGCGAGAGAGCGTGTCACTTCCGCTTCCGTGCTTCCGAATAGCAGTTTACTTCATTGCTCCTCATTGCAGTGCTAGCGAGATATACACAACCCCTCTGAAAAGCGAGAAAGGGATATTATGCGCGATTGCAGTCGGGGCAGCCGGAGGAATGACCCCCTTCTGATTGGGCATAATAAAAGGACTAAAATTAGATGCCGGGGCTGCAGGAACATTCGGGTGTTATAGCTGTAGTAAAGTTTACGCGAAAATGACAATCGATTTTGCATTTGAATTGCTCGTAATTTCACTTGGATTCTTCTATGACGTTGATTACCATCATTAACTTGTATTTGAAATGCTGATGAGCCAATTTTTCACGGCAAAAAATTATAAAGATACTCCCACGACAAAGATTATTCCCGATAAAAATACTTGAGCCGGAAATGCTAGATGGATCTCGATAATGAAATACGTCATTGGTCGAGCCAAATTAAAATCCAGATTGCAACGATGCGCCTACCTATTCGCTTATAAATATCTGCGTTTCCCGTATTATTCGCTACGATCGAAATTGGAAACGCAGTATAAAATTCATCAATTGCTTTCTCACGTTTATTCCCGATCGACATTTCAATTAACGTCGGTCAGCGGCTTTAAAAGATGCAGGAGCCATTTCCTGGGCAGCAAGCGACGACCCAATTTTTTTTCACCCTTTTTTTTATTGGCAAGCTCGCGATTCTAATTTCAACGGCAAGCTAAAAGAAGCCGGAAATCGAAGGCGTCACCTCTCTCTATACATAACGGTAAAATTCAGCTGGCTCGTGTGCTCTTTTTAATAGCAAAAAAATGAGAGAGAGAGAGAGAGAGAGAGAGAAGAGCCGCGTTGCTGGGGCAAAGATAAACGCGAGAATTAATAGCGACAGTTGGCTGGCGTTTTACGCCCGCCTATAAATTTCTTGTGTATTTTGCCAATCTGTATTTTACATCCACAGAAGGTTTTACCAGCAGTCATATAGCCCAGGTATATTTATAAGTAAATACGAAAGAAGCGAGAAAGAGACGAAGAATATACGCGTGTGTGTGTGTGTGTGTGTGTGTGTGTGTGTGTATGTGTGTGTATGTGGGTGCAGGCGAGAAAAGAAAGTGTCGTCGCAAGTGCGCTCGCGCGAAGCTGATGCAGCAGTGTATTTCCAACCGCAGACTATATAGGGCCATTGTTAACGCCTCGAGGCGATAATCTATATAAGGTCGTAACTAGCGAATTCTCCACCTTTCATCCATTTCTCTCACTCCCTCCACCTCCGACTTCTTTTTCCATTTCACATCCCATTCTCGCTCTCACTTATACTCTCGCGATTCCATATTTTTTTGCCGCCTTCTTTTCTCGTATCCTTCCCTTTATTATATGGTCTATATATAATAACCGAGTTATTGGCCTACCGCATTTCATTCTTCTTAGAATTTTTTTTCTCCTCTTTTATTCCTCGTCCGCCACGAGTGCTTAAACTACTTTGGCATTCAGAGTCGTGCCACAATCTACTGAGACGAGAGAGCGCAAGCCGTGAATTTCAGGCCAATTGAGTCGTTCATAATTTTGTAAACAAACAATAAGACCGGGAGGGAGGGAAAAAAGCAAAGGCTAACAACCGACTCGTTGGATGGTAAAAACGTTGCCAATTCGTTGACAGTTATAGTTTCCTCTGAAATATTGAAGACAAAAATTCACTAGTCGCTAGAACCGCGACTAACGAATTTGCCGACTCACGGTTACGGAAAGCTAAGAAATTTTTTGACGAAACTTGTTATGTCGATTATATATAGAATTGAAATTCATTAGAAACCAGAATCTAGATGTGCCGACAATTTAGAAAGGGTAAATCTTTGAAAAGTAAAAGAATTGGAAATACTACCCGATTATCATAAAAACTTATACAAAATTTTTTTGTAACTCAACCCTTAAATGCCTCACCTTGAAATTAGTCTGTATTAAATAATTTTTTTAATGTGTATAAAACATATTTCATCAAAATAACTATTAGCTTCGAGCACAAAAGGTTTTAAAAATATGCTTGGAAAAAATTTCAAATCGAAAGATTAATAATTAAAAAAGATTAATAATAAAAAAGTTATCGTTGATTTTTTGAAAGTGGAAGATTCAACTGAAAGAGTAGCCATTGTACAATTATTGTGCGCTAATGTCTTTTGGCATAGCGCTGGGGTCCAAACGACCCCATGTGACATTTATGGATTACAAGAATTAAAAATAAAGATCTCTTAGAAAATAAGAAAAAACAAATAATTTATTTCGAAAAACTTTCTTGTGACAAACGATTCAAAATTTAGTTAAATTAAATGTTTATTTGCTGACTTTACCCAAATCAATTTACCATTCGTACAAATAATACCGAAAACTTAATTACACGGAATCGATTTCCGTGGGTAGTTGGGTTTTGGTAAGGGATCTCGAGAAATCTTTTAAGAGTTCCATTTTATTGCAAAATTGGATTAGATGATTGGTTTAATAAAGAAAATTCGATACTGTCTGTATAAATTTTTATTGAATTATGGTATGAAAATATTCTTTCTGTTTTGAAGTTTACTCTCAGCACACTGGCACACTACGAAATTGCTCGATGTATAAAGAATTGAAATTTGTATTCACAGCAAACGTTAGAAATTAAGAAAAGTTAATAACTCAATGGCAAATTTAAATTGTAAAATGCACGCACTTCAAATCAATAAAGAAAGGCTCCTTAGGCTCTTTATAAAATAATAAATTCGATTCTATTTCGAGTCTTAAACACGGTAAACCGACTTAACGATAACAAACAAGTTTAAAACAATAACCGACGTAATAACTTCGTAATAAAAACTTATAACTGCTTAAGCTGACCACTCTTTGGTTTATATAGCCTTTCGGCGCAAGATAATTGAACAAATATTTGTTGCTGCATCTGTGAAAGAAATGCATCTCATCTTGTCTTGTACTCAAACTCTCGGTATGACGAATCATTCTCGAACAGTCTAGAGTGGGTCAACAAGATTAAACTTTATTTTGGGCAATTTAATAAGGAAAAATTTTAATGTCACATATTCTCTTTAGAAATAACGGGTTAATCATTTTTTTTTATTTATTTTGTAAAATCTAAATTAATTAGAGACAGACTCATTAATATAAGGGTAAAAAAATAGAATAGAAGACGAATTATCAGTAATAACAGACATATTACGGTCACAAAAAATAACGTATTATTATTACTATTCCTTATACCATCAAGAATTCTACAATGTTCTGACTGTTTTAATAAAGTTTTTTCCATCGAAATAAAGCTTTTTCAACGAGCAACCAAAACATTCAAGAGGGTAAAAGAAAAGCCGAGTGGTGGAAGTAGCAGAGAAATGGTTGGATTTTGGCGCAGCGCGAAGTTACAAATTCTGCAGTGTGCTCGCCGAGATTGGCGAAGACCCGCACCCCGAATAAAAACTGGAGTATGCAAAGTGAATGAAAATTGTTGAATAAATTGCTGCCTAGCGCGAGCGCGCGTGAAAGGGATCACCCCGAGCTGCAGGATTTTATGAAAATGCCTATCGTTTGTTTCTGCAAGCGCGCTAAAATATTGTTCCGCGCCGGTACGTGCAAACATTCGTAAAAGCTTTTTTTTTTTTTTGATAATTCTTCCCACCCGAGATTTCCAAGTATACCACTCGCAAGAGAGAGAAGTGGCAGAAGAGAAGAAAAAAAGAAAAGAATTTGACTTTGTAATGATACGAAATTAAAGAAACGATGACGACATAATCCAAATAGTCTTTTGCGAAGATGCGCCGAGTAGAAAAGCTCGAGTGCACTCGTGCGCACCAGGGAATACGAGAGTTTAGCGAAAATTGCCACCGTGGTCTATACTCTCTCGCTCTATCCTTGAGCGCGCGCGCTTTTTTCCTCTTAATCTCATTAGAGTCGCTGTGGCGACTACCGATTGAAGGCAGAGAAATCGAGCGTCGTCCCGCGGATTTAACGAGCTAGAGCTTAATCGGCTTCGATTCCTCACTCACCTTTTCTCTCTCTCTCCATACTACCACTCGCTTCCGTGAAACTTGAGACTTTCTTCCAATTACCCGGCAATATAAAACTGAATCAAAATTCAAATTGGAAACTGCGACCTCGATGATAATCACCCCGACTCTAGCTGTCTGGAACAAAGTCTTGGAAGAATTTCACACCCCCAAAAAGTGAGTCGAAAGTGATACTCAATTCAGGCGGGCAGGCGGGCGAACGTCGGGAATAATTAATTGATGATAATCAGGCGAATTAGAGCGTGCTCAAATTAATTTGCATAGTTGGGCATCCCTACTGCCTCGCGAGGAGCGGAGTGCGTCGCGAGGCAGATGCTTCGGTAAAACTTGCTATAACAGCCGACGCGCGCGCGCGCGTTCTGAACTTCATTCCCCCGAGGAGCTGTTGACTAAGTAATTGGGCCGCCCCGTCCCAAACGTTCTATCTCTCTAATAAATATATCTCTCCGAGGATATATATCGAACCTCCATGCTGCAAGTTCATTCTTAACGCAAGTTTCTCGTATCACGAACATTCCTAATTTTACTAATGTTCGGCTAAATATTACCTTTCGGCGAGAGAGAGAGAGAGAGAGAGAGAGAGAGAGAGAGAGAGAGAGAGAGAGAGAGAGAGCGCGCGCAAAGCGCAACGACCAACCGTAAATACGAAACTATAACTTATATGGTATAAGTACCAGAGGCCATAGAGTTTATAACTTGGACGCTCGTAGGCGGGCGGTCGATCGTCAACCCTACCAAAACATAAATTTCGTCGGCCATTCAACGATGTATTACGCTTTGATATTATGACCTCGTTTGGATTTGATAAGTATAAATGCGCCGTAAATATTATTGCCTTTTGTTTTCATAGCAGATTTGACCCTATTAAACTTAACAATGCCGAATCGATACTGTCGTCGCGACTTCTTTCTACTCTGCGGCAAACGCACTACGACGAATTTTCGTTTACCTACCTGCCTCTGCGCGCAATGTCACGAGGGAAATTTTTGCATTCGACGCGAAAACAGGCCAGAGAGAAAACAGAGTATATACATACATACATATATATATA
>JAWWMK010000032.1:2713041-2734897 GCA_035047105.1 Galeopsomyia nigrocyanea | reverse complement strand
ATATACCCAACGGGATGGAGGAGAATTTCCGTTTGGGCAACTTTGAGAAATCAAGTGGCTCTTTCATAAGCGAGACACGCAAGCTCGTTTCCGCACTATGTGCGCGGCGCGCACGTCAAACGAATATGCTCGAAAATGTCGCGCTCGCTATATCCTATATGTGGAATCTAAACGTTATTCCGGCCTCGGCTCCAAACGCCAATCGACGCCGCTTCGTCGATTTTCTAGCAAATACCGGAAAGGGCTTGCTTCGGTTAGCCGTTTGGTTAGTTAAATCCAGAAGTCACTCGAGCTTGTCTCTCTACTCTATACTCTACTCACTTTCCGCTCCTGTTTTTTCGTTCGATCGTATGCGGTACTACACGAAAAGCTTAACCCCTTTTTTTACAAGTGTCAATCTCTTCGTGTTTACAGCTCCAAGTTGAACGTCAATCAATAACATGTTTTCAATAAAAATTTCGGGTTACGCTGTCGTAACCTACGATATCTTCGTATATGGCGTCGGCGAGAATTCTTCAATGTTTCGTAACTTTTCCGCATGCTTTTTCAATATTGATCAAAATATCTATATCCGATACAAAAATTATGCATCTAAACTTCATTTTCCACATATATTATTTTCATATTTCAAGGATATATACGCGAGTATTTCATGATAATATAACTTGAAATGTATCAATGTGTTTATGTTTCTGTGTTATGTATTCTACGTACATGACTAGTATTATTGAATTATTGGGTTATGTATTCGTAATTATTTGATATTTCATTAACAAACCATAACAATAGATTCCATTGAATTTACTTCGCTATTAAGCACAAAACGAGCATTATACAACAATGATATCTCAATGTACATAATTGTATCTATTGTTATTACGCGCTTGCTGCGAATATGTTGCAGAAATAACAACAGAGCGTCCATTTATGAACAATAGCCACGGCTCGATTTGATAATAATGCGAGATCTCAGTTGGGTTAAAGCAAGGCAAAACGTATACACACGTCGACGGCTGAAAAGAGTGCATTACGATACAGAATTTTGCGTCCGAATAGCGTTATACGGCGTTACAATGGCATAATAGCGATGCGTACGAATAATTGAGAGCAATGTATCATCAGCCTCCGCCCGCGCGAGAGAGCGTGTACGCGCACTGATAACAATGCAACGTGATGCTTCAGCACGTGCTGCTGCTGCTGCTGCAATTGGGAAAATCGAGCCGGTAGCATATTAAAGCCCCTAGAAAAGTATATACACCCAGTCATAATTGAGAGGCGCGCACGTATATAGTGTGAGAGGGGAATGGGCAGCGATAGTAGCAGTATATAGCCGAGTCGAGCGAACAAATTGGAAAATGTCCCGGCTGCGTCGGCTACTGCGTGAAAGCACACGCTCGATGTTGAGCCGTTAAATTAATTCGGCGATCTCGCTTTCTCCCTCGCTTTCCCCTATACGATTTGATGTACAACCGCTGACGCGTCTACATCGGTCAGAGATTAAAAGTAAAAATATAATTCGCTCATTGGCGGTCTCTCTCTCTCGCTCTCTCGATTAATTAAATTGCGTATATGTGGCAGCTGAGCGCGCGTCCATCCTTCAATTTCGTTAATTTTTCAAATCTGACGCGCGCGCGCGCCGGCTAATTGAAATTTTCCACAGATGAAATGTAAAGACGGTTAATTAAAACCGGACGGGAAATTATTAGTGTTCGAACGACCTATATATCTATATATACGTATACATTAGCTTGCAATTATGACTGGGGTAATAATTCAAACTATTCTCGGTATTTCGAGGGAATTTAAACTTTTGGAAAAAAATGAAGCTTTTTTTGATAATTTTTTCTTTTTTCTTACATTTGAATTCAAAAAATCACATGTGAATATTCCGAGTAGACGTTGATTGAAATTCGTGGATTTTTCGAATCCATATTGTCGGAATTCGACAGAGAAAAGCCTGCTTTCCAGCGAACCGAGAAGAAATATTCCGATAAACGACGGAATTTTAGAACAAAATGCAATTTCATTGTACGCGAGCTTGGCATATAATATTCGACGAATGTGAAATGACATTTTCTTTTGACGTAATTTTACAATGCGGTGTATGGATAGAATTCCCGAAGTAACGAGAAAGAAAAAAAATATCGAATAAATGTTCCAATAAATTCAGCAGTTAACATTACTTAACGGAAAGTCGTTCCTTAGAGCATGGCAGAGAGAGAGAGAGAGTCTTAAGTTAGCCCTCGGCAAATTTTGCGGTCGCATTGCTCGCATAAACTGGACTAACATTCCCGGCAAGGAGAGAGCGAGAGGTCGAAGCAGCCGCTGGCATAAACTGCATTGATCCGCATATTTATCCATGGAATGCTATTTTACGCTCGCGAATAATTCTGAGGAGCTAGCGGCTTCTGCTGCTAGCGCTGCGACCCCTAAAATGCTAATGAGATCGAAGGCGTTTTGTTAAATTGAGCGCCGTGGCACGCGCGTAACGCGATAGTCCCGGTAGTTTCGCATTTTGACAACTGGCTGTTACGTCCTTGATGCACGCGCTGGCGTGTCGTGTCGGCATTAATTTTCGCGCTGTTACTGCATGCCCTGATCCTCGTCCCTAAATTCTCGCTCTCTCCCTCTCTCTCATGCTACAGCTATACACAAGCTTTTCGTCTATTCCTTTCCGCAAATGTACTTCTCGCTTATACTGCCTTGCCTTATAGCTTCTATCCTCGTGCTTGAAAGGACGCGCTGCTGCTACTGAGCTATTAAGCTAGCCGCCGGTTGCGGGAAAATCGATAACAATTAAAATGCTCTTGCCTCTGCGGAACGTAACTTTTTAGGAGGTCAACGCTTGAAACAAGAGCATTCAGATTGTAATTTCTATGATTCAGCGAACGTAAATTAAAAAAAAACTATGATTAAAACGTCGACGCTATTTTCAAACACTTTTGCCGAGTGTAAATGCTTTTCCGAGCGAATGAAAAAGATCATAAGTACATAAAACGTGGAAACACATTTCCTAAATGTAAGACTCGCGAGGGTATAATGCGCGTCATTAAATTGTTCCTGTTTTTATTATTCAACGTGCAGCTCTCTCTCTCTCTCTCTCTCTCTCTTCTTTTTTACTTTAGCAGACGTAAAGCTTGATAGCGTTAGCACATTTTATTGTTGAAAGTTCTTTGACAGTACCTAGGGCTTTAAGTACCCTTCTTGCAATAAAGTGCCTCAGTTGCACCAATAAAATTTGTTGTGTCTCAAACTTCATCCCACTAAAACCGCCCCCCCCCCTCTCTCTCTCTTTCTCTCTCTCTCTCTCTCTCTCTCTCTCTCTCTCTCTCTCTCTCTTTACGTGTAAATACATCAGTGCTGCTAAATAAATTCTACGGGTAATTATATTATTGCGAATGTTTGATTGAAACCCACAAAATACGAAATCGTTGTACAAAGGATGCATTTAAATCTTCCATCGTGTTTGTGTTATTTTTGCGCGCTTTTTTTTTTTCGGAAGTAAAAACCGCTCTCGTTCGCGTTCTCTCTCTGCCAAAAACAAATAGCGCTATGCGAGAGATTTGGGCTTTGAAATAAAACATTTCCATTATCGTGCTCAATCGTAGAAGCGGACTGACGTTCTGGCTGACGCGTAGCGCGGGAGAGAGAGAGAGAGAGAGAGCTTTAGTGCACACATGGAAATTGGAAACTCTGGGATTTGCACCTTTAAATCCCTCTCTCTGCGATGTGCAGGCTGTGCTACCGCGCGCGCGCGAGAGAGAGAGGTGTGACTTTAAACTTTAAAGGCGAGAGAACGAGAGAGATATATTATATGGGGCACATGCCTGCACGACTCACGCGAAATTGGACGACTTCCGTGCTGCTACTGCTGCTGCATTGCGCGATCAAAAAAAAAAAAGACACATGAGAGAGGCGGGATGAAAAATCGAAGGATCCCTTGAGCGAAATTAATATCACGTTTGCGCTCTATGTTCTCGTTATATTCGCACTTCGAGGAACAAATTACTGTGTGTGTGTGTGTGTGTGATCTGTACAGTGAGGATCGATGTACTGTACTATGCTCTAATTTTCCGTGCACCCAAGAGAAATAAACGTGAAAGTTAATTAGCTTTTCACTTTGTTCAGCTTGACTGTTCAACTGTTCAACTGATTGTTGACTGAAATTTACATGTTAATTATTTTTTGAAGAGTTTAATTTTCCGAGAAAAACCCCGATCTGTCGGATGCAAAATGCCGTTTTGATATAATTCAAATGTTGTTTTTTTTAATCAAATATTGGTTACAAAGAGCTATCGCGAGTGTGAATGACGATCTCAAAGCAATTCGTTCAAATTTCGAGCTATTTTTGTAGAAAAACGTTTGGATGGATTTATCGGTATTCGCTGGAAAAGTGGATCGGCGAATATTTTCGTGTCAGCAAACAATTAGATCACATCTACCCACAATGCTATCAACTTATCAAGAGTGATATTCTTACAAATTCGATATATTTCTGAATAAATATTTCAATTACCTGACAAAAAACGAAAAGGATTTATTTAAAAAAAAAGCTTTTCAGTTATTCATTTCCATGAAATATTCCGCAGAACTAAAAATAAACGTTTTTCAAAACAAAGACTAGAAAAAAAAAGAGGGCACATAAAAGTCACTTAAGCAAAGAAGGTCAGAGTCTCAAAAGTTTTTCTGTTACGTGAAGAGCGACACTTTGGGCCGTCGATTAACGCAGACGGGGAGATGGAGGACATTCTCCGGCCACGTAAAAACGAGTTTTCAAAGTAAAAGTCGAAGGCTTTTTTCACGCTACGAGGGTTGCACACATACACACATGTATACGGAGAGAGACAGAGTGAGAAAGGGGTGGAAAATATCGACGGCAAGCGGCCATATAAGGGAGGCACATAAGTCACGGGGGTCGCGCGCGCGGAATTGCAGCCGTTTGAAGTGGCGCACGCGGCCGTCCCACTTGCCGACGCCGAGTGATAAATCTACCTCGCGACCGCAGCAACTTTGAACGAGCTGCTGCTGCTCTGGCTAGCTATGCCGAAAGAGAGAGAGAGAGAGAGAGAGAGAGAGAGAGAGAGCGACGTTCTCTCTCTCTCTCTCTCTCTTTTTTCATTCGCTTTTGTGAGGAGCAGTAGAGGAAAAAAAATTAAAGAAGTGCCTCGGCAGAGTTCATCAATGCTCTCCCTCTCGCTGGGATGTGGAGAGCTTTTATAAATGCGAATTCTTTGCCAGGGAGTTTCCCCCGCGTGGAAAAGTTGATCGTAGTCCCAACGCTTTTCGCTCGGACGCTCACTATGCCCAGCAATTTTGCTAAATTTATGCTCGGATTTCAAGCTTTAGAGCCGGTGACTGCATAATGATATTGGACTTAAAAAAAAAAACTCGAACGATCAACGTAAGTCGTAGCTTATTCAAACTTGAAATGTTTAGATTTCGCTATGGAAGCGCTGACTGTGAATCAATAAAGAAAAAAATTAGTATATCGAATCTAGGTCAGTTTGAAAAGAATTGTCAGAAAATAAATAAATAAATAAATAAATAGAGATTTTCAAACTCCGTCAAACATTTGCAATTTTCAATCTCTGATGTATACCCACATTTCCATTTAATCAATGTTTGAATATTTACGAACGAAGCGCAGAGTCGAGCGAAAAATAAAAGAAAGAAAAACTGAAAAATTGAAATAGTTAACTGGGATTTTGCAATGGCGGAAAAACGAGAGGGAGAGAGGTAGAGAGAGAGAGAGAGAGAGAGAGAGAAAGAGAGTTGCGGCGTTCGTTTCACGTCCCAGTTAAAATGACGCTGTCGTCCTCAATGCCCGAGGCGATTTGCGAAAATCGCTGAAAAAGCTATGTGGTGTCCACTAAAAAATTGGATGGACAGCGTTTCGTTTTCAACGCCGGTCATTTTGCGTTTTCTTTCATCTCGATTCCATCAACGCGATCACTACTCTGCTACTGCCACTGCTGCTGCTGAAGCTCACCCTCTCTTTTTTTTTTAATCTCCGCTTTACATTAAAAAATATATTTAATAACTTTAGTATTCAATTATTTTATATAAGAATTTAATTTTTGTTTCAGGTGAGTCGAAAAAGAACGTGCTGTGCATTATCGAGTTTTGAAAGTGTGAGTAAACGTCTAGACACACGTGGATGACCTTCATCTCACTTATGACCTTCTATAGATGGATTATAAAGATTATATTGGTTCTTCAATTCATTTTATGTTCAACTAACGGCTTAATTGAAATACTCAATTGGCTATACGTCACAGAGTGGAAAAAAAAATAATAGTAAATCTGAGTTATCGTGCCCTCCTTTATGAACGCAATGAATCATAAAAGAAACATTAGTGCCAATATTCGAGCAATCTTCTCGCTCAAGGACACTTGTATAATTTTAACGAAAGTCATAAAAACGAGAACACAATACGCGCTGCGAGTGGGTGTACGCTCTTTCGCGAAAACTATTCCATAAAACAAGAATCAATTACCAACGAGCGTTGTTCGTCGGATCCCAGGACTAGACTCGCGCGAGTGTAACAACAAGCTAGCAACAACAAAAAAAATTCGAGAAAAAGAAAAGCGATATAAAACGCGCTCGCGCCAAGCTCCGTGATTGTGGTTTATTGCCATTTCGTAAAGGACTGTTCGTCGCCGTGATAAATCTTCTCAAGAGCAGCCATATACCATCGGTATTAATCAGAGTAAAACTCCGCGAGCGAGCGAGCGCACGGAAAACGCACAGTTCGCTCGCGAAAAAGTGAAATAGCCTTCTCTCTCTCTCTCTCTCTCTCTCTCTCTCTCTCTCCGTCCCTACGCGCGCGCTATATTCCTTGGCTCCTCTTTCCCTTCGCGCTCTGCGTTAACGCCGATTTATGATACTAGTGCGCAGCAGATGAGGCCGCCGAAATTGCCCTGGACCTTCGATTCTCCTATTTTATCGTTCTATTCAGCTAATAAAATTCATTATATTCCGATTTGCGATAATAAAAACCGATCGATATTATACTACTGGCTTTGTCTTTTCTATTGGATGGATTATTATTAAAAGCTCTCAACGTCGAATGTTAATTGGTACTCTCTGCTGTAATATTTATAGGAATGGAGTTCGAAGTTTTGTAATTCAATCGAAACCGAGCGGTTCGCTGAATGGCATCAACCAAAATTCAATTTAGTAAATTCTCTAACTGTATCAGATATCATCGTGAATAATCTACATGATAAGCTGTGAATGTGTTATGAAAATTAACTAAAAGTGATCTCTATCTGATTTATTTGGAAAGCTGTTCATAATTAACTATAATCTCTATAAAGTTTTGCTTATTTTTTATGAATCACTTTTTGCGCAAAACGTTTCACTTTTTTATTTTTAGATTTTCTCATATTATTTCAATGCGGTCTTGCAAAGCCCCACTTGGCTTTTTTTTTTATTTTGCACTAAAAATAATAAATGTTCCATTTAGTTTAATGGCTTGTAATTATATACCTTTCTCAACTTATAAATATTTTATTATGTAAAGCTAAATCTTCTTCAATCTCGAAAAGCTGAAACCCCAGCTTTCACCAACAAGTCTTTGCAGATAAAAGGAGCCTCATTAAAAATCAAAAATTTTAATCGTCTATTAGTGCTTCTTTTTCTCACTTCTTCTCTTTCTCTCAACTACTCGGCAGTTCACTTAAAACACAGAGCGCATTTAGTTTCACTCGGCTGAAATTTCATTAGGAGTCTGAAGAAAGCTGAATGGCGCTCGTCTCATTACGAGCTCGAGCATGTGCTCGCGCGCACGGGTGCCCCAGTTGAAATAAGCCCAGCTGAGCGCGAAAGTCGGCCGACGAGGGTGTAGAAAACGATAAAGAGGTAAAAACGACAAAATGCCCTAAGCGAGAAAGTGAGAGAGAGAGAGAGGGTCAGACACGACTCCGCGCGGCTCGTAAAAGAAAAAAAAGGAGACCTAACAGTCGGTGCTTGCGAAATGCGTTTAGTCGAGATTTAGGGGCTCGACGTTGGAAATTTTCACGCATGTAGGTCAGAATTTATGTAAATACCGCGGCGTGAAAAGTCTGTGCACTTTTCCATTCCGAAAAAGTCAACGCGAGGAACACACGTCGATTGGCTGTATTTAATTTTTGCCCGCCTGGAGATTTGTACAAAAGATTTGTGTCCGAGTTACGTATATAGCGCCTCGCGAAATATTCTCTCTCGGCGCGCGCGCGCGCGCCCGGAAGTCTGTATTTTTCATCAATTATCACGTGCAAAAATTGCAAAAACTCGCCGCGAGCATAAGTAAAAATGTGCGCGAGCGCGAAAAATTCGGTTAAAATTTTGCACCTAAAAAGCTCTTCTCCTTTTCATCGAAAAATTTCTCTTACGTTGAATTGGATTTTTCACTGAACACTTTTTCACGCAAGCATTTTCGCCCCGCTACATATTTATATCGCGTCGAGAGATCCTTCCTTGAAGCAAGGAGTAGTTGATACATAGGTATATAGATATATAGTATAAGAGCGAGAGAGAGTTGGTTAATGCATTTGAGACGCGCCGCGCACAAGCCGCGCACGTTGTGCCTGCATTACGCCCCGACGAATTTATGGACTTTCTTCAGTCTCTATTCGCCCCTCTTCCCCCTCTCTTTTTCTCCTTGCTGCCCCCTTGTGCGCGCACTTGCAGCACACTCCATTCTTTTGTTCTTCCATCCTTCTTGTTCCTTTTAAGAAGCCAGCCGCCGACGCCGACGCCGCAAGCGCGCTATATATGCAGTGGTGCGGCCGCGATAACGAGTGGATAAGCTCTAACTTTACATTTTTCAACGCTTAAAAAATTCCTAGACAAGAAAACCGTGTTTTTTTCACGCGCACCGTGCTATCTTGTATCTTGAAAGCTTGTTATTAACGCCCTCACCACCCAACGACTCTTCGCTGCTTCTCTCACTTTTACTTATTAACCAGATATTTCTCTCTTTATTTCGCAAAGTAATAGCGTCTGGTATTGAATTTATGACATTTCCATTTGGTTTTTCCACTGAATTTTTACTGAATCATTCGGATGATTTATTATTCTGAAAAATCCCGATCTCCAAAGCTGCAGAGTTTCAGTCGATGTAAAAAACAATTGTCGAAACGAAAAAAAAAGAGAATTTAAAAGAAAAAAAATCAATCAAATCCGCATAGCGAAACAATGAGATTGAAATTTTCCTCATACGCTCGTGGAATTCCCATCCTTTTACACGTGATTCCACGCGCAGTATATACGCACGGGATATAGGATAAAAAGTGTAGATTTAGACGATTCAAAGTCGGCTATAGCGAAAGGCTTCGGCGGTATGTACATACATATACGATCAGTGTGCGCGGGGGACGATTCCAATTTTCCTAGAATTCGATTTCCCAGGCAGTTTTTTCAAGCGCGTACAAAAATCCCTCTCTATACTCGCCCCCGTCGCGCAACGCCGCTGTCGCGCATTGCGATCTAACCAATCGCCAAATAAATATAGCGGCTTTGGAGTCACAAAACAAATCGCTTTTTTACCTATAGACCGCGATTGCGCGCTTGTAGCTTGCTATCGTGCACGCGAGAGAGAAAGAGAGAGAGTGCAGAAAGAAAAGGGAGCCAAATGGCGCGCATCGCTTATACGTATAATGAACGGACGCGCGGCCAGCCATCCAATTCGACGTGCATATATCTGTGATTTAATTGCCGATAGCGCTTGGGATATATAACAACCACCGCATCCGTGTATGTGGCGGCAAACGTTTCCTAACTCCTGATATGCTACTGGGGGCTCTGATGCGATGTTTGACCTGTGTGGTATTGAGTATACTCGGATTGCACCGAAAATCACATTACATGGGTTTCGCATGATTTTACTTCGTTTTTGTACTCGTTTTTTTTTTCATTCTGAGCCGAAAATCAGTCGACCGCAACTCCGTTTTGTTCGGGTATCTCGAATATGCAAAATAAAATGAAAATATTGATTCGCGTTTGTACGGCACTCATAAAAACATTGAGTTGTGTTACATTTAATAAAAAATAATGGATTTCGATATAATCCTCTTTCGGGACGATAAATTTATCAATGCTTGGGTAAGTGAAGAAACGTAAAAATTGAAACAGAGAATTTACGTTGAACAATCAGTCACATCACAAAAGTTTACAACCGCATACATACCTATATAATATGTAATTCTACAATTTGCATTTTCGAATAAAGCTATCGCATATCAAACAATCGAGCACTGGCGCTTTTCACCGAATATTTTCACCTTTTATTATTTATGTAACCGAATCGATACAGCCACGCAATTTTTTTTTATAAAAAAGGTTTGCTGACCCATATACTGTAAATTGATAGGCATAAAATATTGAAAAAACCATCTGCCGGCTTTTATCAATTAACAGATTTGCCAATAAAACGATGAATAACCTTTTTTCACCAAATAAAAAAGTCCTTTTAGCGTTGCATTACCAGAAGTTCTTCACACAAAATGCTATAAAACTCGCGCTGGTTCGTAAATAGCCAACATTAATAGGATGAAACCTCGGAAAAGAGAAATCCGTTACTTCCGTACCAAGGATGTGATGTCGGGCTTTTTTCATTTAACCGAGGAAATTAAAATGTACGTGCGTTCACACATGCCTATAATATAAATAATGGACGACAATGGGCTATATTAATGCGCACGTCGCGTACTCAAACGGTCAACTAAGCGAACGAGAAAGTTGGCATTTTTTTTTCTCGAGTTTATTAAACATGCTCGATTTATGAGATTCTATTCCACTCTTTTGAATTCAAGCTTAATGCATATTGTTGTGTGTATAAATATTATAAAACAGTTGTTTTTTTCATTCATTACTTAGCGCCATTGCGTAATACTATTCTAATCTCGTTTTCTCGTTCCACTTTTCGCGATTATCGAGCGTTTGCTTTCTACGTGAGCTTACTTTGACGATTTTTGTTTTAGAAAAAAATGTTTTTCCTTCGTTTAAGCTACGTGTTCACTTTAATTGGAATACTGCTCGTTTTCAGTGGACTTTTACTTTGCGCGTATCGCATGCAAAGCTCACGGTTATATAGGCTTCGCTTTTATAAAGTTTGGTTAACGATCGCTATACACAGAATGTTGAGTGCAAATACATTTGCGATAGTCGAACTAGAAAGATTTAATTATTTTAAAAATAACGAATTCTAAAGTTAAAATCCTTAAAGTAAGTTAGAGTTTAAAAATATTTTACACTGAAAAAAATTGTACGCTTATAACAAGAGGACAGTAATCTTTAACAAAATACTCTTGTTACAAGAAGGTTTACTCTTCACTGGGAAAAATATAATCTTGCAACAAAAAGATTCCTCTTGTTACAAGAGGATTCCTTTTGAAGCTATTTTGAGAAGAAAATCTTCTTGCAACAAGAGGAATCTTTTTGCTACAAGAGGATTTTTTTCTCAGTGTAAAAGTTTTAAAAGATTTTGTGCTATCTAAGTCGATTTGATCCAAAATCAAAATACATACGTTGTATCAAACTCAGAATTCAAGAAGACTATTTTGAAACCGGATGCCATGATATCGAAGTCCATCGAATAAAACAAAATTTAATTTCAAATAAATCAATCATACAAATAGCTTTTCCCAGATTATAAGAACTCAATAATGGAGTCTTGATAGTTTTATTCAATAACAGAGAGAGAGAAAGAGAGTCACGAGCGCGAGTTTGCAATAAAACAAAGGTTAATCACAAAAGTTAGTGAAGAGCGAGCGAAAGCGAGAGCATCGAGTGGCCCGCTTTTGAAAACTATTCGAGACTGAGAAAGAGAGAGAGAGAGAGAGAGAGAGAGAGAGAGAGAGAAAGAGAGAGAGAGAGAGAGAGAGAGAGAGAGAGGTTATATAGAAGAGGCTACGGCGTGAAGTGGCGGAGGCAAGGAAGATAAAGCCGAGAAAATCGCGTCCGGAGAGTTTAGTTGGCAAGGAATTTTCCCGCAGCGCTCGCAATTTGTCCAAGTTGTCTGTTTGTAGGGAGCTTTGCAGCAAACGGGCTGCTGCTGCTGCTGCAGAGTCGTGCTATATACCTCGCCGCTGCTGCTGCTGCCGAGGTCGAGGTTCTTTCTCCGATTTCGACTGACGAGTTTTGAATTTTCACACAGCAGCAGCAACCGCCCAGGGAAAAAGAATTTGCACACGGGGCCGCGCGCTCCCATATAACCTGTTGTTGTGTATGCTTGATGGATTTGAAAGGCAAAGTTCCTGAATGCACGTATTTGCCCTGAATTTATCGTAATCTCTTTTTTTCTTATTCGGCCCGCAGCGGCAAAAGTATTTCGATCGATCCGACATGCGGACGTATACGAATTTTTTTTTATTCATGTGATGGACACATAAATAATTGCCGTTGATTTTTTTCTTATTTTATTGTTTTGTTTTTATCATTGGTCTTCATTGTCTGCTTATAATTGTAAACTCGTTTACTATTATTATCTTCGTTTGTATTTCTATCTATATAAGACGTGTAAATTATTCAAATACTCGGAAATGCAGAAAGCAAACATCCATTAAATCGATTAACTGGATTCTCGTCACTCTCTTCTATCTGCAAATTATCGGCTCGAAGTTAATCTGACTGCGAGCACCTCGTCACAGGTCATTCGATTAGCCGTAATACAAAAACAGCGGAATAATTGAACAAGCACACACACACACACACATACACACAAACAGACCGCATTAGGGCTAGTCTGAGAGTCGGTTGGAGGGGCACATGAAAGTGTAAAACTCGGCGCAGCAAGTCGCGTTAATAATTCGCGCGAGGCAGTCAAGTTGGGTAAATTCGCGTGAAACTTTAACGTTTAAGCGACGCGGAAGGAAGTTCTCCGGACAGCAAGATAGATATATGAGCGTATAGCGCGAGGCGGCACGTATAGGTGTGTTGCTGCTTCCTTCGAATTCTCGGCCACTGCGCGTAGGTACACAGATCTACAAATGGCCGAGAGCAGCCGAGGGAAGACGAAAGTGAGTATCGAGCGCAAGGCGTTTTACGCCCAAAAAGCGGGGAAAAACGTACATTTTATCGCCGGACGTATAAAGGCATACTACTGCACACCTTCGCTCTTGCACTTATACTTCCTGCTGCTGGATTTCTTCAGCTGGAAAATATTTGCTCTTACTAGCCTTGCATTTTGCTTTGCTTCGATATGACGTTTATATACCTTGCTGCGCGTTCCCAGAAGCGATTAACAGTAGCCCAGGAAATTGTTACGTTATGGCAACGACATTTTTATTTCTCTGATTACAACTTGCTTGTCGTTACCGCTTCCTATTGCGTTTTGTTGCTTTATTCTTGCAGTTCGAAAGAGAAGTTTTGCGGAGTTGAACGAAAAAAAAATGAATTGAAAAAAATACTGGCAACAACGGCATTCGTAAAAATATACGTTATAGCTTGTCGAGTATCGAACTTTATATTGAATAAAAAACGTTTTATTTCGATTTGTAGAGCTTTCCGTAAACTTTTTACTGTAAAAGCAATATACTGCGGTACTCTAATTTATCGTTTTCTAGTTTAGTTTTGTTGAAAGAATATTTTTTGTTAAGTAATAATATGTGATAAATATTTTTATAAATATTTTGATTCAAAATTGAGAGTCTTCAATACGAGAACGTACCGTTTGTAACGGTAGAATTTTTCTACTTTAGCGCTCAATCAAACACGTCAAAAAAAAAAAAAGAAAGACAAAAAAAGAGCTTCACATAAATCTCAAAGCTGACGTGAAACGTTCTATCACGAAACTGCATCAGTGAAATTTGAAAAAATCAGCATCCATCGATGTGCCGAAACTCGAGTGAAAAAGAACCAAAAAAAATGAAAACTGGCATCTTTCCGAGGCAAAAAAAAAAAAAAATTAAAATGTATGACCGCCTCGACACACACACGCACGCGCGCGGCGTCGAAAAGGGTCACGCAAACACGGAAAGAGAGCTCACCGCAAAAAAAATAAAAAGCGAGAGGTAGGAAAAAAAAAATTCGGCAGTGCCATGGATGCGCAAAATAAAAAAAAAAGAAAGAAAGGAAAAAAAAAGAGTAACGAGCATAAAAAAGCAAAAACGCAATGCATCTGCAACGATAGCCGGGAGCACAGTGTAGAGAGGGAGGCAACATAGCAGTAGCAGCAGCAGCAACGTCATCCTCTTCAATCTCCGTGCATCGGTCCAAGCCCGTCCGCCAATGTCAATCCGTTCTCCGCTGAATTTATGGAGAACGATGCATTACGTAAATTGTGAACGATGCGCTCTCCCTCTCTTTCTCCCTCCCTCCTGTGTTGTGTGTGCGTGTGTGTGCATCAGAGAGGTCGAGATTGAAGGGGCCAAGAGTGGAAAGAACAGCATTACCCAGAGAGCTATATATACTGTACTAGCAGCAGTACAGGTGCAGCACCGAGCTTCATCGCATTTCGTTCTATTCGTCGTTTAAATATTTACAAGCTCGAGCCTGAAGCTGCTTCATGTGTTTTATGCGCTCTCTGCACCGCGCCTGAGAGAGAGAGAGAGAGAGAGAGAGAGAGAGAGAGAGAGAGAGAGAGAGAGCTACTATATGAGAGTAGTCATATAAGTAGTAGCCCTATCCCGCACGTATATGGCTACATAGCCAGCAAGGAAAATACAGACTAATCAACACGGGATTGGGATACATCAAAAGCTCCCCCGAAATGATTGTTTAAATTTTCAATTGCCGTATGCGCGAGAATAGCACTTTGAGAATCCTCTGTATGTATGTGTAACCACCTGCGATATGCTATTTCGCGCGCGTATGAAACTTTTAGTGTAACTGCAATTCGTACATGTGTGAGCACACATTTATCTTTGTGCCTTTGGGTTACAACCTTTTTTTTTCTTCTTTCATTTTCATTTTGCCATTCGGCTTCCGAGAATGGCTTTTGTATGCTTGATTAACTTTTTATTTCGATAACAGTCGAATTTATCCGTCGCAAAATTTTTGATGAAACGACCGAGATTATCCGAGGTCATTCGCTCATTGGCTTCCGGAAATAATCCCTTTGTTCGTTTGATCAATAAATAGCATTTCAATGGGTTTTACATTTTATCGAAAATTTTAATTTCAACGATGGCGAAAATACCCCAGACAAAATACCGAGACAAAATACCCCACGGTAAGGCTTTTTAATTTTCAGTTAAAATTTTAGCTACAGATTTTTGCGTTTGATTACTGCGTACTTCAATGATATATTGAGTTCCTGTAATTCATTCATTAATTCCAGGTAAATTACTACCGACAGATGAAAAAAAAAAAATAAATAAAATCATGGAGAGAGATAGCTTTTGTCATAAAAAAAATTATGTAATTTCGTTAACTTTTTTCGCGTACAGTAAGCATCAAAAGCAACGTTGAGCTCGTAAGCACAAAAGCACACATGACATTCAACAAAAGGATTTGCAGAGAGCGAGATAGAGATAGATAGACAGAGAGAATGAAATTGGAGTGAACTAGGGATGAATTCAGCTGCGGCGCGTAGATGCAAACGCAAGTGACAAGAGCAAGTGAAGCGCAAAGTGCTTTTTTCCAAGGACTGCATATATGACAGCGAACGCGGGTGATCGGTTTTTCACGACAATCGCCGAGCAGCAGCAACACACAGAGAGACGGCGTACGCAATTTTCTATTTTCCAGTGCTACGCCTTTCATGCTTTTCAAACCACGCGGGGTAGCGAAAACAGATAGGAAAAAGCTGGGGGGGGGGGGGGAAGCAGCACAAGCTGCTGCATTCGGATGGCCGACTAATTCGAGGTTCTGGCGCGCGCACGCGGTCGCACGAGATTGGCTTCTTTGTTCCGAGTCGGCAGTCCGCGTAGTGGCGGCAACGGCGGCGGCGTCGGCTGCTGTCCAAATTTGGGGATGAGCGCAACGAGCATTCCGAAGTCACTGGATCGCGTCTAGCGTCTCTCGTTGTAGTGTCCCATTGTGCTGTACCAACCTCCCCCCCCTTTCCTACCCATCCCAGCTTTTCTCTTCTCTCGTGTCGATGCAGTACTACTACTACTACTACTGCTACCGCTGCTGTTCTCTATGCCTGCCTGCATCACGGCCGGCTTCCAAGTAAATGCAGTCTGCAATCTGGCTCGGTAAATTTGTCTTCATGCCGACTGTATTACGATGGATTGTTTTCGACTCTCTATATACAGTTCAGTTTTCTTTTTTTCTTCTGGAGTTAGTTCGAGTTGAATAGCGCTCGAATAATATTTGTTCTATACGTTTGAGGCGTTTTTATTCTGTATGACACGTCGAACGGAATTTAATGGATTAATTAAAATAGGATTAAAACGGGAAAAACACCCACGATCGATTTGACTCCGTCTTTTAAAAAGCAAAAAAAATAAAAACGTGCAAGCTTAGGTGAAAAAGATTTTTTATTCAGGTCGAGTCTTCCTTTTTTTTCGTCAAAGTCGGTAAAAATGAAGGATCAGCGAGGTTGAAAATCGTTCTGGCACAAGGGAAAAAAAGAGACAGAGAAGGATCGAAGCTTTCGCTCTCTCTTGCCAGTCAAAGCTTAACATATATGTATGCGCATACATGCTGATCCCGCATGATCCTCAGTGGCGCCGTATAGAGGTCCGCGCGGCGGCGGCGGCGGAGCTCATTTCAAGGCGTTAAACGATTAAACCCAGGGCTCGCTCGGTGTCCGAGCTATATAATGCGATAACCGCTATATTAAATTTTGCGAGGCGAGCTGGATTACAGCGGCGAATGGCACGAGAAAGACGCGCGAAAAGGAGTAATCTGGAAAGAGAAGAAGAAGGAAAAAAAGCAATCGAGAGAGGACGTAGGTAGAATAAAAAAAATTACGACGGAAGAGAAACTAATGGTCAGATTTAAAATGAGCAAAGAAAAAAAAAGAAGAAAAAGAAGAAGAAGGAACGTAAGAGGATGAAGTAAGTAGAGAAGGTTCGGGAGGCAGGCGGACGGCAGATATATATGCGCGCGGGAAAGGCGCCGAAATTAGCTTTTCTTAATTGGACTAGAGCGCTTGGCCTGAGCGACGTTCGATCCGCGGCTGGCCGCACTTGCCTTCACCTAGCGTAATTGGAATCGTAAACCGAGATTCCGCTGCCGCCGTCGAGCTGCCAGCCAGCCAACCAGTGGTATACCTCTATATCTCACTCTTCTTGTACGACCGGTAATTTTTTTACTGCCATCCTACACACATTTTAACTTTACGTTCTATGAGTTCATTATCGGACGATAAATAGAGACTTTCGAGTTCGTAATTGTATGTTTTCAGTTTATAGTTTACTGAATCGTCATTGAGACTGATGTTACAAGCAAAAAATTATTACTGGACTATTTTTACTGGATTATATACTGTTAGTCGATGGAACACGACCGAGCTCAAGATTTATGTACTATCTATATTGTTTTCAGTAACGGTACCAGATTTTCGAATAAAATTTTTAACGATTGGATTATACTTTTTTTTTTTATAAATAAATATAAAAGTCCACTTTTTACACCAAATTAATATTTTCTAAAAACTTTTTATGTAGCAAAAAAGTAATGGACAAAAGCCATTTTTTCCGAATATTTTTTTATATCTACGCGCATAAAATGAAACATTTCTCTCATAAAAGTAGTCGTCATAATGACGCGAGAGTGTAAATTATTTTAACGCGACGTAATTTTTTTTTCCTTTCGCGTCTCCACGGACTAATTCCATTCTTTATGCATTTGTATCTGTAGGTAACAAGCGAGCGGGTTGGGTGCACATATTGCTACTAAAATGCGCAGGCAGAGGAATAACCAAGCGATTCTTATTGTACGCTCGAGCGATTAATCAGCTGGTATATGTATATATATGCACGAGCTTCCCCGGCCCTGAAGTACTTAAGTATACTTTGCGGAAAGAAAAATGATAAGCGCACACGGCAAGTGAGAATTAGGTAAAGTACAGCAGCTCGTCACATGGCTCTCGCCACGCGTTTTCTCTCTCTCTCTCTCTCTCTCTCTCTCTCTCTCTCTCTCTCTCTCTCTCTCTCTCTCTCTCTCTCTCTTTCTCTCTCCCTCTCTTCCTCCTTTCGCCTCGCGGAATTTATAATTTGCCGCGGCTGTGAGCTTAGCGCTACGCGGACGCGTTGAGGAGAAATATAAAAAAATTGCGGATTCTTTCTAACTCCGTCGTTCATCCACGTTATTAGCATACTTTTTTAAACTACCTCGCTCTCTCGCGAGAGAGAGAGAAAAACTTCCTCGCTTGCTTCTAATTTTTCATTTTAGCTCCAGAGGTTAATTAGATTTTACAGCATCTAAGTAGATTAATAGTTGACGGAATACGCTTGTTGTCTTTTTAAACAGCTACAGTAGATCGTTTTATTAGATTTGTATTCAAGATTTTTCATTTGCATAGTTTCTAAAGAGAAAGCTATTTAATTATTTTAATAAGTATCCAAAAAAATTGTACATATAAAATGAATATCGAAAGTTTACTTATGGTGAGTGTAGAAAATATTATTGCTTCCTTGGAGAGGTAGCTTTGTTTTCGTGAAAATTTTCATGTTTGGTTCTTTTACGTATCTTTGCATTAGGTATCATGTAGATCTGAAATATAAAATTTTTTCGTGAAATAATATGTGCGTGTGTATGTGTGGATGTAGTCTGTCAATCGTTGTGGCAATTCTGTTCGAGGAATCTTTTTGCTATTTTTTTTCTAAACTCTTGTAAATTGTGGTGGGTACGAGAAAGATCAACATCAACTTGACAGTTATTGGAAATAGTATGCATAAGCTTATGAATTAAAAATCAATGGAAAACGAGCTCATTATCAATAATAAAAGTTGAGTTATTATTCACATGCCCAAGCAAAAAGGTCCCACCTGGCGGTAAAGCTCTGAACTACCGAAAGTTGTACCAAAATATAATAAATAGTAAACAGATCGATTATTACGTGAATCGTGCCTAAAGTTATGCAATAATCTATTGAACTTTTTATTGCAAAGAATAAGTATATAGTGAAAAATTATTCTGCTTTTGGATTTTATAAACCAAAATTTTATAAGTTGTAGAGTGATCTTCAACAAACATTAAAAAATTTTATAAGTTACCGTGGATCTCGTAAAACCCTCGGTACTCCGTTCGAAAGTTCTGCAATAATAAATTACCGAGCGATAATTCTTTCAGCATCCACCGTATGTCAAAATATAAAAGAAATAAACATAAAGCTTGCAAAGCTTAAAACAGTCATGCCACATCCTTTTGATTACTCGCTCGCGTAGAACGCGACGTTAAGAACCTAAGAGAGAAAATGCAAAACGTCCCGCAGAGGGAAAGAGAGCTCTCGACGTATATCCATCGGGATCTAGAAGTAGCAGCCAGTTTATGCAGAAGAAGCCCACGTAGAGCCGATGCAAAGCGAGCGAGGCCTCGCTCGCCTCGCCTCGCCAAAGGATATTCTTATCCTCATCGTAGCTCTTTTACCCGCCGCTCTCGGGGACCATCAAGCCAATGTTCGAAATCCCCGGTGATACACGCCCTTTGCCCTCTCTCTCTCTCTGTCTCTCTCTGCCAGACACATAAAATGCTCAAGCAAGAGAGAGAGAGAGAGAGAGAGAGAGAGAGAGAGAGATGGAGAGCTAATCTCGCTAACCCTCTTCTTGTGTCGCCGGGCAGCGCCATGCACGCGTGCGTTTCCGAGAACAGAACGAGCCGTGAGAGCATAACTCACCGACAAATAGAAAGGAGCATGGGTCTTTTGCGAATGATATCGAGAACGGAAACGCTTGCGCTTGCCAAAGAACATTTGAGGATTAGGGCTAATGGACGCGATCTTGAAACATTGATGAAAAGCGGATTGGAAAGTACTTGCAATTTTTTAAATGATCCGTTTTATACCTGTGCATGGTTTAGCTCGGTTGGAAGTTGAAAACTCATGAATTTAAAAATGTTGTAATGGCTTTTAGAGTGCACTGTCAAAAGTTATAGGTATTGGTGTATTAGTTTCTAAATTTCACATGGTAAATCCAGTGGATTATTTGTCAATTCATTTCCGAATGACTTTCAACGAGAGCAGGCTAAAGATTCACAGAAGCCTACACGACTGAATCAGCGAGGGTAAGTTATGCACGTCCCCGTAGTAAAACATTGAATCAAAGTTGGCTAGAAATGGAGGAAGGAAAGATTGAAAGTGCAAAAGTAAAGTAAAGAGTTTTGCAAGGAGTATAAGAAAAAGGAAAGAAGGGGGGTAGAGGGGAAGGGCGATTGGAGTAGTAAAAGAGAGTCGAGAGAAAAAAAAATGAGCAATGAAAGAAGAATAATGAGGGGAGAGAAGAAAGAAAATAGAGTGAGCAGTAGAAAGAAAGAGAGAGAGAGGCAAGCGATGCGGAAAGGAATAGAAGGCGCTATAGTGGCTTGACTCTTTTACGTGTACGTCCCACTAGTGTCCCCCGTGAGTCGTCTCTCAGGATTCGTGCCCAGGGATTCTAATTCCGCGTGTGCACGAGCTGCGGTGACGCCTCGTTTTCCTCTCTTTGGCCGTCGTATCTAAGCTTGCGCTCCTTGCAAAAAAAAAAAAAAGAAGAGAACAGCGTGTTTCAAGCTTGCGGAAATCGGGGAGAACTAATTTCCCTCGTTCTATTCCTTCTCTCCTTTTTTTCGCTTGATTGATTATACGCTACCACCGCCACCGCCAGCACCACTCTGCACACACATCTATCAAGCTTATTTTCTTAGCTGTTCGTCATGGGCCACTGAATCAATATCTCTTTTTAGCATGCACTTTTATATTCGCTATTAAATACAGGGGGGAAAATGCATATGAAATCCGCGCGAGCTTTCAATGGAAATTTCCATTCAATTTACTCGCCAAGTGGTCTTAAATTAATCAAACAAATGATTTTCTATCCTCTGCTCGCACTTATCTCTCATCTTCGTCTTCCCTTTTCTTTTTCTTCATCTCCATCACGCCGCTATAGCATCTCAACTGCATACGCTTCGACAGCTCCGATTTTCGATTCTCATCACTACCAGCAGCAGAGCAAACTTCATGCTTCCACTAAAGTTCTTCCATTTCCATATTCAAATCTTTGGTTACTTAAGCCTAGAGGGAGAGTGAGAGAGTATCGCGGGGTCATTAACGAAGTTAATTCTCTCTGCTCGCACATTTGAATTCACTGAGAATGAGAATTGAGGAAGCTCGGGGAGCTACGATGAGCTAAGGGTTTTATCAAATTCCTCGGGATGGAGGATTGAATTTTAACCTTCGATGAAATTCCATCTTCCCACCCTCGCGCGCTCTTCGATTATTTGCATTGTCAACTTCTTTTCAATATTCATTTCTCTCGCACCTTTTCATGCCATCCTCTCGTCGTGAATAAACATACCGAACTACTTTATAATTTATGTCGATAAGGCGCATAAACAACATATCGTGCAGTCATGAATAATTTACATATATAAAGGCTAAAACAAAAACAAGTTTCGCACTGAAAGCACAAAATCACGCACTACCGAAATATCAGTCTCGTAACTTCTGATCTACTTAGGCGAGTGAGCGAGCTTTAGCAAGCGTGCAGCGCGCACGTAAGAGACCGTGGAGTTTTGTGTATACGCGCGAGCTTCGATAAATTACAATTACGTAACCCGCAACGTACGTGGAAATCTCAGTAAACAATTCTTGTATATATACGAACTCCTTCGTACATATATGTATATATGACGAAATCCTTAAAAAAACACACTTTTCTGAGATCTAGAATGGCAAAAAATTTTTTTGATGCTAAGGCTTCCGGATCTTTTTCCTCTTCTTTTTGAAGGTATATAGTGTCGGAAAATGCTCGTGAACATTGGAAAAGTCTGCAGGAACTACTT
>JAWWMK010000032.1:2676153-2712941 GCA_035047105.1 Galeopsomyia nigrocyanea | reverse complement strand
GTTTTTATTTTTTTTCTTTTTTTGGGGGCCCTTTGTCCCCCCCCCCCCCCCCCCATCCCCCCTGATGTACTTCCCTTCGCGATGGAGTCTCAATTGCGCGCTCTAAGAATGGCTCGAGCTCTGTGCAATTGAAAATACTTTTCAAGAAACTTCCTGCGTTTCAGATGTAAGAGCTTTCTTTACTTATCCAGCTTCTCGATCGATAAAGTTATCGAGCGATTGGAGAAACTGAATCGACTGACGTATTTTATTTCGTCTCCATTCTTTTTTCTTTATTCGTAATTGAATGATATCGATGAGATTACGTGGAAAATTTTTCATCAAATTAAACATCGAGATGACATTTTTTTTAAATATTTTATTTTAATATTAATCCCATTACTTATCTTATAATTCACTTATTGACGTAATTAATCTCGTATCGTTTTTCAGTAAATCATATTAATTATTGTTAGCGAGATTGAATTGAAATTATTCATTTATGACTGATGGTTCGTTATGAAGTCTTCGTTATTCGTTCAGTAATTCTTGGAAGACTTTATTTATACTTTTCCAATATTATCCTTACATAATCAAAGACACGTATAGACGTTGCAATTTACATTAATTGTCAACATCATCCATACTTGTTAAAAAAAATTAAACAATACACGAAAAAAAAATTAGAGCTAAATTACGATGGATGTTCTCGCAATGAAAATATCACAAGCGCCTTCGATATCTGCGCATAAAAAAAACACGAACGCAACTATCATCAATCTCCGTTATCGCGAATCCATAAAAAGAAGTGACAGAAGGCAAACAAATGAGAATCGATGCGTCCGAACATCATATGAACCCCCTTTTTTCCATTTGAAAAAAAAAAGAAAAAAACAAGAACGGAAGATTATACGTACACGTATACCGCGAGTATTTTAATCAAAATGTACCGAACGAGAAACTTAGTCCGTGCGCGATATACAACGCGTGGTGATAGCGCCAACGGATATTTCGATTATCACGAAAGAGTTTGGTCGCAAGGCCTCGCGGCTGATTGAACGCAGTAGGAGAAGAATAGGGGGGACATGGGTTCAATCGCGCAAGCGGAAAATTGGAATCGCGGCTCGTTGAAAACTGGCCGACATACACACATAAACGCTGCCAAAAAGATTCGCGTGTAGCGCTCAAATCGAGCGCTACATACCGGGATAATAGAGATGCCCACGCTCAGATATACATGTACAGACGAAAAATAGGGATACGATGTATTATTTGCTGTGCTGCGGGGAAGAGAGAGAGAGAGAGGGAAAACGAGTCTGATTGGAAAACAATAAAAGTCGAGGAGCCGATAAAACGCGTCACCACGTTTGATGGATTTCGGGGGAGAGAGACGAGTGAGCTCTTTTTTTTTTTTTGGTCGGATGTATATATACACATACATAGTCGTTTGCGGTAATAGCGCTGAGAGAGAGTGAATTTTTATTTTCCTTTGCGGGCGGTGGCCTGACAGTTTTGCCGATAACCCGACTCGCCAGTTTTTGGCGATTCGTCTACTTGCTATTATGATTGAGATGCTCCTCGATGTATGCCTTTTTTTTCTTTTTTTTAGCCGAGTTGTTGGGCGATATTACGCGATGGTGGTTTCCTGAATTTTTGTTTTATCGATAAGCGTTCTTCAGCCTATTATCCAATAAACCACGAATCCATTACTTTTTTCACAGTTTGTTGAATTTAATTTTCATTCGTAAATTTAGCATAACTGACTTTGAAAGCTTCTATACAAAAAAGTATATTTCCCGGAATTCATATATCCATTTTAATTCAGTTTGAATGACGGAGCTTAAAAGCCCAGCGATGAAAAATGAAAAACGCAGAACAATGTAAGCTCATCGCCTGTCGCGTTGCATATTTCACGTTTGTCACAATCTGTAACAAAAAAAAAAGTACGAACGCGCTTGTTTCGCGATGAATAGTTAATAATTTTTCATTTTCTCGCAATTCGTATTTTACCACCGTATGTGAGTATACAAAGGTCAATACACGCCATCAGTCGTTGCGCCCTGTTTTCAATCAAGCCACCTATTGTTTTCTCCAAGTCACTCACAGTGATACACATTTGAAAGACGGTGAACATATACACACAACACACCCACACATAACACACGTACATTCCGCGGCTTGGGCCAAATAAAATTTTCATACTTTCATCTTAGCTTATGGCGTGCAGTGCGCGCGCGGCGCACCACGCAATCATCTTCGGCAAACATGTGGAAGCCCCTTGCTCGTGCCGAGAGAAAGAGAGCAAGAAAAAACAAAAAGAAAGAGAGAGAGAGAGAGAAAAAAAGCTCGAGTCACGATTGGCTACAGACCCTTTTTTCATTACGCCAGAGTAAGCAGAAAAAAAGACCGAGAGAGAGAGAGAGAGAGAGAGAGAGAGAGAGAGAGTAAAAGAGGCAAACAAACAAAGTGGGTGAAAAAAAAACGTCATGCTTTCTCGGAAAATAATTCACGCGCGGAAATCCGCACACGTATATAGCAGCAGTAGCAGCAGCAGCAGCAGCTGGGAACATTAAGCAGTAGGTTGTGCGAGCATCGATCGCTCGGAGCTTATCGGACCTGCAGCATCGATCATAAATACATAAGTGCAGCAGGCTCTAGCCCATTATGTCCAGCTTACAACCGTACACACATACACACACATACGCATGTATGCGAGGAGTGCAATGACAAACGCGCAAAGCGGCTGATGTACTATTCTATATATACGGCATATATATACGAAGTACATCGTCTTTTGCCGCGTTCTGGTACGCGCAGGCGGCGAGTAAATTACAAGGGGAGGGAGGAGCAGCAGCGGTAGCTCTCTCACTAATCACGTGCCTTGATGCCGTAGAGGAGTTTCGCGAGGCATGATGACGCGAGTTCGACCGACGACTGTCGATAACTTTTGTCTTGCCATGAACGCGCGCGCGTGTGTGCAACAGATAAGTGCCCCGTAATTACCCAATGCCACTTTGCTCCCTTGCAAGGGATAATTATTGTGCATATCGCGTCCTTTCAACGCGTTCTTCTGCTGCTCTTTTGCACCTTATATTATCGCGTTCACGTATGGGGGGCATCCATAAACTTGATGACTCGCTGTAGGAGCCGTTAAGGCTTTGTCTGGTTGACTGTCAACGAAGCATCGATTTTAACATTAGTAGTTCGATTTTGCGCGTTGTTTTTCAAATGAAAATAAGTTGTTTGTATTTGAAAAACAATGCTAAAATTGTGTATAAAAAAAATTGAATGCAAACTAAAATTGGTTGAGTGGCTTTTAATTCAATGTATACAACGGAGATTTAAGTCTGACTAAACTAGGGCGTTACTACTGTGCGATATACATCAGCGGGGGTTATAAAAATCTTCGTGTATTATTCACATTTTATATTACGAAGATTAGTAAAGCTGTAGTTGTTGTTTTTCGTGCATCCTGAAAGCATGGGTTTTTTTAGCTGATCCCGTATTAAAATTTTTCTACGTATTAACGAAAAGACGTATATGCAAGAGATTTAAATCCCCCCTACCCCTCGCCCACCTTCTCTCCTCGTAGTAGAGCAAGCAAGACAAAGCACCGGGAAAATCCGCGCGCATAACGCATTTATCCGTAATAACTGAGTATCGCCGGAGTAATACAATAAAGGACTTTCACTTCGCGAGCGAGGGTAGGTCGAGTTTGTGAGTGAAAAAGCGCAACGGAGCGCGTACATATACACGTACACAGCACCTATCGCCATCTCCGCGTACGCCGGCTGCATTAACAGATTAAAAGTGGCAAAAAGCACACCCGACGATATTACTCTCGCAAAGCTGCCTCCATCTCTCTCTCTCTCTCTCTCTCTCTCTCTCTCTTTCTCTCTCGCCATGCAACTACGCCACACGTGAAACTTACGCGTTGGCGTTTTTCCTCCTCGCTGGTGTTTTTTTTTTTTTTTTTTTTTTTGTACCGTGGCTTTCTTTCTACTCGCCTTCTTTTTATCACTGTTCTGCGTTGCGGAGCCTTTCTCTCTCTTTCTCTTTCTATTCTCCTTGTTTTACATACAACAACCCTACCCGCGTTAAATCCTACCAAGCGAAATTAACTCCGTTATACGAGGTTCTTCTTCTCTTATGCGTCTTGGAGCAAATAAAGTGAGTAGTATGCTATACTACTAAAGTGTTCTGGTTGGATATTCGCGATTGAAAACTCGCTCGTATTTCGTCGAAGCGGATATAGAATTTCCATTCACGTCTCGGCGTTGTTTTAAATTAATCATGACTTCGCGTGGAAGAAGAAGAACTTTTGTTTTCTAGTCTCGCATAGATCTTCCTCTCTCTCTCTCTCTCTCTCTCTCTCTCTCTTTCTCTGAACCGCTTGAACTGATTTTCACACACGAGCGAGTTGTAGCAGCGGCGGCCTTTTTTTTTCCTTTTTGCGGCCGCGAGGAGCAGAAGCATCCTACATCTCTCGCAAGTTCTTCGAAAATCTCGGCGAACGCGCTTGGAATACTGACAGCTTGCTCTATTCCCTTCTTTACCTGCCGCGGAGGTTTGCTTGCGCATTTTACGCATCTTTCACTGACAGATTCGCCAAAGCCTTATCCTCGGCGCATCTCTCTTTCGCGCCGAGAGTTGTTAACATTCTCCTGCTGTTCTTCCCTAGTTTTCGTATAGCATGATCTTGTGCTGTTTGCGCTCTGTGCAATACATTTCCATGAAATTTCATTCGTTGCTGCAGGATTTTCGAGAAAATTTTAAATACGTTGGTTATTTATGCAATTATATTGCGACATATTTGTGAAGGTTTTTATAACAAAATTAGTTTTCCTTTGCATTGTTATCGTTCGTTTTCCATTCAGTTGTTTCGTTGTAAATGAAATAATGCGAAAGCTTTGATAACGAAATATTAAATAAGTTCGTTGTGAATGTAATTATATAATTGCGAAATAATTATGAAAATTGTAATAACAAAATAAACTTTCCTTTGAATTTTTATCATTCGCTTTCCATCCAGTTTGTTTCGTCGTAAATAAAATGATGTGAAAGCTTTGACAAAGAAATATTAAAAACAAGTGAAAATTTTCATTCACGCAAGCAATATTTAATCAAAGCGTCGGCTAAATGAAATTCTTGAAATTTTTGTAAAACTAACAAAGCCATTCCAATAATGCCTTAGTACTTCAATCAAATTTAAATTTTCATTATAAAAAAATCGCAACGGCACGCGATAAAGTAAAAAAATGCGCAAGCAGAGTAAATGTTTCCGTGAAAAACGTAAAAATACACATCGACTCTCGCGTAAAGCACAAAGCAAAGAATATAGGTAAAGTGTATATAGAAAGAGAAAGATAGAGTGCCATCAAGTTCTCTCTCGAGAGAAGGCCATGAATAAAAAATAATTTGAGCCTGGCTTATTTTACAGCTCTCTCTCTCTCTCTCTCTCTCTCTCTCTCTCTCTCTCTCTCTCTCTCTCTCTTGTAGAGATACACAATGTTTGCTTGGAAAGAAAGAAAGAGAGAGAGAGAGGGCATCGAGAAAGAATCGAGAGGCAGCTCTCGCACAATTTCTCGCAGTGTACGCGAGAAATCATTCGCAATAACGCCCCTATAGCGAGCGTGTATTTCTCTGCGATGCAAATTCATGTTTTACGACGCGACGTCGCACAGCCAGATGGGATGCGTTTTCTGTTTTTCTTTAACGCGCGCGTCCCCCCTCCTTCTCTCGGCGACGTCGTCGTATCGAATTGTGTATCGCATCTACGCCGAGCACATAAACAGATATGATGCAAATGCGATGCTGCTCTCGAGACGCGAAGCTAAGAAAACGAATAAAAGCAAGCTTGCTCCATAAGAGAGAGGGAGCGATCATTCGGATTGAAAGACGCTTGCTACGCGCGCGAATCGGAGTAATATTCACTTTTGAGTGAGATTGCTCTTTTGTGTGCTTGTGACGGATGCTTGTTTTTATTCCCTTTTCGACTAGAGTACCAACAGGTATAATTGTTGACTGTAAAGAAAAAAAGAAGGGAAAAAGCTCTCAGCGAAACAATAACTTTGTTACTGTTTTCTCTTTATTGTGCAGTACGAAGGGAAAAAGTAGGTTAATAAATTGCTTTTATTTATTTTTATTTTTCAGGTAAGTTACGACAATACGACTTCCGTTGGGTAATAACGCAAGTTAAAATACAGTCCACACAATAGGCTTTTCTCTCGCTTTTATTGATATTACGTTCCAAACAGATTTCGCATTATGCTTTGTTGGGTATACGAGATTGAAATCATGTTGCCGCAGAACTTTTAACAAGCCAACCTTCGCCTCGCTGATACGCGTTGCTGTGATACTTTATTTTTCACGTTTGTTAGAGCTGACCCATATCAACTATACGTGCCCCACTTTCATAAGGAAATACATATCAAGTAGTTTCCACAAAACTTTTCATTTAGCCACATTCCATTCATATTAAATTCACAAACTTGCGGTTTCCAAGTAAAATTGTTCTCAAGAAAATAAAAGTACGATTTATTAAGTAATTTATAACCGTGCTAAATTATATTTAACGCTAAATTCTCAAAATACTTCCCCGCTAATTAAAATACCGTACGCCAACGTATAACAAAAATAGAGCGATTCCAAGCACTTGACCACACATACTTTTCTATTAATAACAGAGGCTTATAATTAAAAGCCCAGCACGATTTAATTAGCATGATGCAGAAAATACCACGCGTGGGCAGCAGCAGCACTGACCGCGCAATAATAACAAAAATCTTCGGCTCTTGTATTATGTTAATGCGCCTGTTGATAAATAACGAGAATAAAGCATCGGGATCGCTGTTGCAACTGCGAGTGTATTATACCCTCGGTTATAATGAAAGGCCACCGTCCGCAAGTATAAAGCTTCGACGGCCCCGACACGGTGCCGCACAGCGACATTTGTCAAAACGCGCGCGTTTAATCTTGCATTTCATTGCGCGCATCACGGTATACTACACTACCCCTGCGATTTAATTAAACTTACTCAGCGACGCATCTCATAACCCGGTTTAATTTGGATCAAGCTATATTTTCATCTTTCACTTGGGTACAAAGTCGCGCCGAAAGCGTCGAGATAACTCACGTGGAGTGTATCTCGAAATCCATCGGTTTCTTTGCTCTTTTTTTTTTAGAAGAAAACTGCGGGCGGCTGATAAATAGGTAACGAGCTGTGTGCTCGAGTGTGTGTGTGTGTTATACACAACAAGAAACAAACTATCTAAGTTTCTCGTACATAGGCCATATTTTCCGCGGAGCTGCGCGCGCTAACATATGTATGCATTTTCGCAGACAACAACCCTTTCACCTACATACACTGCAGCCTCTACGAGCCTCCTTTTCTCTTTTTATTTATAGATATACACCTATATATACACGGCAGTACTAGTCTCTGGCTTTTGTTTTTGGCCGGAGTAGTTCTCTTTCTTATTTGATTTGGTATTGCGTTGCAAATGCGCGAGAGCTTTATATGCCTAGCATTTTTCTTCAACCTCGTTCCTTTATCGCTTGGCTGCGGCAGCGGCTGGCTGGCAGTGCGAATTGAAGTTTTCCGAAAATTTGCTCCAGAAACCGTAGCCCGGGTGCGCACGTATAGTCGTGTTGCATCGGCGCAAGCTTTCGCCCAGCCAACAATTTGAATTGCAAAAAGGGCTCGTGCGTCGTCGTAAACTCAGTCGCGCACATTTAAATAACGTCATTTGAATAGAGATTGAGATTATAAAAATGAGAAATCGCGCATAGCGCGCGCTGTGTACGCTCGCAATAAAGAAGAGGGCAAACGAGCTTTGCTCTCCTAATTGCGAACGATTCAATTAAAAAAAAAAATAAATTATTTTTCCATGTGCCGCGTCGACTCGCATACCAGAAAACTAAAGACTATTATAGCCCGGGCTAATTATGCAAATTTTCTCTCTCTCGGTAGTGCGAGAGCTTCGATTAGCATTCTACGCTCAACGCAAAATCCATTCGGTTGCAATAGTGCAAAGAAAGTAAAAAAAGGGGGGGAGGGAGAAAACGAGGGCAGCTCTTTCGGGGTTATCGAAAAATTCGCGCGCCCTCATCGCTGAGGCGCGCAACGCGCGATAATATCCTGCAACGTTCGTATGTGTGAGCGAGCTTCCACTTCGATTTTGGCTCTCTCGCTCTCTCGCACACACACACACACTCGCACCACGTCTGTTCGAGAGTCGATGAAACGAAAATGCACTCGGATTATCCCGTAATACCCTGTTACGCTTTAATGCGAAAGGAGGGAGCGAGCGAGCAGAGCATGGGCGCGGTGAAAGTCGCTATACGCTTTCTGCCAATAGCATCGCGTAGTCCATTAGCGAGGGTTATGTGTAACCATATTCCGTTGAATTTTTCTTTTTTTCTTCGTGAAACGTCTAATTACCGATATGGCGCATTTTTTATCAAAGCTTCTTTTTCTACTGCACTCTTAAGAGAATCGTTTGCGAGTTTTAGGTATTTAATGTTGAATTTTGAACTGTTTGTTATATGCATTAATTTTTTAACATTATTAACAACTGATGGGTATCCCTTTTTGTCAATAATTTTTAGTCTGGTGTATGATCATCTGCTCGACCATCGTGTCTTTTTGCGACTGTGATGTACTATACTTTATTAATTTTGTAATTGGCCTCTGGCCGTTGAATATATTAAAATGATAAAAAATGGAAAGCTTAATATTACAATGTACAATCATATGTGATTATGGGCAAAATATTGATATTGACAAAATAAAAAAAATTTTAGATTGAAGTATGATCGTTCAACTTACTTTTTTTCAGCCCTCTATCGGAGTGCCGTAGAAGCCATGAACAATTTTAAAAACACGTAATATGAAATGAACCACTGAAATTTCATTAATGTGTTACGTGTTATGCAGAATAAGGACGATCAAAAATGTACACCGCCTTATACAAATGCAAGATTATATAGAATTGATAAGATTTTAAGCATATACTCAAACATCTGTCGAAGAATTTTTATTCTACGCCGCGTGTTACACATTTGTAAGGGTTCATTTTGGTAACAATATTGTACGTTCTGAAAATTGCTAAAACGATATACCTCCCACGGTACTCCGATAGAGGGCTTAAGAAAATTAAGTTGAATGATCTCACTTATATCTTCAAGTTCTGTGGATTATCTGTGTACATACATTAATTATCTGTGAACTACTAAGTTGTATTGTAAAATTTTTTTCACTTCACTCTTTGATTTTTAATATCAATAAAAAAGCAAGAATTAACTAAAAAAATTTACAACAGAGTAATTTAATGATTATATGGTGAAAATTTTTTTATACAAAAAAAAAAGAAACTAACAACGAAAGTTCTTTTTTGCTTCTCAAGATTAAGTCCTAACTTCCTGTTCGCTCAAATCTTCGTTATCCCTTCCCGGTCGAAAAAGCTTTTCTCCGCGAAAGTTTTCTCGAGCCCACCCCCCGTCGGTCACGATCGGAAATCGAGATATAAATATCGATTCGAGGAGAAGTCGGCTGGCGCGTGCGAGGGCGCGCGCAAGAACTTGCGCGCGGCCGCGCTACCTGTCTCCCTTGCGATCTATCTGGCTTCCTCTTCCGTGCGGTATAGCTCTTCGGGGCCACGGCGAAATTCAGATAAGTTTCGCCCTCCTCGACGGGGACTTTGCAGGCTATCTCGGCTTCGTTTCGTTTCGTTCGGACTTGCTCCGTGATAGCTCTTCTTGTCTAGAACCTCTCTTTGACCCATTCTCAAGTCGACTTGGGAAACCGGGTCATTGTCGATGGATCCACGATTGATGCTCGATTCTTGTCTGGCATTTTCAATTCGTTCACGTAGATGTATAGTCCTCGTATAATTCTCCGAAGAGGCTATAACTTACCTGCGACGTCGTTTATGAGAAGATCGATTTGACTTTTCGGATATTTTCATTGATTCCAGCAATTGCGAATGAAGAATTTTGAACAAAATTGCCAAACATTTGTTTTTCAACAATTACGTAACACTTCCAATCGAATCGTTTATTTTTCTAGCGAAGTGCAATGTTCCCAACCCTTTGACCACGTTAAATTCACTCTTCCGCAAAATGGACGGGTTAATTGGGTCTATTGGATCTATCGTGTAAATACGGCAAAATCTATCAACACTAATGAAGTGTTTGGCATTCATTTGCGTTTAATTACAAAGATAAACTTTCGACGTTATCACTTTCGACGCCCCCACACCTACAAACTGTAATGCTCTTTTGACCGAGCTTTCAAAGTAGCATTTAATTCACAATTGCTTTCAATTAACGAGTTCAATAATATTCATACGCGGTAAATAATCAATTAAATGTGAAAGTAAGAATTTACAGCGGGTATCGAATGTAAAATGTATTTTGTTAATGGATTGATGAATTTCACGGATATTATCGACAAGTAAAATTTACAATTCTGCTGGTTTAACCATTTCTATTTCTGAAACCACTCGAATATGAATGGTGACGGATAGACAAAGTGCCAATCAAGAATTCTCATGGAAGCCACATTGGAAGTGATCTAATTTAAGTTTAGAGTGTAATTTATACATGAAATTCACGTCAACGAAATTTCAGCATTTCCTTCATTTCATTCCCACCGCAATGTCTGATTTCAAATTTATAAAAATAACAATTATCTCATTCAGATACATAATTACGGAATTGAAGAAATCGGAAAAAAAGAACTTCAAAACACACACCAGCTCATTTCCAGCATACAAATCACTGAATTACGAAAAGTCTCCGAAATTCGAAGGGTACACACAACACAAAGTCGAGAGTAAGTAAACTCCGCGGAAAAGCGTCTGAATCACGTAGCCGCAGTATTCCATGACAAGTTGTTGCTCCGTCAGAAGGTGTCGGAGCTCATATATATAGAAGGAATAGCAACATTATAAAACTGCAGCAGTAGCAGCAACGGCACCGCGGCGTCCGTACGAAATCACGGGGTGAGCCTCGCGTTCGTGTGGCCGGGTGCTTTTTCACAAGTGAGAGAGTTGGAGGGAGGGGAGAAGGGGTTAGAATCTGGCGCTGGGCGTAGATCTCGTAGCCTTCCACGTCCCAAGTGATTTAAGCAGTCCGTGGTCGATGGTTTGGCCGCGAGGTGCATGCACTATGAGCTTTCTCTCTCTCTCTCTCTCTCTCTCTCTCTCTCTCTCTCTCTTTGCCGCAGAAACATCCGAGAGACGAGACTTTCCTTTGGCCTTAAGCCAAGCGTGCTGCTATTTTTTTTCACTATCCAGTGGACTTCATTCATTGCGGAGGCGGCGGGTATATGTATATACATGCGCATGGAGCCATTCACGGATTTATCGGTATCGCACGCTGGGCTGCTCGCGCGCGTGCGAGTGTTGCAATAATAACGAGCGCCAAGCCTTCGTTAGCTCGCCGCTCAAGCGTTAAATATTCAGACGGTTATTTATAGGCTCTCGACAATGGCAGCGAGGGTGCAGGTTGACGAGAGACACATCACAGGGAGAGAGAGAGAGAGAGAGCTTTACTGATTGGAGTGGGAGTGGGAGAGAGAGAGAGAGAGGATGCTTCGTCGCATTATACTTTCGCGATAATGTCAATTATTAACGCGCTGATGGACGGACGGACGGACGGACGGACGGACGGACGGACGGGTTACTGCGCCGCGGCGAACCCGTGCAGTATAACACGGTAGGCCTTTAAAGGGACGCAAAATGTCTCGGATCGTAGCTTATATTGTGACGCCATCGGATAACTCTTTAATAGCTAATCAGTGTCGCAGTCAGGTCGAGCTGGCTACAAAACTTTATCAGAGCGGATACTAACGGAAGAGATTTCTTTTCTGTTTTGCCGCATATCCGACGTTTAATCGATTATTATCGACTACGGTTATCATACCTCTCTGACGATGAGATGAGAGAGATTTTTATGCTTCGATTATCTTGCAATATGCTATAACTGATTGAGTTTACTATTTTTATTTTTAGATTTCAAATGCAATTAGTTGTCGTTGAAAAACTATTAAAGCAATCAGTTCTTTTATCCGTTCACACATCAACTAAAACGTAAAAAAGTGCGAAAAGGTCGAATAAAAAGTTCCACTTTTTAGAGCTCTCGTATTTTAATTCATTGCATTTTATAATCCTTTCATTTCACTAATTAATGAGATTCTGCAAAGCGGCGTTTACTTTAATTTCCTTCGCTAATACGGCCTTTACGTATTTTTTTCTTCTACCATCAAACCACATGTTGCGTTTATTTTTAGCATCGAAAGCAGAAAATTACGTACGCTACAGCGTTTATCCAAAGTTAATTAAAAAACACTCCCCGCGAATTATTTATCAACAGTAAAGTGGAATAAACGAAAAAAAAACGAGAATACAAAGAAAAAATAAAATTATCAAAGTCTGCAGGACCCTCGTCAGACTTCAGCCCCAGTTGATTCCATTGAAAATTCAATGTGCTCGAGACCCGCCTTTGGGCACATTCGCGCTCACGGCGGTATATCTATATTCACGCGTACAAACAGCGAAAGTCCAGAGAAACGAAACTCGCTGCTGCTGCCGCTGCTAAATCCGAGAAAACCTAGGCGCAACAAGCTTTATTCCACCGAGGTAAAATCCAGGGATAGAGAGAGAGAGAGAGAGAGAGAGAGAGAGAGAGAGAGAGAAGAAAAAAAAAGAAGCTGTCACACACATACACAAAAACCGAAGAAGAAAAAGAAAAGAAGTATACAGTACATGCGGATCACGCGTGAAAGTTGACGTGTTCGTTCGCAGAATCCTTTCTTTCAGCGAGCTTTCAGCGCGCAAGTCGACTGGCAAAAGGGCCACTGCACACATACATACACACACGCACACATACACACAACAAAACTCTGGTTCTCGTAGCGCAGCTGCAACAGTATAGCACGCGATCTCGCAATCACAGGAGAACATGCACGTGGCCTTATCGCCGGCCGCAAAGTGAAATTATTCCGCGAGCGAAAGCGCTGATACGGAGAGCTTGCAGTAGCTATATGCATATACATGCCTCGCCGCCGCTCCTACCGCTCTTTCCCTCTCCTCTCTCTCTCTCTCTCTCTCTCTCTCTCTCTCTCTCTCTCTCTCTCCCACGTGAATGTGAGTCAAGTGCTGCTGCTGCTACTGCTGCTGTGCGACAAGAGTCTCGTGTGCCTAACCGTGCGAGAACAGCCCACTATGAGGGTAAAGAGAAAAAAAAAAGAGTTAATTTTCATTTTAATCGCTCGACCCACCACCACACCACATACTAGTCGCATGATTTGTCACTTAAAACCTCGGAAATATAATGCGCGCGCCTCTTTAAAAAGTCGTTAGCGTGTTGTGTGCGTGTGTATACGTGTATGTGTGTCGAGTACGAGGGGAAATCGCGCCAAATCAAATAAGCTCACGTGAATTTTTTAAATTTTATTCGCGCTCATTTAACGCCGAGAATTCTCATAATTCCGATATGAATTTCGCTGTGTCTCTCGCGATATAATATATAAACTCTTCGATATCGACACTCAAAGCGATCTAAAGCGGATAATTATTGTTATTGATATTATCAAGTTGGAATTTCATTTGTACGCTTGCGGCGAGCTTTTATCTGGCCGAGCGCGAGTGCTTTAGTGCATCGCACCACACATACACGTATATATATACGCGTACACGGCTCGGTGCACACAAGTCGACTTGTATGCGAGCACACGTCACACGTAAGTCGCGTTGGAGGTAAGAATAAAAAGAGGAAAGAAGGAAAAAGAGCGACGCGCGCGCACGAGCTGGTAGCAAGGAAAAAGGAGAAGAGTGATAACGTAAACGAGAGTCGGTGACCTGATTTTTTTTTTCTTTCACAAAGTACTTTATGGTCTTTTTGTTGTTTGCGCTAGGCTAAACCGCCGACGACGCCAACGCGCTTCGTTAAAGTGAAATTTAATCATTTTTAGGCGACACACACGCGCTCGCGCGCGCGGGGGTGACCAAGTTTTTACTCGCTTGGCTTGCTGCTACTACTACTTTTTTTTTTCACTATACGTTCGCGATCGCAAACTCGACACGCATCGCTCAACATTCTTTTGAATAATTTATCCGAACTTTTCTAATTAATCTTTGCTCGCGTGAAAAATTTTCACTCGATTATATAGCGCGATCGATAGATAACTTCAACGCGCAGAGCGCGCGCGCGCCCCCGTTTTGTTTGCCTTTTTCCAGCGCTAATGATTCCTTGAAAAGATACTCGTTAGGATAATTAGAGCGATTTAAAATAATTTTTGATTGGCCGTTGCGATAAATAACGCGCGGGGAAAAATTCTCGCATCGTCTACTATATAAATATAACTAAAAAAAACCAGGTCGAGCTAGAATACTCTTTTATTTTTTTCGCTGGTTTCCAGGTTATCTAAACAACGATAATTATGTATATTTCAAGCGTTGGATATAAGAAAGAGAGCTTTTTCCTCGAGGATAAAGTCTCTCTTTCTCGTATATTCAAAGAAACGAAGGTCATTCTTCTGCGCGCGTGCGTCGCGTCGTGTCGTCGCGTGGCGCCAAGCAGTTTTCCTCCCAAGCAACCAAGCCAGACAGTAAAATCCATCTTATTATTCTCTGTCGCGCCATTCTTTTGGAGCGTTTAATTTGTCGGGGCTCGGCCGAGGACCACTCTTTCCAACTTGATTTTAAACTTCGTCAAACTCGATCCGTCGTCGCGTGGCTTGGCTGGATTAAACTCTCTCCCGAAGAAGAGAATATATTCGAGAGAGGGGGCAAACTGTTGAGATAATCTTGCGCTTTTCTTTGGCCATCTTTCACGGTGCTTGCCACTGGTGCGGTGGCGCAGAAACAAAATACTCGGAGGAGGGAAAAAAAAATAAGATAGAGAGAGGGGGGGGGGGGCCACAGAATTGACAGTCGAATGGATTGAAAAAGGCACTTGGAGAGGGAAAATTGAGACGAGAGCGAACGCGCGTGATAAAAGACTGTCGCCCCCTTCGAGATAGATAAAAGGCCCTGGTGTTTTCGCTGTCTCCAAAGCCCGAGTAATTCGATAAAGTCAAAGTTACGATGTTTCAACTAAGTGCGCGTCATAATAGCGTTTTAAAGGACTCTTTGATGCGGTGTGTATCATTCTGCGAGATATTGCGAAAGAGGGGAGGAGGACCCTTTCGTATAATTCAATACTCTTCAAACCACTTTGCAGACTAAACTCGCTTTCACGTAATGATGTGAAAACGCAGAGTTTGTCGAGACGCAGCGACGAATATTGTAATTGTTTAAAAAAATGTTACTTTACGAAATAAACTATATATAGAGAAATTAGCCGCAATTGCAAAGGAACGTGGGATTAAAGAATACAAAAGAGCGGCACGTTGCAGTAATGCAAGCTCCATTAGAGAGGATCGATTAATTCTCTCTCTCTCTCTCTCTCTCGTTCTTTTCTTCGGAGTTTTCGGCAGCACGATTTAACAAACTGCACACCTCGCGAACAAGTCCCACGTGGACGTTTCCCCGCTCTCTCTCTCTTTCTCTCACTCCCATTGGGCTGTGTAAGATCGTGTCGGCATTTCTTAACAAGGGTACGCCTTTTTTCCGTCATTAGCCGATCGCAATCGCGCTAACCATTGTGATTACCTTCGGGGGGTCGACGTGTGTATGTGTGTATGTGTGGGGCAGCTAAGGCGCTTACTCGCGCTTTTGCCTCGTTTTCTCCTTTCCCGCCGCAGTGTGTGTATATAAATGCAGTTCGTCGATTTTTTTTTCTCGTTTAACAGCCTCTGAACACGTGCGAAACTCTCTGAAATTTCGCTGGCTAGATTTATGACCTCGGCAACGGCTTTATGCATACGCGTAATTAATTTCAGATTTCTGTTATTAAAATGTGCGTGCGCTCCTGTCGTTAAATTCGTCGTCGTCGTCGGCGGCGGCAGCTACACATAAGCGCGTTTTAAACCACTTGGCGAAATTTACGTTAGATTTACCCGGCTGATTCAACGGGTATATATACCTAAATCCTCCTGGGATCTCATGTCACTAATTTTTGACGCGATACACTTAGTTTTTTTTTTTTTTTTTTTTTTTTTTTTTTTGCAAACTATTACTTTCCTTTTTTCACCGCAAAAATTCACTACTCTCGATCACGCGACAACCATATTCTGCAAATAAGCGTTGTTCGGGTAATGACAGATTCCATTGTTTTTAATGACAACATGAATAACTTCTAAGGGTTGCCCTGGGGCAATATTTACTTTTATCGTCGGAAGAAGAAAAGATTAAGCTACCCTTTTTTCTTTACGGGCGCTACATAAAAGAAATCATTAGAGAGAGCGAGAGAGAATCAGAATTCAACGCACGGAAGTCCGAGAACTGGCTTCTGAAATTTTCGGCACGCAGAGCGAGAGAGTGAGAGAGTGCCGCAGCAATCCGCAAAGTAATATTGGCACTGAAAATAACGCAGAAATTGCGCGCTAGCACACACTCACAGCGTGAGGGCACAGGAAAAGCACGACGCAAGCGAGGAAAGGCAAACACACCTACACACACACACACATACACACACACACGTTCGCCTCGCACACGAAAAAGGGCTCCCACTAATTACATGGGCGTAATTAATAAAGCTGACTGGGCTGGGCGAGCTGCTGCCCGTTACAGCAAGTGCCTCTAATATCGAGCTAGCCGTGCATTCTCGTAACTTCTTTCTTTCTTTCTTTTTTTTTGAACTCTACCCCCCTTATACGAGCACACGCAATGAGGTGAGCCGATAAGCCGCACGTGCAAACTTGTGTAGCAAAGGGCCAAAAGAAGAGAAAGAGAGGCTAATAATGGCCGAAAGCTTTGCAGCAGCAGCAGGCCCTTTATACAAAAGTAAAAGAAAAAAATCGTCAAGCCGAGCTAATAATGGCCGAGATTTTTTTGGGGCGAGCGACGTTTAAGCACGTACGTCGTCCCGCGGCGACTACGACGGAAGGCAACGCGTATAGTGCTACTGCGCGCTTAGCCGATAAAGAGAACAGTACAACAACGACGACGACGACGACGACGACGGCTAACTCTTTTCCGCGCCATACGCTACCAATGCCCTCGAGTATATATATATATACTTTCGTACGAAGAGAGCTAAGCTCGCTGACCTCGCGCGGGTGCTCACGACTTTTTAGCGCTGAGTGTGCATAAGTGCTTACGAGCTTTTGGAATTTCGTGTATATAGGCTTGATGGTATTTTTTTATAATGGAAGTGCGTTGCTTTAACTTATTCGTCTTTTTCTTGTTTAGGAATGTATTCATTTGTATTTGCTTGCAGTATTTGCAATTTTATAGCGAGCTCGAATCAAGAATCAAAAAAATATATACGATGCCATCGATTATAGCTTCATAAAACCACTCGGTCGACCTCAAAAGCAAATTACTTTCGCAAATTGAAATTAACTGCAACGTTGCAATCATCGCGGAAAGCAAATTCATACTCAGTTGCCATTAAGGAAAGAAAGAGAGAAAAAGAATCGGCGGCAATATTCGAGCCAAACGCGATCGTACGGGCCGATAAATCGCGACAAGGAACGAGCCAGCAGCAGCCGGAGCGCGCAGTTCGCCATCATATCTGCAAATAAAAGGAAAAAGTCTCGTATATAATGAAATCCTTTCGCTACAATTGCGCAAAGAAGAAAAGAGAGAGAGAGAAAGAGAAAAGGGTATATATAGAAGAACGGAAATCGGGGAGAAACTATACGAGGGTTCCGCAGACAGACGAGTTTTTATCGTTTGCTACAGTCGCCGCCCTTCTTCAATATAAGGCAATCGGTTGCCGTCGAAAAATCTCTCCACGCGTCGAAACGACTTTTCGTCAGTCGTAAATCGTCGACGGATTCACGCATACAAACGCATTTTATATATATATACAAACTGCACGCGCGCGCATACATTATTACGCATCGAATGTCGCGCACGCAATGCCAAAATTTAATGCAACCCCGTGCTCTTACGATAAATCGGGGGCATTTTATCTGCGGGCTATATACTAATGAATTATACTGTCGAGCGCCCGCGCCGCGGCACGCACGGTATACGCAGGCACGCAGCAGCTCGTATTTACGTTTTAACGGCCGCTGAACTGCGAACTATCGCGAGTAGTGAGTGCATTGGACTATTAACGTCGGGGATCGCTCGAAAAAGAGACTTTATTGGCACGAAGCTAGCAAGTTATGCCAGGTGGTATCTTGCAAGCTCGCGCTGCAGGCTAAACTACTTCTATCGGATGATGCTGTAGCAGCAGCAAGGCCTGATGCAGCGTTCCGTCTTTTACGAACGAGCAAACCTAATACCCGAGTGACCAGTCTAGCGGAATAGATACACACACACACACACACATATATATATACACGCAGACTGCAGCGAGGACGTACACACATACACACAGAAACACACTCGTATAGAATCTCATTACGCTTCGGAGCTATATATACTCATGATCAATCGGCCAATCGCGAGAAGGAAAGAGCTTCGCTTTCGTTCTCGGAAGAGAAAGCTCGCTGCTGATGATACGCCAACGAGCTTTACGACTTTAACTCCTATATATCCTTTGACGTTGCCGGAGCTTTTTTTTCAATTGACTTCTGCTGCTGCTGCTGCTGCCTTCTGCTACTGCGAATCTCTCGGCAATGCTATATATTGGCCGATTCAATTAAAATTCCCTTTTATGGGCTCCTCTTTCTCGCGCGCTTTTGCGCTTTATTCCATTGGAATTACAATCAGGCCAAATTGATTTTATACGGCTTTGATGAACATTCTCTTCTTACAACTTCTCTCTCTCTCTCTTTCTATTTTTTTTTTTCGAATGATCGAGCTTTGTTGAGCGGATTCGAGTCGACAAACAATCGAATTCGCAAAAGAGAGCTTTTTGCCGCGTAATTAATCGGCATAATTCATAAACGCGATCGATGCGGCTCTCGCGGAAATATTTCCCACTGCCCGTGCGTTGTGCATTAATTAAATGAAGTATAATTAGTATAGAGAGGGGAGTACTAATCAGTGATAACTGCCAATGAAATTGAAAGATTCATTTGGCGAGCGAGCGCATATATGCACGGCATGTATAAATCGTATATAAAGCCCTTTTACCAATATAGATATATATCGGCCGCAATATCAATCGGCCGCGATAATTTTAAAATGCCTTCTTCAGAATATAACCTGAAAGCTATGCAGTTTGCGGTAATGCACGTACGTACACACACATACACATACACACAATGCGTTTATAATTTATGCAGCAGATCGTGAAATGCACCAGGCAGACAACCGCGAGTAATTAGCGTATACGGTTTTCCAAGCGATCAGCCTCGTGAATTATCAAACGACCGCGGCCGATAACCCTTCATAACGATAACGTTATTTTTTTCTCAAAATTTTACCCGATTATAAAGCTTGAAATTTAAAAGCACTTTCGAATTTCAATTATCCGCACGAGAGCGAGCTGATGAAGTTTAATACACTTACGTGCCATCGAAACCACCTTTTTCCAGAGTTAATTTTATCTGTCAGTCTGCATTTTGGAATTGATAAGTGAATTTCGTGAATTAAAAATTTCAATTTCAATTAAACTTTCGGAATTTTAGATAGTAAGAGTGGACGTTTCGAATTATTTCAGTAACCTGCAACTAAAATTCATTTAGTTAACGTAATTGAAGTTATTAAATTCATTCCATATATCATAAGAATCATTTGAACGAAAACTCCGGAAATAAAATCGAGCCACATTATTATGAAGTCAATTAAATTCAATGAGATTTGGAAATTGAATTCCAAAGTTAATACACAAAAAAAAAGAGAAAAAAAATCGCTTGACCGAGCCAAAGTAAACACACAGCAGTTGTATCAGATATTGTTTCTTCTTTCATTCTCTCTCTCTCTCTCTGCTTCTCGTTGCCAATAGCCAATAACGAAGCGCAGCTCATATACGCCAGCGACACTACAGAGAGAGGCCAGCCGATAAACTGATCGCCATTCGATTGAATTTACATTCGCGTGCAGGTCAACCGGAACGGTGACTGCTGTGGCAAAAAAAAAGGTCAACCAAAAAAAAAAAGAAATGTCTCACAACCCCGATATATCACATATGTGTGTGTGACGCTTTGAAAGGGCAAATCATTAGCGCGAACGCGCTTTTTTTCTACCCCCAACTTACACGTACTCGCCGCTTGCGTACTTAATTAAAATCCAGACGCTTATTTGCTCCGTCGGCCAGCAGCAGCAGCAGCAGCGGTGGCAGCGTTAATGAACAAACTCACCTGCGCGGGCGAGTTTTTTTTTATCTATTAATTTACACGGCTTTTCTCGCGACAGGCGCTGAAAGAGAAAGTAGGACCGCAGTGCTACACAGAAAGAGAGAGGAAAAAAGTGAGAAACGAATCGGGCTGCATGAAATATATTCGGGCTGCAGCAGCAGTAGTAGCGGGATGAGGTACATATGAGAGTTGTAATGTTCTTCGCGCGCAGCGAAAAGCCTGCGGGGCGATAAAAATGTCTCATATTCCTGAAAAAGAGGGCGAATTTGAGGCGAAAATTTTTGTGTAGAACTTTCAAAGTACATCCAAGTTCAGCTCCCCGTGTGAGCGCGGCTTGTCTCGCGACTACTCTAAATTATGACGCTCCCTCGCTCGCGCGCTACTGCTCTTTTACTTTTAATATCAAAGTTGCAACTTTCTTTCATTTCTTTTTTTCTTTTTAGACACTGGCGTGTAGTCTTGCAATAGTTTTTTTTTGCTTTTGGCGGCTCCTTTTTTAACTTAAAAACATAGAATTCACGGAAACGAAACATTCCTCTGTACATAAAAATGTTTCTTTTCTTAAATGTACAACTTTAGAATATTTTTAGAAGGTGAATCTTGAATGCCAAACATTTTTAGACTCAAACAACTTTATAATATTACTGCACAGAAATCTCGATTTACGAAATAATAAAGCCATGAGTGACAACAAAATTTATGTAACAATTTTTTCACTTGATAAAATTTTCCAATACCATATCGCATCCATTTGCTGCAAAAACGATTTGTCCGTAAAAAAAGCGAGAAAAAGTCGGAGAATAAAACTCGCACTGATAACGAAAATCACCGAAAAAAAAGAAGAAAAAAACGAGTGTCGGAAGGGGAATACAGACGCGTATCGCGCACACGCAGACCGAAGTGGAATGCTTTTCCAATAGAACAAGATATCTTCGGAGAACCGTCTGAAGAAGTCTTCTAAAGGGCAATTCGCCAAAGGTGTGGGGTCTCATCGCATACGATTATCGAAGGAAAAATCACCGATAGTCTGGCTTCAACTTTAGCAGTGAAATTAGCCAACTTTTGCTCTTTTCTGCTGCCCTCACGAAAAGTTTTTCCTCGTTCGGTATTATTGGAATTCTCATTTTAGATAAAAAAAATTCTTTTTTTTTTGTTGAACAATGCTGAAATAATATAATTTTCATCTAAACGCTTGAAACATCAAACTTTTTTTAATAACACGTTCATGATGGAGTATGTAATTTATATGTGCAAACATTTACCGTATGTGTATTAATTAACATACTTCATCATCCCGCGGTTCAATTAGAAAAAGGAAAACTAAAGTTCACACAAGCAAAGTAACTGAAAGAGCATTAACCATTCTTCATTATATAAAAAACTATAATACTTAGGCAAAACTTTCCACCTCTCTTTTATCCCTGCTGCGCTCCTTTTCTCTTATCATCTCCAAGGCGAGCGCGCGCGCTGAACTTAATAACACAACAGATACACAAAGTGCAACGAGAAGAAGAAGAAAAAAAAAGAAGTATGTATAGAAGCGAGCCCGTATTAAGGTTTCAGCAGCACGCGGGGCAAAAGAAAGAGGAAGAGTACGTTGCCCGAAGAAAATAAGCGCTCTTTAAGATCCAACGAGGAATGCGCGGAAAAACTTAAATATTTATTGGAATTTAAAAGTTCGGCCCCATCGGGGTATTTAAGAGTTCGGCCAAAGTAATAAGACGAGCGGGCGACGTCACCATCGTCGTCGTACGCCGAGATCTTTCTCTCTCTCTCTCTCTCTCTCTCTCTCTCTCTCTCTCTCTCTCTCTCTCTCTCTCTCTCTCTCTCTCTCTCTCTCTCGAACTTGTTAATAGAGCGCGCCCGGTCGACATCCCGTCCCGCGGCGTAGCACAAAGTAAGTAAACAACTTTGCAACCTTTTGTGCCTCTCGCGAAACTCTTTAGAAAACACTTTTTTTCATCCTCTTTTCTCCATTTCAATAATCCTCGATGATCGTCGCTCTGCTGCTGCTGCTGAAAGAGGTGGCTGCTGAAAGTTCGACTGCATTTATATTGCCTATGCATTGCAATTTCCGCTGTGATCGTTATGAGAATCATAAATCATTTGGATTTTATGAATAATTTTCACTTCGGTGAAAATGATTTTGATTTGGATATTTACGCAGATTAAACATCAAATTATGTTTCAGTCAATTTTTATTGATACTTAATATATATAAATTTACATCGTATATCATATCTCTATTTCCATAATATTCAGTGCTCATTATTATTTGAATAAATTTGCAGCGAAAATATGGTAATTATTAATTATCAATCGGTGCGAATTTTGGAGATGCGAAATACTAATAACCGAATTAATCAGGAAATCATGAATAAAAATAATATTAAAATAAATTCATGAAATTGTTGACACTTCCATATTATTGCTCTGATATTATATAAATACCACGTGAAACTAAATTATTTACAAATAAAAAAAACTCAATTTCTCTTCCATCTTTTTGTTTCAGGTAAGACAGTACCCGAGACCGTGTATTATCTCAAGAATTCTGTTGACTTTCCTCAGCCCTTGGATCCGCCAGAGTAATATTTGTCCGCGAGTTGGCTGAAAGTTGCCACTGAGATAACAAAAAGCAGCATAAGATTCCAATTACACGAAGATATTCAAAGCGCCGAATCAAAGAGTAGACAAAGATCTCTTGCGAGCTTTCTCCATTTGTCTCACTTCTGTGAGTCTGTTCGCGTAATTCTTCCCCTTTCATCCCCGCAAATCTTAGCGGTAAAGTAAGAAGAAAAGGTTTGTCTCGTATCAGCAGCCTGAAAATCTCTCAATTTTTCTTTGTCGATCCTCCGAGGCTTGGGAAATCGTTTGAACACGTGTGTCTATATATAGAGACTGGATTGGAAAACAAAGATCGCATCGAATATTACATTGATTCAACCTTGAATATTCGAAAGAAAAAATTACACTAAAAGCTTATATTTAGATAATAATTCCTCAATCAAATGCGATACATCATTCTATTCCGCGTGTTTTTACAAGTCGGATCGTCGTAGAAATCAAATATATAGGTGGCATCACAGCCCACAGGAAAATTCAATTAAAGTGAGAAATCCAAATAAACAGAGAGAGCTATTAGTTATCCAAAGAACGTCGGGCACATCGAGACGTCAGTCATCCATTTTTCCGTTTGGTTGTGTGTATGTATGTATAACTCGACTGTTTGTCTTGAGAGAGAGAGAGAGAGAGAGAGAGAGAGCGAGAGACGTCGGCACCTCATAGAGCCTGGGAGAGAGGAAGTGAGAACGAGAAGCGTCTGCTGCTGCTGTGATGTCGTCGCGAGAAGAAAAACGAAAGGGTGCCGCGCGACGTCGTCGTCGGAAGAACGGAACGGAACAAAACGTCATGCTGCGTCGTGCGCGCGGCTTATATATACTCGGGGAGATTGAGGCTTCACCCGACTCTATTTGCATCCTAGCCCGTCTCGCCTGATTCAATGCAAGAGCTTCATCTTGTCAAGCTTATAGCGTACGTTCTAAAAAAAGACTCATGGGGAGACAAAATAGGGCGGGTATTGCTTTTTTTGTATTTCTGGCTTCGTTCAATAGATTTTTCTTTCTTGCTTGCGGGGTTGAATAATTAATTATTCTTACGTTAAATTTAACTTGGCTTCGATGAGCTTTCCGACGATAATTGAATCATCAGATATAGGTTCACTTATATCAATTGCACAAATTCCATGTTTCTCGACGGAAGAATCATTTTATTCGAAGCTTACTTTATAGAAAATATTCTAGAATTTTTTTAATAATTGGACATGGATTTTGTTCTCCTGCTTTATTTATTTTAGAGAGAGAGAGAGAGAGAGAGAGAGAGCCTGACTTCAAAATTATCAATATGCAACAACTTCCAAGATTTCTTTTTCTTAATACAATTCACCGAATTCGTGACAATATCGAACAATTGAATATCCTCGACCGAGCCGCTCCGAAACGAAAATATACGACCAATCGAAAGACGCGAAGCAAAGGCGGACGCGCGAAGCGATAACAAGAGAGAGAGAGAGAGAGAACCGAAGCTCTCGAAAAGCCCTAAGCCGTCTAGACATGAGGACTGCAACAGGGTGGCAAGAGACGAGCACTTATCCTACGACGACGGCCGACAACTAAAGCCTCGAGGACGAGGGCCGAGCCCCGCCACCGCGCACCGGTTCCTCGCGTACGCACGTCTTCCTGACATCTGCAGCTGTCGTCGTCGTCCTCGTCGCGTCGTCGCGCTCGCTTTTGGCCCATTGTCGCGCGGACCTCGCACATCCTGGCATATTCTCTCGTGTTCCCTCGCTCATAAACTGCCAGAGCTACTGTCCTATCTCTCTAGCTTTCTCGCTGTATCTGTCTTATATGTAGAGCTACGAATTCTGAGAAAAAATGTTGTCGAGGATTATTACGTTTTATGTTGCGATCAAATGTGAAGTTTTTCGAATAGATTGGAAGGATATATATATCTACGAGTGCTAACGAGCTTTTGCAAAACTTTCAGCTCGATAATTAATCAATAAAGTTGCAGACCCGGAAATCAATTTGCCAATCCGATTGTTAGGTTATGAATAGTCAACGCTCGCAGAATGACGCATTGTCCGCGAGGCCCTTCGTTTCCGACCCCTCTACACTCCCTACTAACTAAGGATCCACTAAAGCTCTCCACCTATAACAACTTAACGCCACGCTGAACTTGCAAAGGGGTCAAATTATCTACTACTACTAGTTTACTACACCTGAGGCTATTAAATTTCCCGCAACATGTTGCTTGTACATGTTTTGCGTCATTTGAAGTGGAATATTGATGGCCTCGTCAAAGACTCACTGAAGGTTTTGTTCAGTTTCGAGAAGAAAAATCTTTAGCATCCGAAGGTTTAATAAAGAGACTATAATTATCAGCTTTCGAGATGAATCCTCGACTAAAGATATAGACACGAATCGATTGTTTCCATTGTTTTCATTGGCGTTGCCAATCAAAGTAATTGTCGTCGATCGCTATCAATAATCTGGGCGAATTTCTTCTAAAGAGAGAAAGGGAGAGAGAAAAAAACGCGGCAATCAAAGCTTTTCCCTTGGCTCGGGCAATCCGCGGATCATCGGCTCTCTTTCCCGCGTGCCTCAACACCGTGGATATATAGGCGGCATCGTGCCCAAGGGAAATAAGCTTGTTGATGCCGCTCGCGCTGCGTCCTCCTTTTTTTCCAACACTCTCTCACTGCCTAACTTTTTTCACTTGATTTTTTTTCCTCTCTCTCTCTCTCTCTCTCTCTCGGTTTTTTTTCTCCTATATTTTATACATCGCATTTATCTACTCTCTTCTCCAGTCATGAGTTTCACCTCATGACTCTATCTGAAAGTATGTACAACATAATGTACAGTAATATACCTCAATATTTTTTTTTTCTTTTCTTTCTTTTCTTCTTGCTAGTTCTGGAAATAAGTGGAAATGGAAAATTCCGTTAACAATTTATAAAGCCTGAATATTGAATTTAACGGAGGCATTGATTTTATGAATGACACAAAAATGTCTAGGCTCAGTAATATTGACATTGAACGCTGATCAATAATAACTGAAGAAATTTCCTCTTCAGTGCCGATAGGTTGAAATCATCAAAATAATAAATACTTCAGTAAAAATTTAACAGTTTATGCATTTATAAAACTCGCTAACAAAAGTTTCATGTTATATGCAATGAATATATGTGCAATAAATCTGATCTGACGACACATAGAGATTGGCAGTAAAATTATATAGTTATATCAGATGAAAAACAATACTTCTATCGGTTGCAACAGAACGTCCATCGAATCACTCGAAAGCAGCATTGAAATCAAACTTTGAAAATTGAGTAAAATCGAGGTCGAATCTCGGTGACAGCACAGCTTCGTCGGTTGTCCGTGCAACAAAAGAGAAACTACCGCAGAATTTTACGCTGCAATTTCCCGGATAAAAGCCGCAGTAGCAACTATTCGTTTCAACCTCTCCGTCTCTCTCTATTTCTCTCTCTCTCTCTCTCTCTTTCTCTCTCTCTCTCTCTCTCTTTCTCTCTCTCTCTCTCTCTCTCTCTCTCTGGTTGACCAAAACACCTATATGTATATAGGTATGTATACACATATATATGTACTACCACCGAGATAGACAGAGAGAGAGAGAGAGAGAGAGAGTGCGTAGACGATTGTGCGTAGAGGCGAAAGCCGGATACTATAGGCACAAAGCGCTCGACCGACTGTATAGTCAGGCGTCATCCAGCTACTACTAACTGCTGCTGCTGCTACTGTGGTCTACTGTGCCACTATGATCGGATTGCGCAAAGCATGTTGCCCTTTGCTATAGACGCCTCGATACATCAACATATATATGCCTCGCAAATTAATGTGGTCGACCGATAAATTAAACGTCGAGAAAAAAAATCATACAATTGCGAAACTACGTGGAAAATAGACGGCATTTGTAGACAAAACTGTTCTATTTGTCGTGCAGGAAGATTGGAAAATCGTATAGGAGCTTCTGTCTACAACTAGGCGAACAGGCTGCACGTGAGGATTTCGTTTTTATTCGATTTCACTTCGTTTTTTTTTTCATCAAGCGGCACAGGTGCGAGAATCGATTAGCCAGAGGGATTCGCGTTCTTTACAATCTTCCAATTCTTTCGCTGCTTTTCCGTTTTCATTTCCGATCAGAAATAACCTTTGGTTCGATACGAGCTTACAGCTTTTTTCTTCAATTGTAATATGTTTTCGACGATACGATTTAAAAAAAATGGATTACAAACATTCGATTCCTTTATTGCGAACGGCGCGAAAGCAATATAATGCCTATCTTTCGCTTTTATCATTTTTATCGTGTAAAAGTCCCTTTGTTCGTAATTAAAGCACACGGTCTGTCATTGCGCGAGTGCGCGCACCTTTGTTAAATTATAATTCTTCCGTGAAAAAATGGTAAGTTAGCGGAATTATTCGTGAAAATCGATTGCGAATAAATCCTACAAAGGTACAGCAGCGAAGCGTTCATTGAATTACAATGGGGAGTCGGATTGAAAAGAAGTACAAGAGCGAGAGAGAGCGCGGTAACATGAACTCGCTTTTAACAGCCTATAATTCGATCGGCAAGCAGCAATGGTTTGCAGTTCGCGCACACAAGGAGAGTATTAAGCTCATAGCGCATAGGAGCCTCTTTAAAAAAGATCGAACTGTCTCGCGGCCTGGAAAGAGAGAAAAGGAGAGCAGCAAATTTGTTCTCTCGTTCATTCTCCGATAAGGCCGCTATAGTAGTCTCGCGTGCACAAAAGCCCGCGAGAGCCAATTAGTTCTCCCCAAGATCATAGTAACATACACACACACACAGCCTCATATTGGCTATATATACTAAGAGGCTGCTGCTGCTGCTTTGGACAGCTGAGCTTTCAATCGAGGGCCGTGGCTCTCAAGCCCACGCTACCGCTCGCCGATGGCTTTATTCGGCAACGAGCGCTGAAAGACCTATATAACCCGCGACTTTAACCCTACAAGACACGTGTCTTAACTGCGCGTTGACTGACGCGATCGCAAGCGCACACAATCGCCCGGCGGCTTTCAAACTTGCACGCGGACGTGTAGTTTCACGCCGTGCAGCTTGCTGTTTCCAACACGATCGACCATGAGAGTAAGGGAGAGAGAGAAAGAGAGAGAAAGAGCGGCGCTTCACCGGAATAACTTGCTTTTTGATGAGCTGACGCTTAAATTTAACCGACCCACGTCAATCACATTAGACTTTGCGAGCTTGCGCGAAAGCTCTGCTCTCTTTTCTATTGGGAAATTAACACATGCACTTTCGCTAATGAATTCGGCTGGTTCGATACGGTTTTAAATTAAGACGTTTCTGGGGATGGACATTTTCAATTGAGTTTTACTGTAATGAAGTGAAGTAACATATACTGTTGCACTTCAATGTTGAAATTAGAATGCGAATTTAATTCAATTTATCTGGAGTTAAAAAAAAATTTAATTGACTTTTTAAGAGAACGTTATTTAATTGAATTTCGAATATTACCTTTCTCATTGAACCTGTCGATTAAGAATAATTTTGTGTCTCCACTTCTTACTCCTAGATGACGCGGCCCTGCTTTTAAGTGGAATATTTATCAACAGATTAGATAATGAATTAACGTCAATCAATTTTCATATATAAAATATATTTAACATAATTTGCCAAACTAGCTTCAGTTTTATTCTTTATAACAACAATATTTTCACTTCGTAACTTTTTAAAAAAATATAGAAATAGTTAATAAGTTTATTACGAGAACATTTTTTTGTGCGCAAACGTATATCCACAAATGTCTTTAACTATTTCAAATAAATGTATCACTTTATTCAGCAAAAAAAATCAATTAGAAATACTTTAATCATACGCTTTCCTAATCGCGCTCAAATAAAACCCAAGCTTGCACGTATCGGGCATCCGGCAACAAGTATAACTTTCTACCTAGCAGTATACAATCATTGCATTATGCCAATTAATAAGGCACTCGAGAAGCATTACTTTCCCGCGGCATCATAAAACCATCCATGATGAGCAGACAGCAGCCTAGTTTCTCACTCGTCACAATAGCACCATATACTCCCGCGACTTTCTTCACGCCGCGCGAAAGTGTCGCTCTTTCGAGACATCGCACGATATATAAATCATCGGCTGCTTCTCACACTTGCATCGACTTTCGCGCGTATTTTCACGCGGCACAATGCCCACGAAACTCCTCTCTTTCTATATATATACACCATTTTGCGAGTAATACGGAGTGATGCTCTCTACTACTTGCAAGCGTGTAGCGTCAACGGCGCAATTAGCTACTAACGAGGCTGGAATCCGGCGGCTGCCGCGTGCGCGAAACATGCCACCTGCGGCTCTCTCCCTGCCATCTTTGACGCTGACGAGAGGAGTTTGCTAAGGGGTTATATGGCAAACTATGTGCCACATCGTGTGTGGGTATGAGTGTGTGTGCGTATGTGTATAGCTGATCCGATGCACTCGAAGCTATACTGCAACATCTTTGAGATGATATTCTCTCCTACGCGCGCTCCCGCTTGTAACGAATAGCTCGAGACGTCTATGATACACATATACGTCGAGCCTATCTAACAAGCTCCTTTTCGGGCGTTGTTATACTACTTCAATTTTCACTTGAGCCAACTGTATGCCAAGTTTTGATTCGTACTAGTGTGACGGAAGTCAATGAATTTTTCTTTTTCTTTTTTTTTTTGCTTGCAGTTGCTGAATAATCGTAACGAGTGTTTTCGTTTACCGTTTAGCTTTCTTCTAAACGATCGTCAACTATATATAAATAACTCGAACGTCGATTTCCTCGCGAATGTATATACCGACTGCTAATGGATATGAATTAGTCGCAAGCGAAATAATGAGTTGTGCTGCAAGAGAGATCGGATATACAATTAAAACATTGCTGAAGCGCGTGCGCTTGTGTATTGCACGGCAAAAGCCTTCGAGCAATCCGAGCAATTATCGTCGTCGTCGTCGTTGCTCGTACAGTCGCTCGAAAGCAGCGGGAACAAGCTGGTATAATTTAGCTTAACAAACCAGAATTGTCATTACATACAGTTTTGTTACCTTTTGCGCGAGCGAGCGTCACTAATGAAATCGCCCTGAAAATCGCGAAAAGTATTCCTGAATACTCGCGCTAACTACAAGCTAATTGCGGTAAATAATTCACTGCAACTCCCTCTCTCTCTCTCTCTCGTCGAATCTTTATCTCGTTACTCGCGAACTTCGTGCCGTTAACGAAGCACTCGCTCACGAGAAAAACAGCCAGTTAATAAAATACCAGCCGCGCGAAGGAAAACATTCTCCTCGTTTTGATTGCGGAAACCAAGGGAGAGAGGCACGCGGAACTCGCGTCTTTGTGAATCCGTGCTATATACGACGACGACGACACAAAGGTCCAAACGACGGTAATTAACGTTCGCGTCCGAACAAAGCGCGCGCGCGCATTGCACTTTCCATCGCGAAGGCGAAAAGTCGAGGTCCCGTAGGAAAAAAAGTAAGCGTGGAGTAGGTAGCAGCGCAAGAAAGACAAGAGACGAACGACTACGATGACTTTGAGTAGCAGCGGCGCTTCGTTTGATCTTTTACTCCCCTACAATGGAATTTATCCTAGTTTTGCATTCAATTTTTGCCTCGTTACCACGGACCACGGCATCCTATTGACTTTCCGAAAAAAATTACCATACCTCGAGAGTTCACTTGCTTTTTTTCCTACAAGGCTCGCTCTCTTCAACTACCCTGAAGCTTTTGTACTCGGCATTAATTTTACCAACTCTTGCCTTTATGGTGCTCTCTCGCTCTCTCGAGTGTATATGCCGTTGCGAGAGCCGCATCCGCGCCAACAAAAGAATTCAATTAAAAAAGTGCATTGTTATTTTTTCAAATATTTATGCATTTTTGAATTTCCAAGTCAATTAACGACGGAGGTCTGTGGAACACTCGTGAGTAATCGTCAAGCGGGCTTTGTCTTTCATTGTTTTCCCATTACTGTGTGCAAATTCAAGCAACAACGCGTCCATATTCTCTCTCTTGAATTCGTAAAAATAACTCCTCTTCGGGCGGAGAACAGCTTGTATATTTATACTCGAGCACCGGTTGTATATTTTCACTCGATATAAAACACAAGAAAGTTCTGCAACACAGTGTACGTTCAAAGCTCGGCTGTTTTTGACGAGGAGATGCTTTGTTCCAATATTCGCGAAAATTCAAAGCTAACATCTGCTAACTTTTTCCATCGTTAGAAAGTCAAGGAATATTCATATAATTAACAAAGTTTTCTAGCAACAGCAGCGGTAGCGGTATAAAAGCTCCGGATGTTTTCCATCAATTATATATTTTTTTCTCTCGCGTGATACAGTTTCGCGCTCCGCTCAACGCATGACACCCTTCGCATCGTCAACTTATCCGAGTGGAGAGAGAGGCAAAAAAAAATTTCTGCTGAGTCGTCTATCAATTAGTCGGAGCTAGCAGCTGAGGAATCGCGCGCGGAAGTTTGACAATTTCCGCGAGTCGACGCGCGCAATGAAAATTTATGACCTCGGTCGTTTTTGCTCATACATATATCTGCAATAGAAGCAGTAGCCGCAGCAGCGAACGCACGAAAATATTTATAAAAGTCTTGAATCCGATTAACCAACGCGCTCGTTCATCGCTCGAGCGTCGAAAGTGTCGGCATGAATTTTAATAACGGCACACTGCTCCGTCGGCGGAAAGCGAGGCGTTCGGTCGATGCAACCTGACTAAAAAGCCATAGCCTCTTCCGCGACGCTCGACGTCGTCGAGAAGGGGTTTATCGCATATTGAATTAGCGCCAACGGAATGTATAAATAGACGACGAATCGGCTGGGATTTTAACGAGGGAGAGACAGAGAGAGCTTTCGTCCGCACCACCCCTTTCCCCTTTAGTCAGGGTATACCGTCAGGGTAGCCATGAAGGGCCACTGAAATGCAAATGCCGCCGCCGACTCGAAAACGATTTACATATAAGCGTCAGTCACACGGTCAATTTGACGTTCGATCCTATATGCAGCAGCAGCAAGCAGCTTGCCGCACCTCCCAACTCGACCAACCAACCCCTATATATACATACATAAGCTTGGCGGCCCGACGTCCACTCGTCGCTGCTGCATTAACTTCGTTCTCCACTCACTTGTCGCCGTCGTCGTCGTCGTCGCCCATTCGCAGCGGACGTGATTTTCGCCGCGCGCGGATTCTTAATCCAGCAGCGCGTATGTATATACTGCAATATCTGTGCGTCAATCATGCTGCTAATTATTTGAGGATTTTCTTGGAATTAGGCGTTCTCGCGCGCGAGCTTTTAAGCGCTGTCATTTATAATTTGATTGACTGACGCCGCGGTTTTGGCGAATGGCTTCTATTCGGCGGCTTAATCTGATGATTCGATTGGGATGGGAGAGAGACAATTGCGTTTCAGAATTTGCCGGATGATTGACGGGATGTGTTTTATGAAGAATTTGAGAAAATCTTCGCTGATCCAATCATCACGGCGCCGATGATTATTAATTATATCTCGAGGAAAAAGGAACTCCGACGTGAGCTCGCGAATTATTAATGTGGATTCTCCCGCCGAGGCGGAAATTGATCATTACCTTCGAATGTCTGAATGCCCTTTCATTAGTTAATGAATTATCCATTTACAGCATTCTCCGTGATACGGTTTTTCTTGATGCATTTCACTTTTGATGTTCTGTATATTAGATGTACGAGACGTTGCTCGTTTCTAGAAGTTGCAAAAGTAAATAAAAGTAATTCAAGTTTCACCCACGTTCAAATTGAAAATACTCGACGCCTGGCTAAATCCGCTTTGTCCAGCAGGTCGAGCGTTAATCTCACTGGCTTTTCGAACGGATGAAGTTACACATCTCTCTCTCTCTCTCTCTCTCTCCCTCGCTGTTGTTGTAATCCAAAAAGTCAAGCTTGCGCGACAGCGCGATAAAAGAAACTCGAGCGAGATGAAGAATAGCGGAGGAGCAAGTAAGACGGATCGAAGCAGCGCGAGAGAACGCGCGACACCGAGTACAAAAGAAAAGAAGAAAAGTATGGCCATCAGCTGTTGCAAGTTGCCGGGCGACGGCGAATCCGAAGCTGTTAAGGACTTTGGCGCGCGACGAGCAGCTAGCGTTGCACCCCGGGAGTAAAGTTTGCCCCAACGAAATACACTCTAGCGAACTGTGTGCAGTGTATAAGTTCGGGCCCAGGCGATAATTAAAGAGACTACTTTTAACTGAGCGACGAGCCTTCGCTGCAAGTTTCTCAAGACGTCAGCTTGCAAGCTTTTCACTCTGCCGCCGCCGCCTGGGTCTCTTTCCATTTCTGCGGGGAGTGGTTTTTGGATTTTCGTCTGCGCGCGCCTTGCCGCGGACACTTTCGAGTGCTTCTCTCTCGACGATTGTTGAGAATCGCGGAATTACTTGTACCACGTCCAATAGCTTCTTCTGTGTGTCGCCGTCGTCACTTCTTCTCTATTGTTTCCTGTGTGTGTGTGTGTGTGTGTGTATATATATAGGGATGAGCGAGCGTGAGTCGAAGTTGCGGCGACGGCGGTGGTTCGAAACAATCGTCACCCAACGATCCTTCCTCCCCCGCAGTGGTGCGCCGCCATGGCGCGAGGGAAGCAGCCTCTTGAGCATGTCTTTGAACTCGTTCACTTGACAATTTTCACGAGTTTTAGCTCGTTCGTTGACAAGTTTCTAGGGCCAATACTTGAGGGACGTGTTTTTGGCATAATTTGAGTGCGAGTTACTTCGCAAGATATCGTAATTTAGTGGTTTGAAGTGCGGTTTATTATTCTTTTTTTTAATTTTGAGATGTGTTAAAATGTCATAAGTTTCCAACATTTTCTAAATAATTATTAATGAATATTCAGCTCAGCTTTGCAATACTTGGAGTATCAGTTCTTTGGACAATAAAATAATTTTTCACAGTTCGTGACGTAGCCGCCAGATAACTAAAATTGATTCTTGCGTAGCCTTCATATGAAATTATCATTTACGTTAATCATTTGCTTAACCGGTGCGGCGTAGTATGAACATTAGTTTACATGCTTGAGTTTCTAGTAACTTATTGTACTTCTTCTTTTTTTTGCAATCAGATAATTAGTTTGATTATCATTTAAAAGTACATCATTCAATTGAGTGTGAAGGTATAGAAACGCATTAGGCATTAGGCAACGCGCTAGAATTGCTACCGCAGAATAGAGCATTATCATGAGGTCCGAGAGTACAAACCAAACGTAACACCGTCGGAGTACGCACGGGTGCTGCGGGTAGTGTGCGCGCTCGCCTCAGTGATCATCCGTCCATTGGTGCACGCATGCAGGTTGCGGCTGCTGCTGCTGTGGAATGCCCCATAAAGCGGATCATCCTGCAGATTGGAGACGTATGTAACGGGGTCCGGCACATCGCTCGTCTGCAGCATCAGCACGTACACCTCAGAAAGCGAGCTAAATGCGCGCTCGGCAGGGAGCTGAACAACAAGGGCCATTCGATGCCACTGCTGCTGCTACTTCGAGGGCGGCTAACTATCGCTGGTGCGGGCGTTGCAAGTACACGACAATGCCACTGCGAGAGAGAGAGAGAGAGAGAGTGTGTGCGACGATGACGAACGCGTCGCGCGAGAAGCTTAAGTGCCGGATCGTCCGTGTTCGTTGGACCTATAAACGACGACGACGACGACGACCAGGATGCGCTCACTCGTAAACGAGTAGCAGCTGCAGCGTAGATAAGCAACGCACGACTCTATACTGTTTGCTTTTACGTGCGTGTGTGTATGTGTAGCTGTGTATGTGCATGTCCTGTCAACCTACGAGTTTGCCTGTTGTTGTCCACCGACGACGTGCAAAGAGCAACAAGTACCCCGAAGGTTTCAACCCTCGCTGCTGCCGCACACTCGAGCACGTATTTCTGCTGCTGCTGCTGCAAGCTTTGTACCAACCTATCTTTATGCCATACTTCATTATCCAGCAGCTCTCTCTCTCTCTCTTTCTCCGCGCGACTTTAATTGTCTAATTTTCTCTTGCTCTCTTTGAGATCAAACGCGCGACCTACGCGAAAGCTTTTCAAAAGCTTCGCTGCCCTCTCTCTCTCTCTCTCTCTCTCTCTCTCTCTCTCTCTCTCTCTCTCTGTGTGCTTTTCGGATATAATTGTTTGTGAAAATTATATAAAAGTGCGCTGCTGCGTCGTTATACATTCAAATTCTTTCGTTTGGAATAATTGCGTTATTATCCTCAGCTACTTGCTCGCGAAATATAAGTATGTTAATGTTGATTTAATTGCCCCAGGATGCGTAAACGAGTTTCTACAATGTGAAATATTTATTCGAGCGTGCAATTTTAGCTTCATAATTCTACAGCAATCGCAGAGCACGATGCACTTACTTTTCAATGTAATTTACAAAATGTAATACCTTTCGGATGGCTTGGAAATCGTGCTCAATCTTCAATCAAATTGAAAAGTAAAAAAGAAAAAAAAAGTTCATGCGCTTTTTCGTTCAATTGCTTATTGAATACGTGATGCAATATAACGACGATCAGAAGAATGAGGTCAAATGATCAGTATTTTCGCGAGCATTATTGCATCCGCGCGCGTCAAGCAATTCACGTTTAACCTACTTCCTTCTTCTTCTTTTTTTTTCGCGCGCAGTCTCTCAACCGCACACACTAAAAGAAGACGTTGCGGAATGAAAGTATGAGAGAGAGAGAGAGAGAGAGAGAGAGAGAGAGAGAGAGAGAAAGTGCATTTGCTCCGCTAAAACTCACGACCGCCGCGGAGTCATTAAAGTTGAATCCGCATAAATCCAGGAATTCCGCGAAAAGTTTCGGGAAAATAATTCAGTTCAGACTCTCGCTCGCTGGCTGCAGTGGTGGGCGAAAGAGGGGGGGAGCTTTAAGTGCACTTTTAATCGCCCGTGTTGTTTTCGCGCGAGCATCAGCGCTCGTCAATGTCGTTATGGGCGCTCTGAGTCCCCACTTCTCGTTACTTCGCTCTTGGAAATGACTCTAGAGGACTACGCGCGCCCCGCCAGAGGATAATCGTTCCAAGTCCTAAGCTAAAAATAACTATCCTGCGGAGGCTTATATGTACGCGCGCGAGCACGCGAACGTTATCGGTCCTATACGTTAATTTTCTCATCGCGTCTGAGTTGCAAGACCGAATTGTGCCTAAAGCTTGCTTTTCCTATGAACTTCTGACTTTATTTGTTCGCTCGATAACGAGATTCCTATTAAAAGTTGCTCGTGAATATTTGAGATGCTGCAATTTGCCGCTGCAAAAAGACGGCGGTGACGAATGTTGTCGTCACATCAATAATTGTGAATTATAGATGTTTCCTTCGTTAGTTATTGCGGACTGTTCTCGACAAATCTGGTACATGAACTTCCGTTTATATGAATAAATTATGATCCATTTGAAGATGTCAAATATGACTGAATTCAAAGAAATATGTCCTATTTATTGTGTAAAACATATGTTTTATTAACGCAGGATATGTTACGTACAACGTGTGATGAAAAATTCACATTTCTAATGATTTAGTCGCAAAAGCTCTTCTCATGTCAATTCAAATATTTACCGGTAACGTCATTGTGTTTGCAGTGAAAATTAGAGGGCAACTAGTTCTTTGAGAAGCTCGCGCAGCGCAGCTTAAACTATCAGGAAAAACGCCAATTTTCGACGTTTAATCAAATTTCCGATGAGCCTCTCCTCGCTCACTCCTTTTCGTGTCTCGTTGGCCTGATTTCCCTCGCCGAGTTGGGCGTCGTTCCACGAGTAAACAGCGCATTCGCCGTAGTATCCAAACTATCTCGCGCAATTTATTCGTGGAGTGTCCTGTGCCTCCCGCACGGGGGGGGGGGGGGGGGGGGGGGGGGGGGGGGGGGGGGGGGGGGGGGGGGGGGGGCGGG